>JAZHEH010001660.1:0-347477 GCA_036589455.1 Ateles fusciceps | reverse complement strand
TAGACCAGCCGTTGGGGGTGTGGAGGGTGACAACCCCGGCGCCAACAACCATTATGATGCCAGAAATTCCAAACCGGTTGATGTTTTTCACAACTTTCCCCGGTAACAACACTTAGTTTGCTTTTGACAGAAAGGCAGGACTAACATGGCCAGCCCAAACGGCCAATGAGGGTCTAGGACCTCCTGAGATAGGGAGTCTGCACTGAGAACCTTAAAGAAGTTCTCCTCCCAGTCGTCTTGGGCAGTAACAAACAATGGGACATACAAATTCAGACATTAAGGAGAAACAGGAAAACAGACACTTAGGTATATAAACACTTACGGCGATTTCAAAGACAAACAAAGGAGGGGATCCCGTATTGGGATCACTCAGGTGCCCACCTGGCTGCACTCCTTGCAGGGACTTAGGCACCTCTTGGCATCGGCAGCTCAGTTTAAACCCCAACTCGGATCGAGCTTGGCTCGATGCTGCCCTAAGCCTTATGAGGTCACCACGGACCACAGGTTAGGGCGCACTCGCACTCGTGTAGTTTTCCACTGTGGAGCCACAAATTGGAGATTCAAGTGCAAGCCCTTGAATTTCACATTCACTCAGTCACTCACACAGACTTTATCACAATTCCTTATACCCATTGTAAGATAGAGGCGTCTGTAAAAATGAAGAAGACAGAGAGAACGAGAGAGAGAGAGATAAGACAGATATGCTCACTAACAGAAACTGGGACTCTGCCTTCCAGTGTCCTGGAGTGTTGGGCAGAGTCTAGCAGAAACAGGGACACTGTCCTCCAGCATCCTGGAGTGTTGACAGAGTTGTGAGGGAAGACCCTTGTCAGGGCCGATTCCCCTCCCAAAGAAACAGAAACAGAGTCAGATATGGCTTACCATCCCAGGATCAGAGACTGAGGACTTAGGAGCCGAACTTATGGGGCAGCCAGCAGTCAATTCGTTCCCCCTCCAGAAGGCGGTGGCCTATGGGGCCCTGGAACGTCTCAGGGGCGCATCCCCTATGGCCCGTCACTCTTGTCCGGGGGAGCACGGAATGAGTCCAGTCACGCCCGGTGGCAAAAGTGTCGCTGGGCCCCTCCAAAATGTTGTATCCCAGAGAGTTAAGAGAAAGCGCCACACCCTGAGATTGAGTCAGAAGTCCTTTATTTGCCGACAAATGAGAGAGCAGCTAATACTCAAAATTCTCGGCCCTCGAAGAAGGGGCTTTGTTTTATACCTTGCTTAAAGGAGGGAAGGGGGAGCCTAGCTAAAGCAAGTTTTGCGGAAGCAGAACAAGCAAAAATTAGAAGGTAAGCTGTTGCAGAAAGACACACAGTTGCAGATGTAGGGGCTTTTGGTTATCAGCGGGTACATTCTTAGGGGCGGCTGATACTATCAGCAGACACATCCCTAGGAGCGGCTGGTACAGCTTAACTCGGTATCTTATCAAGTAGGGGACGCTCCATTGTCTGCTTGCAGTCACCTTAGCCCAGCTATGTGCTCAGGGGAAGGGAAGAAGTTAGGGGAGGGGCTGGGCAAGTGAAGAAGCTAGCATGGAGTCTGTCCAGCTCAAGAGGCTATCATGCAGTCTGTACAGCTCTCAGCTAAGAAAGAGAGAATCGGTTAGGCTAACAAAGGGTAAGTTATCAGAATTTGATGGAGAGGCAAGAGTGAGACTGGGGCTTGTGTAGGGCAAGGACTCTAGGAGGGGACAAGTGAGAGGCTGAAGCTGGATATGGAGGTTTGGGTGGACCTGGAGGAGCAGAGCTGGAGGGAGCTGGCTCCTCTGCTGGGGGTGCCTCTGGGACTCAGATCCTTAATTTCCTAGGCTTGCCCCTTACAGCCTTCCCTGAGATGCCAAACAGGAGGGCTGGATCAATCCTACACTCTTGGCAAAGTTCTGGATTGCCTTGCAAGGCATAGGAGGCCTGCATATTTGGGAGCCAGACCACCTGTTCTCACATCTATGGAAAAGTTCCAACTGCCGGATGGTATAGAATTGAATTGAGTGGTTCCTTCTCAGGGCTAACCCAGTCCTTTATAATTTCTCCAAACCTTTGAGGGCCATCAGGCGTTTTCCCCACACTCTGAGGGTCAAAGCAGTCTCCAATGGTTCAGGACACACTGCAGAGGAATATAAGCTGGGAGTGGTGAGAGCGCTGGTTGCCCATCTGAAAGACAGGGAATAGAGGCATGGCTCATTTCCTTGACTTCAGTTTTGCTGAAGCAAAAACTGAGTCGTGATGGAGAAGGAAAGCTAGTATCCTCCCTTCCCTTCCACCTCTTATCCCTCAGTCTCAGTGACCTTGGCAGGTGTTGGCCATAGGTACCAATGCAGTGTGGACCCATGGAGCAGGGAAAACCTGGAGAATAGGAATAACCCACCCTCACGTGTGCCTCCTTCTCCCTGCTGTTGGCAAACTTTGAGTTCTCTGGGCTGTTTATGCCATGGAGTATGGCCTCCTTCCATGGTGTCTGGGGGTTGAGGCAACAGGAATTAGTGCTGCCTATTTACATTGTGCCTGTTGCCTGGCTTTGGATCCCACTGACCTGGTCTTTCACTCTAAGGTCTCAGCCTGAGGCTTGCAATGAAGTTTGGGACCGAAAAGGTATTTCAGAGACTGCTTCTGTTTGGATAGTGTCTCAAATGAGCCTGCTGAATTTGCGGTTATTAGCTAGGAAGAGATGTTTCCTTGTTAACTTGCCTATCAGAAATAGAGTGTTGGGGAAGTGGGAGTCCTCTCCACTTAGAAAAGGAAAAAAACAGGAAAAAACAGGTTAAGCGTCAAAACAGGGAGGTTCTTAGGGAAAGACATCCTTGCCCTGTGCAGGGAGGTCCCTTTAATCCTTGTGTCCTTTCTCTGGTTCATACTTGGTTGAATTCCCTGGCCAGGGGGAGGAAAGGTTCCAGTGGCGTGACAGGCAAGAAACCCTTGCTTGCCAGCCCTGTGAGGTCCTGGCTACCACCGTGGTTTTCTTCTCCACCTACCCCAGCTCATGGCTCTCAGACAGAGCCTTTGCATGCTGTGAACATGCCCGGGTCCCTGCGCCGGGAGGAAACAAGGTAAGGGGACGCTCCCTGAGCTGTGTGTGTCTGCGTGTGTCAGGCTGGAGGCAGAGATGGCACCCCTAAGGACAGTTCATAAGATTTGCACTTTTGGCAGCTGAGTCATTTTACTTAATAGCATTGCTGCAGCCTGTAGCAAACCTTAACGTTATAAAGGAAGAGTTAACAGCCGTTTCAAACCATGAGGGAGAGAAAAGAGACAAAGTTGGGGTTTTGACCAGTCTGCTTAGGGCACTTAAAATATGGGGGTTTTGACCAGCCCGCTTAGGGCAGTTAAATCTCCTTGAAGGGAAACAGACACTTTTGTCTGTAAGAAAGAGAGAGGGAGGGGTTTTGGAAAAGAGGCAGATCTGACAGTTTCACATTTGCACTCACCTTCTGGGATCCCAGATGAGTCCCCGGTTGAAACAGGAAAAGTTCCCCTATCCCCCCTGGCAGGGTGTTAGACAGGGGGAGTGGCACTCTTCTTCAGTGCCCTGCAGCTCACACCCATAGGGGGAGCAAGCAGATGGGCAGATTGTGGAGAGTGTGGGCTCCAACCCCCTGGCAGTGGGTAAGGTTGAGTGTTTATGGCTCCTGAAGCTCCAGTGGGCGTGTGTTACAGTGTGCTCTTTCAGCTTTGCCATATGCAGGTGGCTCCTGTTAATCAGCTCACTTAGACCCTTTGCCTTATCAGAAGGGCAGAGGGCTTTCTGTATCATGGGATTTTTTTTCCTAGTGCACAGGAAAAAATCAGATCACACGTGGGCTTGGAGAATGAGTGCAAGGTTTTATTGAGCAGGGGGAAGCAGCTCTCACTAGATGGATGGCGAGCCAGAAAAGAGATGGAGTGGGAAGGTGGTCTTCCCCTGGAGTTGGGCCACTCAGCGGCCGGACTCTACTTTCACCACCCTTGGTTGAATTTCCGTTGGTGTGTGCATTGTTCTATTGTCCATGGCCTGTTGTGTGTTCTTCTGCCAGTGTGTTCTTCTTGACATCCAGCCACTTGTGAGTGTCCCTGCTACAGTCTAGGGATTTTTATAGGCACAGGATGGGGGTGCGTAGTGGGCCAGAGTGGTCTGGGCAAATGCAACATTTGAGTGTGAAAACAGGAGTGCCAGTCCTCACCTAGGTTTGTGGCCACAGGCCTGAGGGTGGAGCCCTCACCAGGGACCCCGCCTTTCTCTACGTAGCACTTCCCTGTCCCCCTCCCATATCACATTCATGAGAATTTGATACGTGGTTAAGTCTCAGCCTGATGAGCCAAGGAAGTCAGAGGCAAAATGGTACATAATGTATGATTCCATATAGAAAGTTTAAATGTTAAAACTATGGTTATAGATGCCTTGAAGGGATAGTAACAAAGAGGGCTTTTAGGATGTCAATAACTGGTGTTCTTTTTGAAGGTATAGTTCACAGATGCATGTTCATCTTATAATTCCTTGAGCTGTGCATTTACTATGCATGCATTTTCTCTCTACCGGATGTATTCTTGTAGATCATTTTCCCCCCAAAAGTACTATATTATAAAACGTTACATAAACAGCTCCATGGACTTTGGCAAATACACTGTTGTTACAAACTCACACTTAGATCAATATACAGAAAGTTTCTCAGCATTCTTAAGATGTTGTATTTCATCTTAAACTTAGGAGATTAGTGCTATTAGTGCTCCATGTCACCACTGAGGAACACTGGCGCAGGAGGCTAAGAACCTGTCCCTTGGTGCTGCCAGCATTTCTCTAGATAATTTTCACCTGCCCGTTGTGTCAGAGGGATGGCAAAGATGACAGTGATATTCTCTGCCTTTCTTCCTGAGGTTAAATCTTCAACCATTGTGTTCTCCTGGAAGACAGTGTTCTCTTTCCATGTGACTGGGCCAGGAGCAATCTGGGGTAAGGGGAGCATCAGTCATCCTTCCGAATCATTTCCCAATCATCATCATCCTTGATCATGCCATAGAGTCTCGAGAATTGTCGACGCCAGGTGCAGGGGTGCTAATAGGCTAGAAACTGCTCTCAGAGGGGATGTGATCATCATCTATCCAACTGGATGGTCAGTTTTTGTTTTTTAGTCGCAAACCAAAAGAACGAGGCTGAAGGTCTAGGAAGCTCATTGTAGGTACCTTTAAACTGTGAGGCTTTTATTGGACCTAGATAAAGGTTAGGTGTTGGCTGGGGTAAAAAACATGATATACCATGGGGTTTCCTATGGATTCTCCAGTTCAAATTATTTCTTAGTGCCCTCATGTACTGCCACCTTGGTCTTAGAATGACCCAATGCTCTCATCTCAGAACTTTTTGCTCACCATTGCAAGATATTTCTAGCTTCTCTTAGGAAGTAAGAGCACTCACCTAGACTGAGCTCTCTAGTCATACTTTGACTAGCTGAAAGTGACATGAGAGGTCAGGGAAGTTATGTGCCTATTTCTGAAAAGCATAAGATTAGAAATTAAAACGGGTTTATTAATGATATCTGGCAAACACAGTGATGAGAGGCACTTATCAAAATGGAGCCAAGCTTTGAGGCAGCTTATGAGAAGCTTTTCCTCTTCCACATCTCAGGACAAAGAAATTTCCACGATATAAGAAAGAAAGAAAGAATCCATTCTCTGGTTTGAATACCTCTGACAGCAGGAGGATAGTTAAAGTCATGAAACAGTTTCTAAATTAATGTTGAAACGATTGTTCTCCTATGTCAAGGATAAAGCAAGAGGGAGGAGAAACCACTCTGGAAGTGACCCAAACTGTGTCATTTTAGATTATTTTGTTGTCCTGCCGACTGTTGTTCATTCCCTGTTCTTCTGTTAGTTAAAGAATCAGCAACAAATTCCAAAATCTTAAAGATTATTGGCTGGCAAAACTAGATGTATCCATAATAAAATGAAGGCTTCAGCTAGATTTAATTATCGAACACATGAGTAACTATATGTATTTTAAAACTGCTGAAACTGTCCTGCTACCTTAATTTTAAATTTGCATTGTTTAATAGATGCATCATTTGGAGTAATTCATTTGACAGCTAATGCCTAAACCGATTGGTGTTAAAGGGTCAAAAATCTGAGCTGGGTTCAGTAGCTTTTGCCTGCTGTCCTAGTTACTTGGGAGGCTGAAGAGGGAAGATTGCTTAAAGCCCAAGAAATTGAAGCTGCAGTGAAAAAAAAATTCGTTAAAAATCTGCATTTCTTTGCCTGATTGAAAGTTTCCTTTCAGATAATAAGTTCCAAAATGGTAAAATCTGGACGGGCGCAGTAGCTCATGCCTGTAATCCCAGCACTTTGGGAGGCTGAGGCGGGCGGATCACCTGAGGTTAGGAGGTCCCATCCAGCCTGGCCAACAGGATGAAACCCCCTTTCTACTAAAAATACAGAAGTTGGCTGGGCATGGTGGTATGCGCCTGAAATCCCAGCTCCTCGGGAGGCTGAGGCAGGAGAATCACTTGAACCCAGGAGGCGGAGGTTGCAGTGGGCTGAGATTGTGCCACTGCACTCTAGCATAGGCAACAGAGGGAGAGTTTGTCTCAAAACAAACAAACAAACAAAAGAAAACACAAAGGAAAATCTTTTAAAAACGAAATTGAGAAAAAATTACAAATATTTTTCACTATATAATTATTAATGTAAAACTCAGCTATTTAAAAAGTTTCCCCAGTTTAAGAGGTATGTATGGTTTTACAGCTTAGTTATAGAACATTTTATTTCTTTTTCTTAAAAAAATAATTTATTTATTTTACTTCAGGTGCATACTCTATCTGGCATTTCTCCCCATGTTATCCCTCCCCACCTCCCCTCCCTCCCTACCCCCTAGTGTCTCTCCCCTACCCCCCACCCACTGTCCCCTGTGTGTGATGCTCCTCTCCCTGAGTCCACATGTTCTCGTTATTCAACACCCACCTATGAGTGAGAACATACGGTGCTTGGCTTTCTGTTCTTGGGTCAGTTTGCTGAGAATGATGGTTTCCAGATTCATCCAAGTCCCTACAAAGGACATGAACTCATCGTTTTTTTTTTATGGCTGCGTAGTATTCCATGGTGTATATGTACCACATTTTCTTTGTCCAGTCTATCATTGATGGGCATTTGGGTTGGTTCCAGGTCTTTGCTATTGTACACAGGGCTGCAATGAACATACGTGTGCATGTGTCTTTATAGTAGAACGATTTATAGTTCTTTGGGTATATATCCAATAGTGGGATTGCTGGGTGAAATGGAATTTCTATTTGTAGATCCTTGAGAAATCGCCACACTGTCTTCCACAATGGTTGAACTGATTTACACTCCCACCAACTGTGTAAGAGTGTTCCTATTTGTCCACATTCTCTCCAGCATCTGTTGTCTCCAGATTTTTTAATGATTGCCATTCTAACTGGCGTGAGATGATATCTGAGTGTGGTTTTGATTTGCATTTCTCTAATGACCAGTGATGATGAGCATTTTTTTCATACGTTTGTTGGCCTCATATATGTCCTCTTTTGAAAAGTGTCTGTTCATATCCTTCGCCCACTTTTGAATGGGGTAGTTTGTTTTTTTCTTGTATATCTGTTTTAGTTCTTTGTAGATTCTGGATATTAGCCCTTTGTCAGATGGGTAGATTGCCAAAGTTTTTTTTTTTCCGGTCTGTGTCTTTTGATGGGGGCGTTTAGGCCATTGAGATTCAATGTTAATATTGTTATGTGTGAATTTGATCCTGCCATTTTGTTACTGTCTGGTTTTCTTTCTCATTAGTTCACTCATTTTCCTCATTGCATTTTCGGTCTTTGCCAACTGGTTTGCTTTTGCAGTGACTGGTACTTGTTCCCTTCCATGCTTAGTGTTTCTTTCAGGAGCTCTTGTAGGGGCAGGTCTGGTGGTGACAAAATCTCTCAATAATTGCTTGTCTGGGAAAGGATTTTATTTCTCCTTCACTTATGAAGCTTAGTTTGGCTGGATATGAGATTCTGGGTTGAAAGTGCTTTTCTTTAAGGATGTTGAATATGGGCCCCCACTCTCTTCTGGCTTGTAAGGTTTCTGCCGAGAGATCTGCTGTGAGTCCGATTGGCTTCCCTCTGTGGGTGACCTGACCTTTCTCTCTGGCTGCCCTTACCATTTTTTCCTTCATTTCCACCCTGGTGAATCTGACAATTATGTGCCTTGGGATTGCCCTTCTTGAGGAATATCTTTGTGGAGTTCTCTGTCTTTCCTGAATTTGAAATTTGGACTGCCTTGCTAGGCTTGGGAAGTTCTCGTGGATAATATCCTGGAGTGTGTTTTCCAGCTTGGATTCATTCTCCTCGTCATATTCAGGTACAAGGTTTTTTCACATAATCCCATATTTCTTGGAGGCTTTGTTCGTTTCTTTTCACTGTTTTTTTTCTCTGTATTGCCTTCTCTTTTTACTTAATTGAGTTGATCTTCAATCTCTGATATCCTTTCTTCTGCTTGGTCAATTCGGCTATTAAAACTTGTGTTTGCTTCACGTAGATCTCGTCCTGTGTTCTTCAACTCCATCAAGTCGTTTATGTTCTTCTCTAAGCTGGTTATTCTAGTTAGCATTTCGTCTAACCTTTTTTCAAGGTTTTTGGTTTCTTTGCATTGAGTTAGAACGTGTTCCTTTAGCTCTGAGAAGTTTGTTATTATCCACCTTCTGAATCCCATTTCCGTCAGCTGTTCGCACTCCTTCTCAGTCAAGTCGTGATCCTGTGTTGTTGAGGAGTTGTGGTCCCTTGAAGGAGAAGAGGTGTTCTGGTCTTTGGTGGTTTCACCTTTTTTGCACCGTTTTTTCCCATCATTGTGGATTTACCTGGCTGTGGTGTCAGAGAGCTGCTTGATGAGGTCGCTTGTCTGCCTGTGGGTTTGCTACTGGGTTTCTAGGGACTCCTTCATGTTACTAGGGAAGCTTCCTGTGTCTTTCTTATTTATGCTGGGAAATTAGGCCTGCCTCTTCCACTGACCTGTAGGCACTGCTGGGCTGTCGAGAAGGCCGTCCCATTGCTATGTAGCGTTCCTGTGTTTTTTGTTAAAATATGTAGCCCGATCCCTCCCCTCTAGTGGTGGGTTGTGCCCTTCCTCCACTGGGCTGGATCATTCAGTGTTCATCTGAGACTGTGGCACTGACTACGTAACCCACTAGAGTCAGAGCTTCAGCCCTCTGGGGTTTGTGGGGGGAGGTTAGGGGACCCACCCCACTGCACCTGGCAGTCTCTCCCTTTCAGCTTTCTCTCTCTGGTCATGGGGTAGGGGCCACACAGCTGCTCCCGCTTACAGCTCCCTCTCTCTCTGGGCAGTGGGAGGGGGTGATAACTCAGTCTGCAGACTCTTACTCAACTCCGCATTTGTAATTTCCGGCACTTGACTGGCAAAGATCCCCTGTTCTGTTTATTGCTGAGGCTTTGGGGGAAGCGCTGTATCTGGACTGGAGTACGAGAGATGGAGCCTCCAACTCACCAGTCAGATGCACTTTCTGGGTGAAGCAGCACCCCTCCTTATCTCGGTCTGCCCTGAGTGGGCTTTGCTCAGCCTGGGACCAGACCCACTGAAATGCACCTGGTACATCTGTTGTAGCTAGATCTCTGGGTTTCTGTGTGTCTTTCGCTGGGTGTTGTGCACTGGAGTTGTGTCTAATCCACCATCTTGGATCCTCCCCAGAACATTTTATTTCTACTGAGTGTGCCATAGAATGTACTTTGATAAAAGACTACACATTTTATTTGTAGAATAAGGTTAAGTAGTATGTATCTATGTATCTCTGTATCTATCTATCTATCATCTATCTATCTATCTATCTGTCTGTCTGTCGAGAGAGAGAGAGAGAAAGAAGAGAGAGAGAGAGAGAGAGAGAGAGAGTAAAAAATTCTTTTCTTTAATAATGTTAAATATAGGTCTCTACCCTCTCCTGGCTTGTAGGGTTTCTGCAGAGAGTTTTACTGTTAGACTTATGGGCCTCCCTTTGTAAGTAACCTGACCTTTCTCTCTTGCTGCCCTTAACACATTTTTCTTCCTTTCAACCTTGCAGTTTCCTGAATTTGAATGTTGACCTTTCTTGGTATGTTGGGGAAGTGCTCCTGGATAATATCCTAAAGAACGTTTTCTACTTGGTTTTATTCTTCCCATCACTTGCATGTAAACCAATCAAACATATGTTTGGTTTTTTCACATAGTCCCATATTTCTTTGAGGGTTTGCTCCTTTTTTTTTTTTTTTTTTTTTTGAGTCAGAGTCTTGCTCTGTCATCAGGTGCCAGGCTGGAGTGCACTGGCATGATCTTGGCTCACTGCAACCTCCGCCTTCTGGGTTCAAGCAATTCTCCTGCCCCAGCCTCCCAAATAGCTGGGACTACAGGTGCATGACACCATGTCCAGTTAATTTTTGTATTTTTTTAGTAGAGATGGTTTCACCATGTTGGTCAGGATGGTCTTGATCTCTTGACCTCGTGATCCACCCACCTCAGCCTCCCAAAGTGCTGAGATTACAGGCATGAGCCACCATACTCAGCCGAGGGTTTGTTCCTTTTATTCTTTTTTATCTGATCTTGTCTTCACGCTTTATGTCATTACATTGATCTTCAATTTCTTATATTGTTTCTTCTGCTTCATTGATTTCACTACTAATACATCTGTATGCTAAACAAAGTACTCGGTACTGTGTTTTTTAACTCCATCTAGTTGTTTATATTCTTTTCCAAATTGATTATTCTAATTAGCAGTTCCTGTAACCTTCTATCAATGTTCTTAGCTTCCTTGCATTGCTAAACAAGAACATGCTTGTTTAGCTCAGAGGAGTTTGTTATTATCCACCTTTTGAAGCCTACTTCTGTCAATTCATCAAACTCATTTTCCATCCAGCTTTGCACCCTTGCTGGAGAGGAGTTGCAATTGTTTGGAGGAGAAGAAACATCCTGGTTTTTCTAATTTTCAGCATTTTTCACTGGATTGTCCTCATCTTTGTGGATTCATTTACCTTTGATATTTGATGTTGGTCATCTTTGGATGGGGATTTTGCATGGGTATTCTTTTTGTAGTTGTTGCTGTTATTTCTTTCTCTTGTTAGTTTTGTTCTAACAGTGAGGCCCTTTTTCTGCAAGTCTGGAGGAGCTTGCTGCAGGTCACTCCACACTCTGTTTGCCTGGGTATTCCCAGCAGAGGCTGCAGAGCAACAAAGATTGCTGACTCCTCCTTCTTCTAGAATTTTCATCCTGGAGGGGCACCCCACCTGATTCCAGCCAAAGATTTCCTGTATGAGCTGTCCATCAACCCCTGCTAGGAGGTGTCTCACCGGCAGGAGTTAGGGGTCAGGGACCAACTTGAATAGGCAGTCTGTCCCTTAGCAGAGCTCAAGTGCTGTGCTGGGTGATCTCCTGCTGTCTTCAGAGCTGGCAGGCAGGAATGTTTAAGTCTGCTGAAGCTGTGCCCACAGCTTCCCCTTCCCCCAGGTGCTCTGTCCCAGGGAGATGGGAGTTTTATCTATAATCTCATGCCTGGGCTTGCTGCCTTTCTTTCAGAGATGCCCTACCCAGTAAGGAGGAATCTAGTGAGGCAGTCTGGCCACAACCGCTTTGCCATGCTATAGTAAGTTCCACCCAGCCTGAACTTGGCAGCAGCTTCCTTAGCACTGAGAGGTTAAAACTGCCTGCCAAGCTTCAGTAATGGTGGATGCTTCTCCCCTACGAAGCTCAACTACCCCAGGATGACTTCAGGCCACCTTACTGGCAGAAAGAATTTCAAGACAGTGGTTCTTAGCTTCCTTGGTTCAGTGGGACTGGGACCCACTGAATGAGTGGCTTTACACCCCTTTTCTAGGGGGAATGAAAGGTTCTGTCTCACTGGGGTTTCATGCACTACTGGAGTAGGAGAAACTCCTGCAGCTAGCTCAGTGTCTGTCCAACAGCTGCCCAGTTTTGTTCTTGAAACCCAGAGCCCAGGTGGTGTAGGCACACAGGAAATCTCCTAGTCTGCAGGCTGCAAAAACCATGGGAAAAGTGAGTATGCAAGATAGCACCATCCCTCACAGCTTCTGGGCTAGAGGGAAGTCCCCAGCCCCTTGTACTTCCCAGGTGAGGCAGCACCCCCCACCCTGCTTCTACTCACCCTCATGGGTATCTAATCAGTTCCAAATAGAGGAACTGGGTACTTCCATTCAAAATGCAGAAATCACTCACCTTATGCATTGGTCTCACTGGGAACTGCTGATCAGAGGTGTTCCTATAGAGCCATCTTACCAGATCTATTTTCTTTTATTACTGATTTGTCATTCTATTATAAACAAATTTTGCATATTTTTGTGGTAAACCCTACTTTCATATTTTTGCCTAGGAAATAAGTTATAGCTCAAGAGAAGTGAGAATACATTTAAAGGAGAGAATTTCTCCTTATACCTGATCAAATTCTGTGGAGAGTTTGGAGTTAATTGAGTAGTTGAATATGTACCAAAGGGAGGTACAAGTTGTTTTCTGCAAAAGAGTATGTGTGTGTTTGAGAGGGAATGTTTGCACACAGACACATATTTATAAAGATCTATAGCAAGACAATATGGTTACATTGTGCTTGAATCAATATGTTTCAACTAAACCTCACTTCATCAAGAGATCCCATGAAGACATAGAGTGTATATTTCTGCTACTCTGTTTCCTGCATAATTACAAAAAACCCTACCATTCCTGGTGGGAGGGAAAACTAAGAAGTCTATTTTAAATATTGAAGGACAATATATGCAGAAAGTTTTATTACATTTTATTGGGTACACCAACTGTCACATATAGAAAAGTAGTTCAAAACTAACCATATCCAGCCCTTAAAGTCTTACAGGTGAGATTTTGCAGTGAGGGTCTGTAGAAAGAGACAGTTGCCTGCTTACTACATTTATGTGCTGGGGCTCAGGTGTGTCAAGGCTGAGGAAGGCTTTCCCAGCTGTGTTTTAAAAAATATATAAAGTCTGTGCATATTCAAGACTCACTCATGGGTGAGTGTGTTGGGCAGAAGCCGAAACTGGCACTTTGTATCTGTTCTAAAACAAAAATAAGGCTTTTGAATTGCAAATTTGGAGGCAGTGTTCTGGCTTAGTGAGAGTGTTAAGGAAAGTTATTTGCAAGGTTGAATATAAAAATATGCAACAAAGTCTAGATCTGTTTTATTTACTTTCTTTTTGCTACTGTAAGTGTGCTTTTTAAAAATAAATCTTTCTTTAGGTTAAAAGAAATGGAATGAGCTGTCATATTCATCAATACCATTTACTGACAATGCACTTTGAGAGTCTATGTTAAGAATGTTGACTTGTGAAAACAAAGGGTTGTTTTTATAATGCATGTAAATTATTTGCTTAGAAAAGTGAAGGGTCTGAATTTTTAAAATTATTCTCTAGCCAGAGTAGAATGGAATTTTGCCTATTTTTCATTTTAGCACTTCAAAAGTGTTCGTAGGATCCTGTGGCTGACGTAACTCAAACAGAAAACAGTACAACTGCATTATGCTTTTCTACTTGCATCTATTAAAATTATATTTAAATCAAGATATATTTTTATCAAGTATCAACCATGAATCAAAGACTGTGCTGAATGCTTTTAAGAACACAAAGATACACTAAACAATGTCAGAGAAAGGTTGAAGGGAAATATCTTCTCAAATTAGTAGCCTACCAGGTTATACTCAAAAGCATGCCCCCAAAGAACGATGTGGTTTCAAAGGAGCATTTGATTGCATTTGGTTGAAGTTTCATAAAGCATCTTATTTAAAACCCAGTTTGGAGTTCCATGTTTCTTGAGAGATGGATACTAGGAGACAGGTGTCAGGGCAAAGGGTGAGTCCTCGGCACAAAGCAGTTTAAGCAAAGGTAATGTTTAAGGTATGTGAAGGTGACTGTTTGACTTGGAGTCCAAAGTACACATAGAGAATGAAGAGGAGAAAGTTGCAGGGCTGGAAAAAGTGCAGCATTGACACTTAATTGAAAATAAGAAGAATCCATGAAGATCTGATATGAAAATGATATGCTGAAAGTGATATTTAATAATGGCTAATCCTGAAATGGTGTATGGGTGAATTGGTGTGGGATATGACTGAAGTACCGTCATGGGACTATGGTAAAAAATTACTGAAAAACACTTGTATCTGAAATGTATGGGAAAACATGTGAGGATGGAGAAAGGAGATGGATATAGAATGTTGTCTATATATCTTGGTATTTGTGGAATGAAGAAGAGTTTAAAAATTACTTCTGCTGTTGACTTGATGAAGTATTAAGGTCAAATAGTTCTTTCATAATTGAGTAAAACCTGACAATATTAAAAAGAACAATGAGTTAAAAATTTAAATGTAAGACAACTAATAAATAAATAAATACACATTTACACATAAATCAGTCAAATTATGTGAACACTTCTACACAGGAAACATTAACAAAAATACTGAAGAAATTAAATACCTGCATAGGGAAATATATCATGTTTATAGTTTGGAGGACTTGATGTTTTTAAGATATTCACTTTCCTAAGCTTGTGCAATTCCTACCTATGTTTTAACAAAAGATTTTGTAGAAATTGTGAAACCGACTTATGAAATTTATATGAAAAGCCAAAAGGCCTAAATTACCTATGGTAGTTTTGAAGAAGAACAAAGATCAAAGACTTAATTTACTACATATCATGAATTTCAATAAAGCTATGATAATCAAGAGAGGAGAACAAGAATAGACAAAAAATACATGGAAACAGACTATAGAATATAGAGGATGTCCATATATGCAGTTATGTGTTTATGGAAATGTGTCACAGAAATTCATTGGAAGGAAAGAATGGTTCCTTAGATAGGTGATTTGGTTTCATTGGATTTCAACATTTAAAAATAAAGTTTTACTTCTATCTCAAGTATATTAATAAAAATAGATCACAGACCATCTGTAAAATGTAAATGGAAGAACTTACAGAAAAAAAAACAAGAAAAATACGTTTATGAGTTGGGGTATACAACAACTTTCAAGCAGGACACAAAAATTACTAGGCATAAAAGCTGATAAGTTGATCTTCATTAAAATTAAGAAATTTTGCTCATCAGCAGACACCACTAAGAGAGTTAAAGGATAGGAAATGAGACATTAGAGTCTTAAAATATTAATATTTAGAATCTATTAAGAAATTTTACAAATTAGTACAAAAAAGACAACTCAGAGAAACATCAGACTATTCTTAGAGAAGCACATTCAAAGTGGTTACTTCCCAAAATCAGGTTAGCCATGGCTTCCTGTTGCACTGCATTGAAAAAAGAATCAAGAAATGAGGTGTTTAATTGTAGAAGAACATTTAGATATTTGTCATTAATATGAAAGGGGAGATTCGTAGCAGAGAGGTAATGCATTTAGCATCCCAGACTTAGGAGTAGCTCTGTCCACAGTAAGACTCAATAGAGAAAGAATCTTATGGGAAAAGGTAAGAAAGCTGTATTCATTACCTTTTCATCATCATCATCATCCCCAACAGTCAGAAGAACAAAGATTTATTGAGTAGCTACAATACATGTTGAAATTCTTACAATTATAAATATATATGCAATTTTCTATAATTTAAGCTTATTAAATATAGGACCTTAAATCTGTTATATTATTTACTAAACACAATATTTGCATTCTGAAAATTGCCTCTTTGTTTCTATCATATGTCTCCGAACCCCAGTTTGTTGGATCTTTTCGCTGTATTCTCCACATCAATAAAACTTTCATTTTTTTTTAAAGACAACTCAATTAAACATTTTCAAAAAATTTAGACAATTTTCAAGTAAGGATTTCTGACTGACCCATAAACATATATAGTTACTCAACATCATTCATTTTTAGGAAACTGTAAGTTGAAGCCAGAATTACATGCCACTGCTCAGCTACTTGGACAAATAAAATTTGTGAAAAGATTGATAATCTCATATATTTGCACACATCTGTAGAATGACTGAAATTCTAATATATGGCTACTGAGTGAATAAATTTGATTCAGGGCAGATGGCCCTCAGCATAGGGCTTAGCCTTTGAGGCTTCTTGGCTTTGCCCAGGAAAGAATTTTAGGGGAAGCCCCTGGAAGGGTAGAATAAAATAGATTTATTAAAGCAGCAATAAAAGATTTGTACTAGCCAGGCACAGTGACCTGTGCCTGTAATCCCAGCATTTTGGAAGGCCAAGGAAGGCAGATCCCTTGAGGTCAAGAATTCAAGGCCAACATAGCAAAACCCCATCTCTAATAAAAAGACAAAAATGAGCTGGGCATGGTGGCATACACCTGTAGTCTGAGCTTTTGGGAGACTAAATCAGAAGAATCACTTGAACCTGGGAGGTGGAGGTTGCAGTGAGCCAAGAACATGCCACCGCATTCCAGCCTGGGTAACAGAACAAGACTCTGTCTCAGAACAAAACAAACAAACAAACAAACAAACAAACAAAAACAGTACTTAAAAGATTTGCAGGTATATGTATGCCATGCCTAACACGTGGTAATAATTTTGAAAACTCTGACTTTATTCCTTTTATAGACTGTTGTAAAATGTTCTATTTTAACAACGAAACAATTGTACAATAGAGAAAAATATATTTTCTTCTCTTTAGAAAGAAAAAAACCCTGAGGCTATTAATAAGCATAGTAATATATGAAAGCATAAAAATGAACTATATTCCTTTATAAAAAATCATTGCACTGATTGTATTATATATTGATAATTGAAAAGAAATGTTATGCAATAGAATTACACTATACTTTACCATTCACGACACTCATTTGATTTCTAATCTATTTTATAGTTATCTCTGGAAAGCATATGGCCCTCTGGTAATATATGTGACATCGTGTGTTGAATTTGCAAAGGGGAATTTTGATGAGAATAAATTTATAATAATGTAATGAATTTCAGATACACAGGTCAATACTCACTTTAATGTCTACACCTTTTGTCCACTCTAGCATCTGATAGCGTTTATAGAAAACTTCACTGGCTGATCAAAATGTTCATATTCAAACTGATTCAAGTTTAACTCATTTAAAGCATATAAGTCATGATGTGAGATGCAATTATGTATTTAGAAAATCTCTACTGTCCAGAAGTTTTTAGTACAATGTGAGTGAACCTTCTGGGTCCTGAAAATACTTGTATTACACAAATATATTGCCATACAGAAACACCACCTGCTAATATTTAAACAAAGATAATTTAATATTTAAGGAAGCACATGGTAATGGAGTGCTTCCCATGTGTAAGCACTTCAAATGAAGTGAGCTCAGGTCAGAATTTGCATTAGAAGCAGAGCCAGTATTTAAATACATCCCTTTCTGGACTTAAAATCTATGCTCTTCCCATGTCTTCAAATAATATCAGAAAGCAACACGGCATCACTGTCCCCAGGCTATAGAATTGGAAGAAAAGGGGTTTACTTCACAATTCTGCCACTCACTCAATCTGGGGGCTTAGGATCCAAACTGGTTGATCAACAGTTGGTTGGCCAACATCAATGCCAACTTTACTTAGTTATCATAAAAATCAGATATCATGATGTGTGGTAAGTCTTGGGTGCAGAGCCCTGCCAATGGTGAGAGTCTTGATTCCTACATGCAGCTATAAAACACCTTTGATAATGTAATTTATATAAAATAGAAATGTATTTCTCACAATTCTGGAGGCTGAGAAATCCAAGCCCAATGTGCAGACAGATTTGATAAATGGTGAAGGCTGGTCCCTGCTTTGTAGAAGGTGCCTTTCACTGTGTCCTTACCTGGCTAAATGTTGAAAGCGCCAAACAGATCCCCCTCAATTTCTTTCATAAAGGCACTATCCTACTTAGTAAACTGCAGCTCTCATGAATTAATCACCTCGCAAAGCCTCTTAATACTATTGTATTGGAGATTAAGTATCAACCATAAATTCTGGAATGAAACTGACATTCAAACCATAGCAGTCAGCATTCCCTAAAAGTAAGTCATATTTCTTAACCAACCATGTTTGCAGTGAGGGTTTGTAGGGCAGATTTGACTGTCATGACAATTCAATTTTTCTCCAAACTTGGGCACATCCTGTAGTGGGCTTGGTATAAGCTCATGCTATAGCGGGGTTGGTATAAGCCATGCTGAATGGCTGGGGGAGACACTGGTGACATAATCTGCCTCTTTTTCTGCTGCTTCATTTACCTTTAAGAAGATCTTATAAGATCATCTTAACAGTTATTATTGTATTTTAATTTTTTTAGTTGCGGTTTTATGCTATCACCCAGGCTATGATAGAGTAAGACCACAATGGTGCAATCATAAATCACAGGCTCAAGAAATCCTTCCACTTCAACCTCCTGAGTAGCTGGAACTACAGGCACACACAATCATGCCAAGATAATGTTCAATTTTTTTGTACAGATGAGGTCTCACTATGTTGCCTAGGCTGGTCTTGGATTCCTGGGCTCAAGCAATTCTTCTACATCAGCCTTCCAAGGTGCTGGGATTACAGAGATGAGCCATGGTGACTGACATATTATTAGATCTCAAGAGAAGCAGAAGGAATGCCTTTGCTAATGCTGAATAATAAAATGTTCCTCACAAGTTATGTGACAAATACTTCCTGAGAATTTCACAGATAAGATTTTTTAAATAGGAAAAGAAAATTTGGGGAGATAAATAATAGTGTCCTCAGATTACCAATAATTTCAATAAGTCTGTGTGGTGTTGTTTTCAAGAGATTCAACTTGTACTTTATTACAACGGCATAGTCCAACACTTGATTTATATTAGTTCAGGTATTTGTAAAAGTATCACAAGAAAAAGATGCAATAGGGGACACAAACACACACACACACACATGCACACTACATAGAGTTAGGTAAGGAGAAAAATGCAACAGGTAAGAACACAGCAATTTTATAGAAAAAGGATAGCCAACTTAACAGGGTGCAGCCAGTTTTGTTCTTCTGATCAAGAGACATTAGAGCCGAGACCTAGGAGAATTTGAGAGAGTTAATCAAGTGGGTATCTGGAACAACAGTGCTCTAGGCAAGACATAAGAAGAAAGTTTGGAGGCCAAGGTAAGCTTTGCATACTTAAGAAACTGTGGTTACCAGGATAGACAGAGAAGCCAGCATTGGAGTGCAACACCTAGCCAACAGGACATAGAGTACTAGAGGATTTCGCGGTTCAAAATGAGGTGCTTGGTTCATTTCTGTGGGACTGACAGGGCACTGAAATTAGGACCAGTGACAGAGCCGCAGGGTGAGAGCTGCCCAGGGGGCAAATCAAGACAGGGGGAGGGCACATCCCCCACCTGAAATGTGCAGCCAGCTTGTAGGGTCAGGGGACTTAACCCACTTCATGCTCCATTTTAGTTCCTGTGCTTACCTCGTGCCTCCTGCAACCCATGGTCCATGAGAGCCCTGCCAGACAGTGGGGCATCATGGGTTGTCAATGCATGTCTAAGCAGTGGCTACTTCTGAGTGCGGCAAGTTGTCACAGGGACCTGGGCAGGAGTTTGGACTAATGCCAGTGGGATGTACCATCCCACAGAGAAAGGCAGAGTTGAAAGCAGGGAAATAGACCATAAGGCCTGGCAGGCCCCACCTTCACATAACTCAAACTGAAGCCCTCCATAGAGAGCTTGGCAGCAAATACACCAGCTTGACCTAAACCAGGAAGATTGAACTCCGGGGAGAGATGCCATTGGGAAGGTGGGGCCAATCTCACCTGTAAACAAACTGCAGGGGAAGGACCACGCACCCAAAAACCTGACTGAACCCAAGATATCCCAGCAACACCCTCTACAGGCCAAAAAGATACAGCTCCAACCTCAATAGAAAAATAATTCCACTCAGAGACTCCTCCTGAACTCAACAACTTCAAAGATTAAAAGAAGATAAATCCACAAAGATGGGGAGGGGAGAACAGCACAAAAAAGACAAAACCCTCAAATAACAGAACACCTCTTCTCCTCTGAGGGATCACAACTCTTCACCATCAAGGGAACATAAAAAGACACAGAATGAATCTGACTAATTGACAAGCAGGATTCAGAAAGTGGGTAATAACAAAATTATCTGAGTTAAAAGACCAGGTTCTAACCCAATGTTGAGAAGCTAAGAACCTTGAAAAAAGATTAGATGAAAGGCCAACTAGAATAACCAGCTTAGAGAAGAACATAAACGACTTGATGGAGCTGAAAACACAGCACAAAACTTCATGAGGCATGCACAAGTTTCAACAGTTGAATCGATCAAGTAGAATAAAGAATATCAGGGATAGCAGATCAAATCAATGAAATAAAATAAGAAGGCAAGATTAGTGAAAAAAAAGTGAAAAGAAATAAACAAAGCCTCCAAGAACTATGGAATTATGTGAGAAAACCTAATCTATGCTTGATCAGGGTACCTGAATGTGATGGGGAGAATGAATCCAAGCTGGAACACACTCTTCAAGATATTATCCAAGAGAATTTTCCAACCTAGAAAGGCAAGCCAATATTCAAATCCACGAAATACAGAGAACAGGACAAAGATACTTCTCAAGAAGAGCAACCCCAAAGCACATACTTGTCAGATTCACCAGCATTGAAATGAAAGAAAAAATCCTAAGGGAATCCAGGGAGAAAGGTCAAGCCGCCCACAAAGGAAAGAGCACCAGACTCACAGCAGATCTCTTGGCAGAAGCCCTGCAAGCTAGACGGGAGTGCGGGTCAATATTCAATATCCTTAAAGAAAAGAGTTTTCAACCCAGAATTTCATATCTGGCCAAACTAAGCTTCGTAGTGAAGGAGAAATAAAATCCTTTATATACAAGCAATTGCTGAGAGATTTTGTTGCTACAAGACCTGCCTTACAGGAGCTACTGCAGGAAGTACTAAACAGCAAAAGCAAGAACCAGTACCAGCCACTGCAAAAATGTACCAAATAGTAAAGAATAATGATGCAATGAAGCAGTCATGTCAATTAATGAGAAAACAGCCAGCCAGTAACAAAATGGCAGGATCAAATTCAAACATAACCATATAACCTTAAATGTAAATAGTGTAAACTCCCCAATCAAAAGACACGGACTGGTAAATTGGATAAAAAGTGAAGACTCATTGGTGTGCTGTATTCAGGAGACCCATTTCACATGCAAAAACTCACATAAACTCAAAATAAAGGGATGGAAGAAGATTTATCAAGCAAACAGCAAAAAAAAGCAGAGAGAGCAATCCTAATCTCTGATAAAACAGACTTTAAACCAATAAAGATCAAAAGAGACAAAGAAGAGCATTATGTAATGATAAAGAATCAATGCAACAAGAAGAGCTAACTATGCTAAATATTTATGCACCCAATGCAGGAGCATCCAGATCCATAAAGCAAGTTCTTAAAGACCTACAAAGAACCTTAGACTCCTGCACAATAATAATGGGAGACTTTAACACTCCATTGACCATATTGGACAGATCAGTGAGACAGAAAGTCAACAAGCACATCCAGGACTTGAAAGCAGATTTGGAAAAAGTGGACCTGATAGATATTTACAGGACACTCCACCCCAAATCCACAGAATACACATTCTTCTCAGCACCACGTTGCACTTACTCCAAAATTGACCACGTAATTGGAAGTAAATCATTCCTCAGAAATGCAAAGGAAAGGAAATAATAATAAACTATCTCTCAGACCACAGCACAATCAAATTAGAACTCAGGTTTAAGAAAAGCACTCAAAACTACACAATCATATGGAAGCTGAACAACTTTCTCTTGAATGATGAATGGATAAATAATGAAATAAAGGCAGAAATAAAAATGTTCTTTGAAACCAATGGAATGAAGACACAATGTACTAGGTCTTACGGGATATTTTAAAAGCAGTGTCTAGAGGAAAATTTTTAGCAGTAAATGCCCACATGGGAAACAAGGAAGATCTAAAATCGACACCCTATCATCAAAATTGAAAGTGTTAGAGGGACAAGATTAAAAAAAAAAAAAAAAAAAAAAGCACAACACAAAAGCTAGCAGAATACAAGAAATATCTAAGATCAGAGCAAAACTAAAGGAGATAGAGACACAGAAAACCCTTTAAAAAATCAATAAATCCTGGAGCTGGTTTTTTGAAAAGATCAACAACATAGACAGACCTCTAGCTAGACTAATCAAAAAGAAAAGAGAGGAGAATCAAATAGATGCAATAAAAAACAGTAAAGGGGAGACCACTACCGATCCCTTGGAAATACAAACTACCATAAGAGATTACTACAAACAACCCTACGCACATAAACCAGTAAATCTGGAAGAAATGGATAAATTCCTGGACGATTGCACACTCCCAAGACTAATTCAAGAAGAAGTTGAAACCCTGAATGGACCAATAACAAGATCTGAAGTTGAGGCAGCCATTAATAGCCTACCCACCAGAAAAAGTCCAGGTCCAGATGGGTTTATAGCTGAATTCTACCAGACATACAAAGAGGAGCTGGTACTATTCCTGTTGTAATTATTCCAAACAACACAAAAAGAGGGAATCCTCCCTAACTCTTATGAGACCAGCATCATGCTGACACCAAAATCTGGCAGAAACACAACTAAAAAGAAAACTACAGGCCAATATCCATGATGAACATTGATGAAAAAATCTTCAATAAAATACTGGCAAAATGAATCTGACAGCACATCAAAAAGCTTATTAACCATGATCAAGTAGACTTTATCCCGGGGGATGCAAGGCTAATTCAACATATGTAAATCTGTAAATGTTATTCACGACATAAACAGAACCAAAGACAAAAACCACATGATTATCTCAATAGATGCAGAGAAGACCTTTGACAAAATTTAATAGCACTTTACAGTAAAACTTCAATAAATTAGGTATCAGTGGAATGTATCTTGAAACAATAAAAACTATTTATGACAAAACCCACAGCCAATATCTTACTGAATGGACAAAAATTAGAAGCATTCCCTTTGAAAACTGGTACTAGACAAGGATGCCCTCTCTCACTACTCTTATTCAATAGAGTATTATGTTCTAGCCAGAACAAATAGGCAAGAAAAAGAAATAAAAGGCATCCAATAGGAAAAGAAGAAGTCAAATTGTCCCTATTTGCAGACAACATGATTGTATATTTAGAAGACCTCATTGTCTCAGCCCAAAACCTTCTTAAGCTGATAAGCAACTTCAGCAAAGTCTCAGGATACAAAATCAATGTGCAGAAATCACAAGCACTCATATACAGCAGTAACAGACTTAAAGAAAGCCAAATCATGAGCGAACTCCCATTTACAATTGCTACAAAGAGAATAAAATACCTGGGGAATATAACTAACAAAGGAGGTAAAAGATCTCTTCAAGGTGAACTACAAACCACTGCTCAAGCAAATAAAAGAGGACACAAACAGATGGAAAAACATTCCATGCCCATGGTTAGAAGAATCAATATTGTGAAAATGGCCATACTGCCCAAAGTAATTCATAGATTCAATGCTGTCCCAATCAAACTACCATTGACCTTCTTCACAAAACTGGAAAAAACCACTTCAAACTTCATATGGAACCAAAAGAAAGCCCACATAGCCAAGACAATCCTATGCAAAAAGAAAAAAGCTGGAGGCATAACTCTACCTGACTTCAAATTATCCTGCAAGGCTACAGCAATCAAAACAGCATGGTACCGGTACCAAAACAGAGATATAGACCAATGGAACAGAACAGAGGCCTCAGATGCAATGCCACACATCTACAACCATCTGATCTTTGATAAACTAGACAATAATAAGCAATGGGGAGAAGATTCCCTGTTTCATAAATGGTGTTGAGATAACTGGCTAGCCATATGCAGGAAGCTGAAACTTGACCCTTCCTTACACCTTATACAAAAATTACCTCCAGATGAATTAAAGATTTAAATATAAGAACATCATTAAAAACCCTAGAAGAATACCTAGCCAACACCATGCAGGACATAGGCACAGGCAAGGACATCATGATTAAAGTACAAAAAGCAATGGCAACAAAAGCCAAAATAGACAAATGGGACCTAATTAAGCTCCAGAGCTTCCACATAGCAAAAGAAACTATCATTAGAGTGAACCAGCAACCAAGAGAATGGGAAAAAATTTTCGCAGTCTATCCATCAGACAAAGGGCTAATATCTAGAATCTACAAGGAACTAAAGCAGATTTATAGGAAAAGAAAAACCCATTCAAAAGTGGACAAAAGATATGAACACACACTTTTCAAAAGAAGACAAATATGTGGCCAAAAAACATATGAAAAAATGCTCATCATCATTGGTCATTAGAGAAATGCGAATCAAAACCACATTGAGATACCATCTTATGCCAGTTAGAATGGCGATCATTAAAAACTCTGGAGACAACAGATGCTGGAGAGCATGTGAAGAAATAAAAACACTTTTACACTGTTGGTGGGAGTGTAAAGTAATTCAACCATTGTATAAGACAGAGTGGCATTTCCTCAAGGATCTAGAAATAGAAATAACATTTGACCCAGCAATCCTATTATTGGGTATATAGCCAAAGGATTATAAATCATTCTATTATAAAGACACATGCACACATATGTTCATTGTGGTGCTGTTTATTATAATAAAGACCTGGACCCAACCCAAATGCTCATCGATGATAGACTGGACAAAGAAATGTGGCACATATACACCATGGAATACTATGCCATCATAAAAAACAATGAGTTCATGTCTTTTGTAGAGACATGGATGAACATAGAAACCATCATTCTCAGCAAACTGACACAAGAACAGAAAATCAAACACTGCATGTTTTCACTCATAGGCAGGTGATGAACAATAAGAACACATGGGCACAGGGAAGGGAACAATACTCACAGTGCTAGGTCCAGGGGGGAGTGGAGAGGAGTGGGGACAGCAGGGGTTTGTGGGGAAGAGGGGCAGGGATAACACCCCGAGAAATACCTGATGTAGGCAACGGGTGGGGGAATGGAGATAGCAAACCACCATGGCATATATGTATCTATGCAGCAATCCTACAGGATGCAGGACATGCACATGTACCCAGAGTCCAAATACAATAAAATCAATGCATATATAAAAGAAAAGACAATAAACAGGTGAGAACACAACTGAAAGCAAGATGTCAAGAATAGATGTCCTAGGAGATGAGCTTGGAAATGGTGGTGGGGGCATAAACCAAACACCTTGCTTCTTGTCTGCTTCACGAATACTTTTCTTTTGCTAAGAGAATGACAAGAAGTCCCTGACAACCTTTGAATAGACAAGTGACCTGCTCTGACTTTCATTTGTCTCTCTGAATGCTGCAGTGTGGTCTATGGTCTGAATGTTGGTGTCTTCCCAAAATTCACATGTTGAAACCAAATCTCCTAGACATTCAAGCTCAGTGGGAGGAGGGGCATCTGCTATTGCTGAGGCTCGAGTAGGTGCTTTTAACATCACAGTGTAAACAAACTCACCAGAAATTTCAAACTGTCTGTTATATCAGAGACTAGGATTGCATGGAGGAGACCATGGAACCTCAGCCAGGCCACTGCAGGCAGACTATCACTAGACTCCCCTATCACTGGTCAGGGAATCTCTGAAAAAAGGCAGCATCCCATCAGGGATTTATAAATAAAGCTCCCACCTTCCTGGAGAGAATACCTGGGAAAAGAGGCAATTGAGAGCTTCAGCAGACTTAAATATGACACCTCCAAGTATGGGCCAACAGACACCTCATACAAGGGAGTTGTGGCTGGCATCTGTCAGATACCTTTCTGGTATGAAGATATCCTTCTGGTATGAAGGTACCAGAGGAAGGAATAGGCAGTAATCTTTGCTGTTCTGCAGGCCCTGCTAGTGATTCCCAGGCAAGAAGGATCCAGAATCGACCTTCAGCAAGCTCCAGCACACCTGCAGCAGAGGATCCTGACTGTTAGATGGAAAACTAACAAACAGAAAGAAACAGTTTCAACATTAACAGAGACTGCACCCACTCAGAGACCACACTGAAAGGTCACCAACTTCAAAGATCAAAGATAGATAAGTCCACAAAGATGTGAAAAAAATAGCACAAAAATGCAGAAAATTCCAAAAACCAGAATGGCTCTTTTCTTCCAAGGAATCACAATTCCTCACCAGCAAGAAAACAAAACTTAACAGAGAATGAGTTTGGCAAATTGACAGAAGCAGGCTTCAGAAAGTGGGTGATAACAAACTTCTCTAAGCTAAAGGAGCATGTTCTAACCCAATGCAAGGAAGCTAAGAACTTTAAAAAAAGGTTAGATGAAATGCTAACTAGAATAACCAGTGAAGTGAAGAACATAAATGACCTGATGGAGGTGAAAAACACAGCACAATAACTTTGTGAAGCATACACAAGTTTCAGTAGCTGAGTTGATCAAGTGGGTGAAAGGATACTAGAGATTGAAGATAAACTTAAAGAAATAAAGTGAGAAGACAGGATTAGATTAAAAAAAAAACTGAAAAGAAATGAACAAAGCCTTCAAGAAGTACAGGATTATATGAAAAAACCAAATCTATATTTGAGCAGTGTACCTAAAAGTGATGGGGAGAATGAAACTAAGTTGGAAAACATTCTATAGGATATTACCCAGGAGAATGTCCACAACCAAGCAAGGCAGGGCAGCATTCAAATTGAGTAAATACAGAGAACCCACGAAGATACCCCTCAAGAAGAACAACCCTAAGGCATATAATCATCAGATTCACCAAGGTTGAAAGGAAATAAAAAGTGCTAAGAGGAGCCCGAGAGAAAGTTTGGATCACCAACAAAGGGAAGCCATCAAACTCATGGTGGACTTCTTGGAAGAAACCATACAAGCCAGAAGAGAGTGGGAGCCAATATTAAAATTTTTAAAGAAAAGAAATTCAACCCAGAATCTCATATTCAGCCAAAACAAGCTTCACAAGTGAATAAAAAGTAAAATTTTTTACAGACAACCAACTGCGAAAGATTTTGTCACCACCAGGCCTGCCTTACAAGAGCTCCTGAAGGAAGCACTAAACATGGAAATCGAACAACCAGTACCACCCAGTGCAAAAATGTACCAAATTATAAAGACCATCAACACTAGGAAGAAACTGTATCAACTAATGGGCAAAATAACCAGCCAGCATCATAATGGCAGGATCAAATTCACACATACCAATATTAGCCTTAAATGTAAATGGGCTAAATGCCCTAATTAAAACACTGACTGGCAAATGGGTAAAAAGAACCATCGATGTGCTGTATTCAGGAGACCCATCTCACATGTAAAGAAAAACATAGTCTTAACATAAAGGGTTGGAGGAATATTTATCAAGAAAATCAAAATTAAAAAAAAGCAGGAGTTGCAAACCTAGTCTCTGGTATAACAGACTTTAAACCAACAAGATCAAAAGAGAGAAAGAAGAGCATTATATAATGGTATAGTGATCAAGGCTACAAAAAGAGCTAACTATCCAAAATATATATGCCCCAATACAGGATCATCTAGATTAATAAAACAAATTCTTAGAGACCTACAAAGAGACTTGGACTCCCATGCAATAATAGTGGGGGTATTTAACACCCCACTGTCAATATTAGATCAATGAGACAGAAAATTAACAAGGATATACAGGACTTGAACACAGATCTGGACCAAGTGGACCTAACAGACATCTAAAGAACTCTCCAACCCAAATAGACAGAATATACATTCTTCTCAGCACCACATTACTCATATTTTAAAATTGACCATATAATTGGAAATAAAATACTCCTCCACAAATGCAAAAGAATGGAAATTATAACAAACGGTATCTCAGAGCATACAGCAATCAAATTAGAACTCAGGATTAAGAAACTCACAGAAAATTGCACAACTACATGGAAACTGAACAACCTTCTCTGGATTGACTTCTGGATTAATAATGAAATGAAGGGAGAAATAAAGATGTTCTTCGAAACCAATGAGAATGAAGACAAATTGTACCAGAATCTCTGCGTCACATTTAAAGCAGTGTGTAGAGGGAAATTTATAACACTGAAAGTCCAAACAATAAATGAGGAAATATCTAAAATTGATATCCTAATATCACAATTAAAAGAACTAGGGGAGCAAGAACGAATTCAAAAGTTAACAGAAGACAAGAAATAACTAAGATCGAGCCAAACTGAAAAAGATAGGACACAAAAAATCCTTCAAAAATCAATGAAGTCTGGAGCTGGTTTTTTGGAAGATCTATAAAATAGATAGACCACTAGCCAGACAAATAAAGAAGAAAAGACAGAAAAATCAAACAGATGTAATAAAAAATGATGAAGAGGATATTACCATCGCTCCCACAGAAATACGAACTACCATCAGAGAATACTATAAACAACTCTATGCAAATAAACCAGAATATCTAGAAGAAATAGATATATTCCTGGACACTTACACTCTCCCAAGACTAAACTAGGAAGAATTCAAATCCCTGAGTAGACCAATAACAAGGCTTGAAAATGAGGCAGCAATTAATAGCCTACCAACCAAAAAAAAGTCCAGGACCAGACAGATTCACAGCTCAATTCTACCAGAGGTACAGAGAGGAACTTGAATTATTCTTTCTGCTATTCTAAATAATAGAAAATTGAGGGAATTATCCCTAACTCATTTTTTGAGGACAGAATCATTCTGATACCAAAACCTGGCAGAGACACAACTAAAACACAAAATTTCATGTCAATATCCCTGATGAATATTGATACAAAAATCCTTAATAAAATACTGGCAAACCAAATGCAACAGCACATCAAAAAACTTATCCATCACCATCAAGTTAGCTTCATCCCTGGGATTCAAGGCTCGTTCAACACAGGCAAATCTATAAACATAATCCATCACATAAACAGAGTCAAAGATAAAAACCACATGATTATCTCAATAGATTCAGGAAAGGCCTTCAACAAAATTCAGCAGCCTTTTTGCTAAATACTTTTAATAAACTAGATATTGATGGAACATATCTGAAAACATTAAGAGCTATTTGTGGCAAACCCATAGCCAACATCATATGGAATGAGCAAAAACTGGAAACATTCCTTTTGCAAACCAGCACAAGACAAGGATGCCCTGTAATCATTCCTATGTAACATAGTGTTGGAAGTTCTGGCCATGGCCATCATACAAGAAAGAAAAATAAAGTATTAGGAAAAGAGGAAGTCAAATTGTGTCTATTTGCAGATGTCAAGATTACATGTTTAGAAGACCGCATTGTCTCAGACCAAAGTCTCCTTAATCTGATAAGCAACTTCAGCAGTCTCAGGATACAAAATCAACGTGCAAAAATCACAAGCATTCTTATTCACCAGTGATAGACAAAGAACCAAATCCTGAGTCAACTACCATTCAGAATTGCTAGAAACAGAATAAAATACCTAAGAATGCAACTAGAAAGGGATGTAAAGGACCTCTTCAAGAAGAACTACAAACCAGCACTCAAGGAAATAAAAGAGGACACAAACTGATGAAAAAAATTCCATACTCATGGTTGGGAAAAATCAATATCATGAAAATGGTCATAATGCTGAAAGGAATTTATAGATTTAATGCTATCCCCCAACAAGCTACCATTGACTTTCTTCACAGAATTGGGGAAAAAAAAAAAAAAACCACCATAACTTTATGTAAAACAAAAAGAAGCCTGCTTAGGAAAAACAGTCCTAAGCAATAAGTAAATAAATAAATAGATAAATAAATAAATAAATAAAGCTGGAGGCATCATGCTGCCTGACTTTGTACTATATTATGGAGATTCAGTAATCAAAATGGAATGGTACTGTTATCAAAACAGAGAAATAGACCAATGAAACAGAACAGAGTCCTCATAAATAACTCATTACATCTACAACTATCTGATCTTTCACAAATCTGACAAAAAGAAGCAATGGGGAAAGGATTCCCTATTTAATAAATTGTGTCAGGAAAACTGGCTAGCCATATGCAGAAAGCTGAAACTGGATCCTTTTCTTACCGCTTATACAAAACTTAACTCAAAATAGACTAAAGATTTAAAAGTAAGACCTAAAATGATAAAAACCCTAATCGAAACCTAGGCAATACCATTCAGAATATAGGTATGGTCAAGTACTTTATGACTAAACACCAACAGCAATAGCAACAAAAGCCAAAATAGACAAATGGGATATAATTAAACTTAAGAGCTTCTGCACAGCAAATGAAACTATCATCAGAGTGAAGAGGCAACCTACAGAATGGGAGGAAATTTTTGCTATATACCCATCTGCCATAGGGCTAATATTCAGAATCTACAAAGTATTTAACCAAATTTACAAGGAAAAAAACAAAACCATGAGCAAGTGGGTGAAGGACATGTACAGACACTTCTCAAAAGGAGACATTTTTGCAGTCTACAAACATATGGAAAAAAGCTCAATGTCACTGATCATTAGAGAAATGCAAATCAAAACCATAGTGAGATACCATCTTATGCCAGTTAGAATGGCGATCATTAAAAAATCAGGAGAAAACAGATGCTGCAGAGGATGTGGAGAAATAGCAATGCTTTTACACTATTGGTGAGAGTGTATATTAGTTCAACCATTGTGGAAGACTGTGGCAATTCCTCAAGGATCTAAAACTAGAAATACTATTTGACTCAGCAATCCCATTATTGGGTATATACCCAGAGGATTATAAATCTTTCTATTATAAAGACATGTGCACACTTATGTTTATTGTGGCACTGTTCACAATAGCAAAGACTTGGAATGAGCCCTAATGCCTGTCAAGTATAGACTGGATAAGAAAATGTGGCAATTAGACACCATGGAATACTATGCAGCCAGAAATAAAGGATGAATTCATGTCCTTTGCAGGCCCATGAATGAAGCTGGAAACAATCATTCTCAGCAAACTAACACACCAACAGAAAACCAAACACTACATTTTTCACTGCTAATTAGGAGTTGAACAATAACAACACATAGATACAGGGAGGGGGAACATCACATACCAGGGCCTGTTAGGGTGTCAGGGGCTAGGAGAGGGATAGTATTAGGAGAAATATCAAGTGTAGTTTACAGGGCGTTATATGCAGCAAACCACCATGACATGTATATAACTATGTAACGAACCTGCATGTTCAACACATGTACCCCAGAACTTAAAGTATAATAAAAGCAAAAGAAATAATTATAGTAATTTCAGTAGCTCTCATTGCAAGAGCAGAAAAACTGGCCATGGGCTTCTTTTTCCTCCTCAGGTTTTTCCTGGAAATTCTGCACAAGGCTCAAGTAATCATGTGCTTCCTACAAAAATTGATTTTTATTAAGATGACAGGATAAAATTTACCTAAACCCTATACTTGCTAACTATCTGCAAAGTGACAAAAAAAAGCACTTTTATGCACCTATATATAGGAAAAAAATAGGCCAAATCTAAATTTTGATAGTTCATTTCTTAACTTTATTCTGGTTTTCTTTTCTTCTTCAGGTTAACCATTAAGTTATGTTATATGTGGTAACTACTCCTGAGATTTTTAGGGCTTTCTCTACAAAGGAGAGTAATTTATTTGTATAAAGTAACTTTTTTTTTTTTTTAAAACAAATTCTTGCTCTGTCTTGGTGTGATCTTGGCTAACTGCAACTTGGGTTCAAGTGATTCTTCTCCCTCAGCCTCTTGGGTTCAAGTGATTGTTGTCCCTCAGTCTCCCCAGTAACTGGTACTAAAGGCACATACTACCATGCCTTGCTAAATTTTTGTATTTTTTTTTTTGTGTATATATATATATACAAATTTTTATTTTTGTTTTTATTTTTGTTTTTTGAGATGAAGTCTTGCTGTCACCCAGGCTGTAGTGCAGTGGCCCTATCTTGGCTCACCAAAACCTCTGTCTCCTGAGTTCAAGTGATTCTCTTGCCTCAGCCTCCTGAGAAGGTGGGAGTACAGGCCAATGCTGCCATGCCAGCTAATTTTTGTATTTTTTAGTAGAGACCAGTTTCACTGTGTTGCCCAGGATAGTGAGCCACCACACCTGGCCTCTTTTTCTATTTTTAGTAGAGATGAGCTTTCAATACATTGGCCATGTTTCTCCAACTCCTAATCTCAATTGATCCACCCATCTCAGCCTACCAAAGTTCTGGAATTACAGGCATCAGCCACGGGACTTGCCCCTACAGTCCCCCTCCCCCTTTTTTCTATGCTTTGTTTATTTACTTATTTGAGACAGAATCTCACTCTGTTGCCTGGCTGGGGTGTGGTTGTATAATCACAGCTAATTGCAGCATGAAACTCCTGGGCTGAAGCAATCCTTTCACATCAGCCTCCAAATAGCTGCAACTACAGACATGCACCACCACACCTAGCTACTTTTTAAAGTTTTTGTAGACACAGTGTCTTGCTATGTTGTCCAGGTTCATCTCACACTCCTGGGTTCAAGGGATTCTCCCATCCACATTGGTCACCCAAAATGCTGGGGTTACAGTTATGAACCACCATATCTGACTTGCGTTTCCTTAAAAGAATTTATGGAGCAATAAGAATATCAATACCTTTTATTATTATTATTATTTTTTGAGATGAAGTCTGTGTCTGTCACTCAGGCTGGAGTGCAGCAGCATGATCTCTTTGTTCATCGCAATCTCCACCTGCTGGGTTCAAATGATTCTCCTGCTTTAGTCTCCCAAGTAGCTGGGATTACAGGCAATATGCCACCAGGCCTGGCTAATTTTTTTAGTTTAAAAGAGACAAGGATTCATCATGTTGTCTAGGCTGGTCTCAAACTCCTGACTTCAAGTGATCTGCCCATCTTGGCCTACTAAAATGCTGGTATTGCAGGTGTGAGACACTGCACCCAGCCAAAAACCAGTATGTTTGCAAATCTGTAACATACAGGTCTCAGGCCCACCAACGATTATTTCCAAATTGTGTAAGTATTTCTCAGCACTTGATCTATTCATAGCTCTCTCAAACCATATGGAAAATCAAGAATAGCATAAACCATGTCAGAGTCCTTGAGGCGCTTTCACCATAGTTGTCCTACTTTATTATTGAAACACTCCCTTAAAGAGGGAAATAATGTTTGTTCTTTAACTATATTTGAAGACAAAATATAATCAGGCGGATTATATGGTTAGGCAAAGCCACTTGTGGTGTGGCTTTGTTTTGAACTTCTATTTTAACAAGTTTTCTAAAACTATATATTCAAATTGTAGACTCATTTCTCACTGTGCTTCACTGTTTTCAACTCTGTTGTTTTCAATCTTTGGTTTTTACTCCTACACCTAGCAACCTAAATATATATAAACACTGTTACGGACTAACTGCATCCATCACAATTAAGAATTTGAAAACCTAGCCCCCAATGTGACTGTATTTGAAGATGAAATCTTTGAAGAAGTAATAAAATGAAGTCATAGAGGGGTGCCCTATCCTGATGTATGTGGTACCATTATAAGAAGAGGAAGAAATGGCAGCAATCTATCTCTATTGTGTCAGAATGTGGCTGGCTGAATCTAGCAAGAAAGCCTTCTCTGGAACTTCCAGCCTGCTAGATCTTAACCCTGCTAGACTTCCCCAACCTCCAGTACTGTGAGAAAGAAAATTCTGTTGCTTAAGCCATGTAGTTTGCAATATTTTGTTAAGCTAGCCTGAACAGACTCATATAAACACAGTAGGACTATTTCAAAAATTATCAACTATGTTTTCTTGTATGTGAAAATTACACATTCACAGGTATATGTGCATACATGTTTTTAGTTGTGAGTAAATAACAGCTTTCCAAATATGTTCACATCCTTAGTCGCATGTACTTGTGTTACCTTATATGGAAATAAAGCCTTTGCAGATGTGATTAAGTACTTTAGGAAAGTGAGATGATGTTGGATTATCTTCCTCTGTCCAACATACTAATTAAGATCCGTTAAGAGAGAGGCAGGAGACTCTGAATCAGAGATGGAGATGGGAAAAGGGAAGCAGAGGTTGGAGTGATGGAGGAGGAAGCCATAGCTAAGGAAGGTAGGTGGCTTCTAGAAGTTAAGAAAAGAAAGAAAGTGAATTATCTCCTGGAGAGGAGACTCTAACATTGCCAAAATATCAACTTTAGCCGAGCCTTCTGAGACTAGGAATTCTAGGATTAAAATGATTAAATTAAACTATGAAAAATTAAACTGATTTAGAACGAAATTTTAAGATTTGGGGATCAGTTGATACAAAATCTCAACCACAAAGAATCTGGCATCTAAAAGTTTTCAGTTCTAATTTGAGAAAAAGAATTTTAAAGCCCTGCTAAATGCATGTTCATATGTCTATTTATAAGTAACAATTTTGAGAACTTTAATTGCCACTTTAGCTAGAAGGAGAAGGAAATATTGCCATGTGTATGTACACATTTTGAAGGATGGAACTTTGCTATTGTGAAACGTGCTGCATTGATCATCCTGGTGCAGATGTCTTTTTAACAGAATGATTTGTTTTCCTTTGAGTAGATACCCAGTAGTGGGGTTGCTGGGTTAAATGATCATTCTATTTTTAGTTCTTAGGGAAATCTCCATATGGATTTGTATTGAGGCTGAACTAATTTATATTCCCACCAATAGTGTATAATAGTGTAGTCACTTGTTCTGAGTGCATTACCCATGCTGGTTTCTAAACAATCAGCAATTAAGATACAGGGTTTTGGTCTGATTACCAACATGTTTCTTCTCCACTTTCTCATATTTCTGTATTGCAATTTTATGTACAGTGTTTGACATGCAATAGGCATTCAGTACTGTTGATCAATGTCTCCTGATTTCTGGCACATGGCAAATCTGTGTGGACCCCTAGCACTGTTCATGGCATAGGAAGCTTACTCTCCCAATCCTTCTCTGGGGACCTGGCCACTCCAGCATATATGAAATGCTGACTTTCTTCTACACCAAGATCAAGGCTCCTTACTTGGCACTCCATCCTGACCTGGGGTCTGCATTGCCTTCTCAGAACGACTCTATGATATATATCTTCATTCCACTGCTTAAAACTCTTCCCATTCATGTCCTTTCTAATAAAGTCACTTAGTTAAACCTGAAAACAAGATAAAACAAGATAAGAAAATCATAAAAGAGAAAAATCAGTGAATAATACACAGACATCCAGAGAAGACTGAAATAGCAGGAAACATCTTTTCATTTTCAATGTACATTTGTTTTTTGTTTGTTTGTTTTTGAGTCAGGGACTCTCTCTCTCACCCAGTCTGGAGTATAGTAGCACAATATCAGCTCACTGCAACCTCCACCTCCTTTGTTCAAGTGAATATCCTCCCTCAGTCTCCCAAATAGCTGGGATTATAGGCATGTGCCACCACACCTGACTTTTTGTGTGCATGTGTGTGTTTAATAGAGATAGGGTTTCACCATATTGATCAGGCTAGTCTAGAACTTCTGATGTCAAGTGATCTGCTGGCCTCAGCTTCCTAAAGTGCTGGGATTACAAGCACGAGCAATCACTCTTGGTCCAATGTGCATATTTTTAAAGCATACATTGTGGATTTCTATTTAAGTTAGAGTCTAACCTGGGGTTTAGGGAACCTGAAGGAGGGAGTTGTGGTGAGCCTCATCATTCCTTACTGCCTTAGCAGATGTATTTGGTACATCAGGCTTGGCTTGTAAAGAGAGATGCAATGGAATGCCATGATATAGCTGAGGGTAAGATAGGGATGTGTCCTAGATGAAATATGCGTGTATTTGTGGTACTGAAATTTGACCAGCAAGAATACTAGGGCTGAGAATAAATGTGCCATCAATTTTATGACTTCAAATCCAGGAGCTTAAAACAAGCTTTACAAACATGTACTTGACTTAGAAGGACACTTGTCATGAATGCTGGCTGGGCTTTGCCAGGAGTTGAGAGAGATACCATCTCTTGTAGAGTTATTTATGTCTTGAGGAGCAAGATTCTTCAGGTTGATTCTCAGTGTTGGTGCCCAAACCACCTTTGCAATTTTCCACATTTGCAGTTGTATGTACCCAGTAGTAAACATTTCCTTCACAGCATCGGTGTGTAAGTAATGGAATTTTCAAGTTTTGAGCTGTTGGGAGAAGACACCATTTCTAATATTTAATACATTCGATTTTCTGAAACAGTCTTATATAGCTTCAGAAGGCATACGATGTGCATCGTATTGACTAATAACATGCTTTTTAGGGCTTTTCAAATTAACATTTCATTTATTGAACTTTATGAATGCATTTTCAAATCCTTAAAAGCTGCTAACTTGAAAACACATATTATCATTCATTTTAAAATTTGATAGATGCGAGTCATTATTTTCTTATTAATTTTTGAGATAGGCTCTTGCTCTGTTGCCCGGGCTGGAGTGCAGTGGTACGATCAAGGCTTACTGCGCCCTCTATCTCACTAGACTCAGCTATTAAGGAGATCCCACTTCAGTCTTCTTAAATAGCTGGGACCACAGACATGCACCACCATCCCTGGCTAATATGTCCATTTTTCGTAGAGATGGTTTTGCTGTGTTGCCCAGGCTAGTCTGAAACTCCTGACCACAAGCCACCATGACCAGCAAGCCATTTTCTTTAGAATGGATATTTTTGTTGCAATCCTAAGATACTATATTCACTTGTAATTATAGTATCAATTAATAAATAGGAAGTCTTCTTTCATTAATTATAATTTATCAAGTAACTTGACGTCTTTCTTTGAAGACCTTTAGAGATATAAACGCACTTAAGTTCTTTCAGCTTTATGGCTCCATTTTAAAGCTGTTAGTCCCTGTCCATCAGCCTAGTTTTATGTAAATGCTGGTTAAACATGCACATGTTTGCCCCTTCCTAAAAAGACCCAATAAAGCAGAACCAATAAAGAGAAGACACCCCAAATCTGTGAATAAGACAATATCCCTGTGAAATTCTTCTGAAAAAAGTTTTATAAGTAAGGGGAGCAACCATTTCATTAAGTAACAGACGATTGTCAAAGGTGTAAGTTGTATTATACACATCAACCTATTAAGTTCCTGACAACATTCTGAGGGCAACATGATATCTGCTTTTTACAGATGAGTATACAGGACCAGGGAGAACATGTTTCATGCAACAGCACCCAGCACACCTCTGTTCACACAAGATATTTGTCATTACTTGTTATTTCTGACTCCCTTGATCTTTCCATTTCTTTCTAATTCTGTGATAATCTTTTAGATGTGCCAGCTTGTCTAGGCTATGGTATTCAGTTATTCAAACTAACATAGGTATTGCCATAAAGATATGTAATTAAAGTCCATAATCATTGATCTTATGAAAGGGAGATTTTCCCAGAGAATCTGGTAGTCCTGATTCATTCCAGTGAAAGAAACTCTGCTTCTGAGGAGCAGCCTCAGTCTATGTGATGACATTATAATCCTTTGGATATATACCCAGTAATGGGATTGCTGGGTCAAATGGAATTTCTATTTCTAGGTCCTTGAGGAATCATCACCCTGTCTTCTACAATGGTGGAACTAATTTACACTCCCACCAACAATGTAAAAGTGTTCCTGTTTCTCCACATCGTCTTCAGCATCTGTTGTCTCCAGAATTTTTAATGATCATGATTCTAACTGTTGTGAGATGGTATCTCAGTGTGGTTTTGATTTGCATTTCTCTAATGACCAGTGATAATGAGCATTTTTTCATATGTTTGTTGGCCTCATATATGTCTTCTTATGAAAAGTATCTGTTCATGTCGTTGTCCCACTTTTGATTGTGTGTGTGTGTGTCTGTGTGTGTGTGTGTGTATGTGTATATATATATATATATATATATATATATATATATATATATATATACACATATATATATATATATTCTTTGTAGATTCTGGATATTAGCCCTTTGTCAGATAGGTATATGGCAAAAATTTTTTCCCATTCTGTTGGTTGCTGGTTCACTCTGACAATGGTTTATTTTGCTGTACAGAAGTTCTAAATTTTAATTAGATCCCATTTGTCTATCTTGACTTTTATCGCCATTGCTTTTGGTGTTTTAGTCATAAAGTCCTTGCCTATGCCTATGTCCTGAATGGTTTTGCCTATGTTTTATTCTAGTGTTTTATAGTGCTAGGTATTATGTTTAAATCTTTAATCCATCTGGAGTTAATTTTAGTGTAAGGTGATAGGTAGGGATCTAGTTTCTGCTTTCTGCACATTGCTAGCCAGTTTTCCCAACACCATTTATTAAATGTGGAATCCTTTCCCCATTGCTTGTTTTGTCAGGTTTGTCAAGGATCAGATGGTTGTAGATGTGTGGTGTTTCTTCTGGGACCTCTGTTCTCTTCCATTGCTCTATGTCTCTGTTTTGGTACCAGTACCATGCTGTTTTGATTATGGTAGCCTTGTAGTATAGTTTGAAGTCTGGCAGTGTGATGCCTCTGGCTTTGTTCTTTTTGCTTAGGATTGTATTGTATTCTTTTACTACTTTTTTATTCCATTTTTCTATAAGTTATTTGAGTACAGGTGGTGTTTGGTTACGTGAGTAAGTTATTTAGTGAAGATTTGTGAGATCCTGGTGCACCCAACACCTGAGCAGTATACACTGCACCATATTTGTTGTCTTTTATCCCTTGTCCCCCTACCACTCTTTCCCCTAAGTCCCAAAGTCCATTGTATCATTCTTATACCTTTCCATCCTCATAGCTTAGCTCCCACATATCAGTGAGAACATATGATGTTTGGTTTTCCATTCCTGAGTGACTTCACTTAGAATAATAGTCTTCAGTCTCCTCCAGGTCATTGCAAATGCTGTTAATTAATTCTTTTTTTATGGCTGAGTAGTATTACATATACATATATATATATAGATATATGTATATGTAATACTACTGTGTGTGTGTGTATGTATATGTGTGTGTGTGTGTGTGTTTGTGTGTGAGTATGTATATGTGTGTGTGTATATATATATAAAGCTACTGGTCCATGGTAACACAGCTAAGATGCCAAGCTGAGAAATGACTCTGGATTGATGCAGTTCTAAATATAAATAATTTTGAGCTCATCTTAAATTATGACTATAACCCTGTTCCTGCACCTAATATTGCTGGGTAGCTCACCAGTATTGTTTTCTTTTAAAAAGGCACACAAAACTCAGTCTCTTCATTTTATGAGCACAGAGATATAAACTGAGGAATTCCAAAAGAAAAAAAATTTCCATAGAGGTAGCTAGTTGAAGCCAGCAGTGTATGCAGCTACTAAATTTGAAATGACTGAATTTCAGAAAGCTTCTGGGATACGTTCATATAGTTTGAACACATAAATTTTCCTACTCTAGTAGTCAAGAATTTAAATTGTTAGATATATTTCTTACCCTCTAATGAAAGGTCTAGACAACTTGTTCTGGGAATCTCATGAATTTTAACACCAAATAAGATGTCTCATTAAAATCAAACTTATTAAACTTCTAAATGAGCTTGATTTCTAATTCTGATTCTGGATTCCCACATAGCCATGACCTGAAGTAATGAATGTGACTTAAATATCAATGAAAGCATTGGCCTCACATTGTCACCTGATTTTCTGATACAGTAGGATAACCAAGATTTAGTTCTATTTGGAAAAATAAGCCCTATCTCTTTTGATTCGCCTCCCTCATTTTCTGCCCATTCCTGCCTTACCTCTTCTTTGAGGTGGAAAGCTCTTGCAACCATTCTTGGAAACATACCTTTGCTTATTCCATTCTTTCTCACAAAATGTGTAAATACAAAACATAGCATTCCAAAGTATACCACCACTTTATTCTACCAGATTATGCCTGCTCTTATTCTTCAGCACCTAACTTCATTGTATCTGTTGTTTGCATAACAATGTATCATCAATTTATCATGAGTTATTTTGTGTGAAATCTGTTTTTCTGGAATTGTGCATGCATTTCTGGAATTTTGAATGCATAATTGGGGAAGTAAAATGGAAAACAAATAGTTTCATGGAGAATTGTTAACATTACAGGAGAAACTTGTTTTACCAGAGGAGAATGAGGAAGTAAGTGGAAATTTTACAGGAAATATTGAACAGGAAGAAAGCCAGGGCAGTTTCCCATGCTTTTGACATGATGCTGTTAATTCTCTTTAAAAAATAAATAAATAAATAAATAAAAATAAAGGTGGGATTCTGTTTTCCATGACCAAGGTAGCAGTCACTATATTTAAGGTAATATTAATAATTCGGAGTCTCAAATGCTATTCAGAGAAGAGAAAAAGGGACTTAGATTTGTTAAAACCTGGGAAAAGATTTTGAAAAAAGATGACAAGTATTAAACCGTATCTCAGCAGCTGGACAGGGAAGATGATTCAGTTTGTAAATAACTGAAATTAGGAGCACAAAAGATAGTCCCAATTTTAAAAAAATAATAATTTATTTATTTTACTTTAGGTGCATACTATATCTGGCATTTCTTCCCATGTTATCACTCCCCCACCCTCCCCTCCCACCGCACACCCCATTGTCTCTCCCCTACACCCACAACTCTTCCCTGTGTGTGATGCTCCTCTCCCTGAGTCCACCTGTTCTCATTTTTCAACACCCATCTATGAGTGAGAACATACAGTGCTTGGCTTTCTGTTCTTGGGTCAGTTTGCTGAGAATGATGGTTTCCAGATTCATCCAAGTCCCTACAAAGGACATGAACTCATCATTTTTTATGGCTGCGTAGTATTCCATGGTGTATATGTACCACATTTTCTTTTTGCAGTCTATCATTGATGGGAATTTGGGTTGGTTCCAGATCTTTGCTATTGTACACAGGGCTGCAATGAACATACATGTGCATGTGTCTTTATAGTAGAACAATTTATAGTTCTTTGAGTATATACCCAATAGTGGGATTGCTAGGTCAAATGGAATTTCTATTTCTAGATCCTTGAGAACTTGCCACACCGTCTTCCACAATGGTTAAACTAATTTACACACCCACCAACTGTGAAAGAGTGTTCCTATTTCTCCCCATCCTCTCCAGCTTCTGTCTCCGATTTTTAATGATCGCCATTCTAACTGGCATGAGATGGTATCTCAATGTAGTTTTGATTTGCATTTCTCTAATGGTCAGTGATGATGAGCATTTTTTCATATGTTTGTTGGCCTCATATATGTCCTCTTTTGCGAAGTGTCTGTTCATATCCCTCACTCACTTTTGAATGGGGTTGTTTGTTTTTTTGTTGTATCTGTTTTAGTTCTTTGTATATTCTGGATATTAGCCCTTTCACAGATGGATAGATTGCAAAATTTTTTTTGCCAGTCTGTGTCTTGGTTGGGGTGTTTAGGCCAATTACATTCATTGTTAATATTGTTATGTGTGAATTTGATCCTGCCATTTTGTTATGGGCTGGTTTTCTTTCTCATTAGTTCACTCATTTTCTTCATTGCATTTTTGGTCTTTGCCAACTGGTTTGCTTTTGCAGAGACTGGTACTTGCTCCTTTCCATGCTTAGTGTTTCTTTCAGGAGCTCTTGTATGGCAGGTCTAGTGGTGACAAAATTTCTCAATAATTGCTTGTCCATAAATGATGTTATTTCTCTTTCAGTTATGAAGCTTAGTTTGGCTGGATATGAGATTCTGGGTTGAAAGTTATTTTCTTTAAGGATGTTGAATATTGGCTTGTAGGGTTTCTGCTGAGAGATCTGCTGAGAGATCTGCTGTGGCTTCCCTCTGTGGGTGACCTGAACTTTCTCTCTGGCTGCCCTTACCACTTTTTCCTTCATTTCCACCCTGGTGAATCTGACAATTATGTGCCTTGGGGTTGCTCTTCTTGAGGAATATCTTTGCAGAGTTCTCTGTCTTTCTTGAATTTGAAATTGGGACTGCCTTGCTAGGCTTGGGAAGTTCTCCTGGATAATATCCTGGAGTGTGTTTTCCATCTTGGACTCATTGTCCCCATCATATTCAAGTACACCGATCAAGCGTAGATTAGGTTTTTTTTCACATAATCCCATATTTCTAGGAGGCTATGTTCATTTCTTTTCACTCTTTTTTTCTGTTGTATTGCCTTCTCTTTTAGTTCATTGAGTTGATCTTCAATCTCTGATATCCTTTCTTCTGTGTTATTGATTCAGCTATTAAAAGTTGTGTTTGCTTCATGTAGTTCTTGTGCTCTGTTCTTCAACTCCATCAAGTTTTTTATGTTCTTCTCTAAGCTGGTTATTTTACTTAGCATTTCGTCTAACCTTTATTCAAGGTTTTTGGTTTCTTTGCATTGAGTTAGAACTTGTTCCTTTAGCTCTGAGAAGTTGTTATCCACCTTCTGAATCCTGTTTCCGTCAATTCTTTGCACTTCTTCTTGGTCAAGTTGTGATTCTGTGTTGTTGAGGAGTTGTGGTCCCTTGAAGGAGATGAGGTGTTCTGTTCTTTGGTGGTTTCACCTTTTTTGCACTGATTGTCTCCCATCTTTGTGGGTTTACCTGGCTGTATTGTCAGAGAGCTGCTTGATGAGATTGCTTGTCTGCCTGTGGGGGGCACTGCTGGGTTGCTAGGGAATCCTTCAGGTTACTAGGGAAGCTTCCTGTGTATTTTTTGTTTATGCTGGGAGATTAGGCCTGCCTCTTCTACTGATGTGTAGGTGCTGCTGGGTTGTCAAGAATGCCATCCTGTTGCTACGTATGCTTCCTGTGTTTTTTGCTAAAACATGTAGCCCAGTCCCACCCCTCTAGTGGTGGGTTGTGCCCTTCCTCCACTGGGCTGGATCATTCAGGTTCCTCTCAGACTGTGGCACTGGCTAGGCAACCCACTAGAGTCAGAGCTTCAGCCCTCTGGGGTTTGTGGGGGGAGGTTAGGGACCCACCCAGTCACACCCAGCAGTCTCCCCCCTTTCAGCTTTCTCTCTCTCCAGTCATGGGTTAGAGTCCGCCCAGCTGCTCCTGCTTACAGCTCTCTCTCTCTCTCCGGGTGGGGGAAGCGGGGGAGATAGCTCAGTCTGCAGACTCTTATTCAACCCTGCACTTGTAATTCCCAGCACTTGAGTGGCAAAGATCCCCTGTTCTGTGTATTGCTGAGGTTTTGGGGGAAGCGCTGTATCTGGACCAGAGTGCCAGAGGTTGAGCCTCTGACTCACCAGTCAGATGCACTTTCTGGGTGAAGCAGCACCCCTCCCTGCCTCGGTCTCCATGAGTGGGCTTTGCTCACCCTCGGACCAGACCTGTTGAAATGCACCTGGTACCTCTGTTGGAGCTAGGAGATCTCTGGGTTTCCACGTCTCTTTCAGTGGGTGTTGTGTGCTGGAGTTTCATCTAATCCACCATCATGGATCCTCCTCCACTATTTCTTTAAGAAGAGAAGGCGCTTTGATGTCCAGGGCAACTGTGTCTCAGAGACTAGAACTGAACCAGGTAAAATTTTTGGGGGCAACTTTTAATAAGTAAAAAGATACAGATGACATTGATTTGGATGATGTATGTTATATAACCTAATATGTTAGAAATATTACTATTCAATACATAGTCAATATAAAAATCATTGAAGTGTTTGACATTAATTTTGATACTAGGTCCTCAAACTGTGTATGTATTTTATACATACAACACATCTTAGCTTGAAGTGGCCTCATTTCAAGTGCTCTGTAGCCTCACTCGGTGAGTGGCTGCTGGCTTGGACAGCGTGGGTCTAGGTCTTTGTGGAGTAACCCATGATGTCTGTTGATAATGGCTATGCTGGGAAGTCCAGGCAGAGCGTTAGTGTTAAGAATATTCAGAGTTAGGAATTTTGGTGTATATAAAATGTGTTACGTGTAAAATGTGTTTTCTTGGAGTCTAATACAGAATTATTTAAAATCCTTTTTAAAAAATCAAAGGAAAATAAGCTTATTTTCAAAATCTTAAAACACTGTAAAATAATAAGGTAAATCTGCAAAGGGTAATAACATTTGCAATATCAACCATAATATACCATGTCTTTATAAATCCAGATTGCAGGATTTTAATGAGTGACTTCTACTTTACCATTATGTAGCAGAGTGAAGACCTGCTCTATGCCTATGTCCTGGATGGTTTTGCCTAGATTTTCTTCTAGGGTTTTTATGGTGTTAGGTCTTATGTTTAAGTCTTTAGTCCATCTGGAGCTAATTTAATTTTAGTGTAAGGTGTCAGGAAGGGGTCCAGTTTCTGCTTTCTGCACATAGCTAGCCAGTTTTTCAACACCATTTATTAAACAGGGACTCCTTTCCCCATTGCTTGTTTTTGTCAGGTTTGTCATAGGCATAGGCAAGGACTTCATGACCAAAACACCAAAAGCATTGGCAACAAAAGCCAAAATAGACAAATGGGACCTAATCAAACTCTCACAGCATCTGCACAGCAAAACAAACAGTCATTAGAGTGAATCGGCAACCAACAGAATGGGAAAAAATGTTTTGCAATCTACCCATCTGACAAAAGGCTAATATACAGAATCTACAAAGAACTAAAACAGATTTACAAGAAAAACACAAACAAGCCCATTCAAAAGTGGGCAAAGGATATGAACAGACACTTTACAAAAGAAGACATACGTGAAGCCAACAAACATATGAAAAAATGCTCATCATCAGTGGTCACTAGAGAAATGCAAATCAAAACTACATTGAGATACCATCTCACACCAGTTAGAATGGAGATCATTAAAAAATCTGGAGACAACAGATGCTGGGGAGGATGTGAAGAAATAGGAACACTTTTACACTGTTGGTGGGTGTGTAAATTAGTTCAACCATTGCGGAAGATAGTGTGGCAATTCCTCAAGGACCTAGAAATAGAAATTCCATTTGACCCAGGAATGCCATTACTGGCTATATATCCAAAGGATTATAAATCTTTCTACTATAAGGACACATGCACATGAATGTTCATTGCAGCACTGTTTACAATAGAAAAGACCTGGAACCAACCCAAATGCCCATTGATGATAGATTGGACAGGTAAAATGTGGCACATATACACCATGGAATACTATGCAGCCATAAAATACAATCAGTTCATGTCCTTTGTAGGGATATGGACAAACCTGGAAACCATCATTCTCAGCAAACTGACACAAGAACATAAAATCAAATACCGCATGTTCTCACTCATAGGTGGGTGTGGAACAATGAGAACACATGGACACAGGGAGGGGGAGCATCACACACTGGGATCTGTCAGGGGGGAAATACAGGCAGGACAGAGGGGCATGGGGCGCTGGGGAGAGATAGCATGGGAGAAATGCCAGACATAGGTGATGGGGTGGAAGGCAGCAAATCACACAACCATGTGTGTAACTATGCAACAATCTTATATGTTCTTCACATGTACTCCAAAACCTATAATAAAATTAAAAAAAAAAAAGAATGAAGGCCTGTTCTTTGCCTTCTTGCACTTTCATAGCTTCCTCCTTGCCAAATAATCACACGTGAAACTGTAAGTGCCTACCTTACTTTCTGGGGCCCAGGAGACACTAAAAGATCATGGAGGTAGGGTGTCTGTGGTGATCACGAAGTCCAGTACCAATGGGATTGAGGGCTACCTAGATAGTTGACAGTCATGTTCACCGTGAGCTCAAAATTCCACAGACACAGCTTGTGTTTTGCACTATCATTCTTTGTTAACTTTTTATAGACTGTTTCTTTAGACACTGAAACATCCATATAGCTGATGACACAAATAAATTTTTCTTATGTTAATTAATGCATGTCTTAATTGGATTTTCAGAAGAATCTGCCTATCTTGTCATTTGACCCTGTGAAATACATCTGAGTTTTAAAAGTGCAGCTGAGGAGTTTTTCAGCCTCAGTTGGTTCTTACTCCTTGATGTTACCATTAGTTCCAAATGGGGGTTCTAAGGGTTTTCACACATTTCTGAGGAAGGTAGACGAAAGTGAAGGATCACTCCTCATGGTTCCATAGGTGGTTATTGTTTAACCCCAGAATGTGCAGAGATCCTAGTTAGAATGAGATAGTAATCACCACCTCCCCCTCCATCATATGTAATGGGTCTTGCTCTGGATGTCAAAGCAACTCTGGTGGTAGGTTCACATTCTTTCTTTGCCCTGTCACCCCTGGGGGCTGACAGTGCACCCTTGGGTTCTAACATTGCTAGGTGAAATGTAGGTTCTCTTCCACATTTGCAAAGGAGATGGCTGAGGGTGGAGGCCAGTGTGAGGGCTTGGGACAGAGGTGAGCCCTTACCTCAGGGGCTGTGATTGGCTTTTCACTACAGTGTGATCAATGAATAATCTGTTGTTTCTGGAAACTGAAATGGCTTCTGGAATGTAGTAAGCATAAGACACATGTATTCATATTAGGGATCCAAAGCAATTTGGAGTAAGATTCTATATTGTATGTTGGAGAAGCAGCATCAAATTATAGACTCAGCTGCCTTTAGTTCTGTTTTCTAATATACCTGAACCATACCAACCTTAAATTCTTGTTGTAAGTGCTTGACTTTCTACTACAGCTGTTTCTATTTCTAGAATAATTGAGAGGGAAGTAAGACATAAAATTGCAAAATTCTGCAGATAAATAAGAGTTTTGTCCAGCTGGCAACACAACTTAAATATTCAGCAGATATCTAGGCATGCAGGTATAAAAATATCCTTTACTGTTTTCTGACTGTCTCTTTCAAATAAAAACAGGATGCTTTTACTTGGAATCTTCAAATAAACTGGATACAGGCATACCTGAGAAATATTATGAGTTCTGTTCCCAGCTATCACCATAAAGCAAACATGTAAATAAAATCAGGCACATAAACTTTTTGGTTTCCCAATAACACATAAGGTTAGGTTTATACTGTACTGTATTCTATTAAGTGTATATACTTTAAAAATAATATACTGGTAAAAAAATAAAAATGCTAAGAATCATCTCATCCTTCAGCCAGTTGTAATTCTTTTTCTGGTGAAGATGTTGTCTTGACATTGATTTTTGACCAGAGTAGTGGTTGCTGAAAGTTGGGGTGGCTGTGACAGTTTTTCAAAATAAAACAGCAATGAAGTTTGCCACATCAGTTGACTCTTCCTTTTACAAAAACCTTCTCTTTTGCCACGTGCAGTGGCTCATGCCTGTAAGACCACAGGCAGAGGCAGGTGGATCACATCAGGAGTTAGAGACAATTCTGGCCAACATGGTGAAACTCCACCTCTACTAAAAATACTTTAAAAAAGTAGCCAGGGCTGGGCAGTGTGGCATACACCTGTAATTCCAGCACTTTGGAAGGCCAAGGCAGGTGGATTATGAGGTCAAGAGATTGAGACCAACCTGGTTAACATGGTAAAATTGCATCTCTACTAAAAATAGAAAAATTGATTGGGCGGGTTGATATGCACTTGCTCCCACCTACTTTGGAGGCTGAGGCCAGAGAATCACTTTAACCTGGGAAGCAGAGGTTGAAGTGAGCCAGGATAATGCCACTGCACTCAGGCCTGGACAACAGAGTGAGACTTTGTCTAAAAAATAATAGCCAGGTGTGGTATGTGCACCTGTAGTTCCAGGTACTGGGGAAACTGAAGGAAGAGAATCACTTACCCAGGAGGTGGAGGTTGCAGTGAGCCAAGATCACACCTTTGCAATCCAGCCTCGATGACAGTGAGACTCTCTCTCAAAAACAAACAAACAAACAAACAAAAAATGCAGTCAATCCTCTCAAACTCTGCTCCTGCTGCATTATCAAGTTTATAGTGAATCTTTTGTTTTCACTGCAACAATGTTCAAGGACATCTTCACCAGGAGTAGATTTTTTCTCCAGGAACCACTTTCTTTTCTCATCACTAAGAAGTAATGTGTCCTTATTTTAAGTTTACCATGAGACTGCAGTGATTCAGTCACACTTCAGGCTTCACTTTGAATTCTAGTTCTCTTGCTATTTCCTCCACATCTGCAGTTACTTCCTTCATTGAAGTCTTGAATTCACTCAAAGTCATCTCTGAGGATTAAAATCAACTCCTTACAAACTCCTGTTAATGTTGATATTTTGATGTTTTCCCATGGATCATGAATTTTGTGAATGGCATCTGCAATGCCAAATCCTTTCCAGAAGGCTTTCCATTTATTTTGCCTAGATGCATCAGAGTAGTCACTATCAATGGCACCTATTGCCTCAATAAATACATATCTTAAGTAATAAAACTTGGAAGTTGAAATTGCTCCTCAATCCATGGACTGCAGAATAGATGTTTTTAGCAGGCCAGAAAATAAGATGGATCTCCTTGTACATCTCCATCAGAGCTTTCTGTTGGCCAAGTACATTGTCACTTGGCATAAGTATTTTGAAAGATAAAAATGTCTTCCAAAATATTCTTAAGCCCACCACTGACAATTACTGCTCACAATTACTGCTCAGTAATTTGAAAGACATTTTTGTCTTTCAAAATATTTTTGTCTTTCAATATATTGTCCGAGCAGCAACTGTCAGTAGTGGGCTTAAGATACATGGTAAACTATGCTGTAAACAGATGTGCTGTCATTCAAGCTTTGTTATTCTGTTTACAAAGTACAGGCAGAGAAGATTTAGTATCATTCTTAAGGGTGCTAGGAATTTCAGAATTGTAAATAAGCACTAGCCTCAACTTAAAGTCACCATCTACATTAGCCCCTAACACAACAGCCTGTCCTTTGAAGCTTTCGACCCAGCTATTGACTTCTCCTCTGTAGCTATGAAAGCCATGGGTAACATTTTCTTCCAATACAAGACTGTTTTGTCTACATCAAAAATCTGTTGTTTAGTGTAGCCACTTTCATCAGTGATCCTAGCTAGCTCTCTTGGATTACTTGTTGGGGCCTCTCCATAAGCACTTGCTGTTTCACCATGAATTTTTATGTTATGAAGATTCCTTTTTTCCTTAAACCTCATGAATTTCTATTAGATTCAGACTTTTCTTCTGCAGCTTCCTCGCATCCCTCAGCTCTCATAGAATTGAAGAGAGTTAGAGGCTTGCTGTAGATTAGGCTTTGGCTTAAGAGAATATTGTGCTGGTTTGGTCTTCTACCCAGATTATTAACTTCCTCTATGTCAGCAATAAGGCTTTCTTATCATTCGTGTGTTCACTAGGGTAGCACATTTAATTTCCTTCAATAATTTTTCTTTTGTATTCACGACTTGGGTAATTGGGTGCAAGAGGCGTCGCTTTCAGTCTACTGGCTTTTGACATGTCTTCCTCAGTAAGTGTCAACATTTCTAGCTTTTGATTTAAACTGTAATCACAGTTATTCAGGATGCTGAGGCAGGAGAATTGCTTGAACCAGGGAGGTGGAGGTTGCAAGGAACCAAGATCATGCCACTGCACTCCTGCCTGGACAACAGAGTGAGACTCTGTCTCAAAACAAACAAACAAACAAACAACAACAACAAAGAAAACGAGAGATGTGTGACTCTGCTCTTGAAATCTTAGAGGCCATTGTAAGATTATTAATTGACCTAATTTCAATATATTGTGATTCATGGACTAGGGAAGACTGGAGGAGAAGAAGGAAGAAGGGGTCTGTGGAGCAATCAGAACACACACAACATTTATTCATTAAGTTCTACATGGGTGCAGTTCATGGTGCCCAAAACAATGACAATGGTAACATCAAAGATCACTCATCATAGATTGATGTAGCAGATATAATAATGAAGTGATTTGACATGTTGCAAGAATTACCAAAATGTGACACAGAGAGATGATGTGAGACATACTGTCAGAAAAATGGTGCTGAGGACTGGAGTGATGGTTCATGCCTGTAATCCCAGAACTTTGGGAGGCCGATGTGGGTGCATCATGAGGTCAAGAGATTGAGAACATTTTGGTCAACGTGGTGAAACCTTGTGTGTGCTAAAAATACAATAATTAGTGGGGCCTGGTGGAATGGTCCTGTAGTTCCAGATACTTGGGAGGCTGAGGCAGGAGGGTCACCAGCATCTGGGAGGCAGAGGTTTCTGGAATCACATCACTGCACTCTAAGCCTGGCAACAAAGCAAGAAATAGGCTTGCCTGATGAACGGTTGCCAAAAATCTTCAATTTGTAAAAACACAATTTGTGAAGCACAGTAAAATGAGACATGCATATTTAATCATGGGAGAGCTGTGTGGTGGTGTTGTTGTTTTGAGCCAAATTTCTGTTTTGCTCCTTGAAAAGCTATGTATTAGAATTTCTTTGGTTCTTTTTACCATTGTTATTATTCACTCTTTAATTTTATTTTTTTTTAAACAGCCGTAATTTATATATTATGTTCTGTCATTGTAAAGGAGTAGTTGTAAAGGAGTAGATAGATGAAAAGGAGCAATGAAAAGGAGCAAGGTAAGTTATACCTGCTAAGAAATGTGCCCTGAAACACTCCTTGTATAGATGCTTAGGTGACTGGTCAGACCTTCTGATTAGATGTTTCAAAAGTGATGGATAGACAGTCTATCAGTAGAAAGCACAATAGCGTTATCCTAGAATATGTTACATTTGAAAATAATGTGCCTACCAATCTGCTGTAAAGGAATTTCAGTGATTAATAAATGTAGCACTTAATATATTAAGAACTTCCTTTGATAGTGTTGAAATGCTGAAGAAGGGCAGCCTTACTTTTGTGTTGTACATATTTACAACTAAGCCTTGTTAGTGCTTAAAGAACATTTTTTTGAAGACATAGTAATCATAACATAAGCATTTCTCCTGTGTAGAGCACAAAAGTACTTCTTGGGTTTTCTTAGCTGGACCATCCATGTGGCTCCTCTTCACATCCCTTTTCACCAATGTCTGGCAGGTAGATAACTTTCCTGATCCTTCTATATCCCCTGTCTCCCTTGTGTCCTTTGCTGTGATGCTAACAGTTAGTAGCAGCTAAGGACATGCATGCAGCTGGCCATGTGGCAGGGTGCCCATGCATGGGAGGAGGATGGTCCCTCTTCACAACCATGCCTGGCAGGCAGTTTCATGGCATTGCTTGTGTGTTTGGCAGGACCCTTGAGTCTCCTCTCTGAGCTCTGGGAGCTGGGCTGAGTGAGGTACCCGTTTGTGATTGATGGTGCCTTATTTAAGAAACACAGATGACACAGCTGGTCAGGGACAGTTCAAGGAGCAAACCAAAGTTTCCCGTTTGATCTCCCAATAGACTGTCCAGTGTATCTATGAAGTGAGAGCAAATGGTCATAGTTCACACATTGAAGCTTATCTGAAGCCTTCAGACAAAAGCAAAAATAAGCACCCACCCTCCCTCCCACTTGTGTTAGCTGTCATGCACATGGAAGAGAAGCACATGGTCCTTGAGAACTCTATGCCTGTCTGCTGTCTAGCCCAGCACTGTCTATTCAGCAAGGCTTTCTGCCAGATGGAAATGTTCTGTAACTATACTGCATCTGATGGGAGCCACAGCTGGAAACCTGGCTCATGAGATGTGGCTCGTGCAACTGAGGACATGAATTTCTCATGTTATTTACTTAACTCTAAGTAGTCCTCAATGACTGGTTGCCAAAATGCGACAGAGACAAAATATAGAGTGGACAGCAGAACTCCAGAGGAATGCATTCACTCATCCTTAATCTATTTAGAAAACACTGTGCCTGGTGTTATAAAGGCTTCAAAATTAGTGTCTTCCTTTAAGGAACTTAAAGTCCTGCTGGAACCTAAAACATGATTGGTGAAATCTGTGAATAATTGCAGGTGATATACATGATAAGGATGTATTAGCGACAAAGCAGGATTTTGAACTGAAATCACATTGAGGGTAGCATACTGTCAAGGATAGATGGGAGCCAAAAGAGAAATGGATATTCAGACCAGGAGAAATGGCCAAGCCATAGGCATATTTATTAAAGTACAGAAGAGAGCATTTTGTTAAAAATCAAGCAAAGACTATTAAAAAAATAAAAAGATGGTGCTAATGATTTCATTGAAGTGTGGAGGTGAGAAAAGATTTGAGAACATAATAATTTTAGTGCATGCACTTCTTCTGTGTAAGAGCACAAAAAGGAAGGCATTGTTTTCCTGGTGGGTTTGCATAGCTGGAGTATGTGTGTATCTCCTCTTCACATCTCTTCAGCAATGTCTTGCAGGTATACATTACAAATTTCTAATGTTGCATTGAGAAATATGAGAGTAGGACTGGGCACGATGGTTCATATCTGTGATCCCAGCATTTTGGGAGGCCAAAGCAGGCAGATCACCTGAGGCCAGGAGTTTGAGATGAGCCTTACCAACATTGCAAAACCCTTCTCTACTAAAAATACAAAAATTAGCTGAGCATGGTGGCATGCATTTTAATCCCAGCTAATTGGGAGGCAGAGGGACAAAAATCACTTGAAGCCTGGGAGGCGGAGGTTGTCCATGGAAATTTTTAGTGAGAAATCCAGAGCCTGAGAGACAAGTTAGAAATATTGGCTATAATGCCTCTGTGGTAGATGAAAGAGGAGGCAGCCAGGGACAGAGGTGTGCAATTCTGTGCACCCTTCAAAGACAGGGCACTCCCAGGAACCTAAATACATTTTACATCTATATGTTACTCTATTGCATGCAGTGGGATACAGGAAAGGAAGAGAGCCATGCAGATCTGTTTTCTCCCCCGTATCAGAGCACATGCCACAGTCTCTTTGGTGTTTGCTCATGAGACCTAAGGACCCTCTTGGTTTTGGCATGAGATGCCTGGGAAAGCACAGAGTTATTAAGAGCAAATGCAGTTGCTTACACTTTGTCTGCTTTTGAAAAGTAATTTAATCTGTCACACTGAGCTGCTGATTTGTCAATGGGGTCTTACGTTCTGCACAATTTGTAGGTCAACTTCACCACACAAGTGATACAGTGATATTTATGAGTTCTTAAAAGAGATTAAATAATTCCTTTCTAAACATCATGCTGAATGAAAGGAACACAGGCCCTGAGGTAATGTGGCTGATTCTAGGATCTGGGGCTAGTAAAATACAAGATGAGCACAGGGCACCTTCTCATGCCAGGATGCAATGAGGGGTCCCACTGTTAAGATATGAATGATTTGTAATTAAAAAAAGAAAAGAAATGAGCATAAGAGAGTATAATATGCTTAATTTTTTTAAAGGAGTCTCTGCATTATGATTCTCAAAAGAAAGGTGAGAAAAAGGGTTGCTGGGGGTAAGTTCTTTTACAGAAGAATGCCAGTTAATAAATAGGGACCAATAGGAGAATTAGCCAGGTCACCATTTTGGGATGCCCACTGTAAGTGATTATGACAAGCATCACCAATGGAAGCCAAGACCTTGGAGTAAACATGCAGGAGACAAAGGTGCTTGCAGTGCAATGCCACATGTAATTGACTCCTAACAGTGGCAAGCAGGGGCCTTCATAACAGCAGCTATGGGGGCTGCAAGTGAACCAGGGGCCCAGCTGATGATGTAGGTTTGCCAGCCACAAAGCAGCAGCATGACGTGTCTTGTGTGCCTTCTGAAGTGACCTCAGAAATGGTTAACATAAATCCATCTGGGCTTCCAGGAGTTTCAGAGGAGTAGAGGAACATGGGAGGTGGCAAACAGCAAGACAAATCCTGAATGTAACATTTGGTATCTGGACTGAGTCCTTGAAAATATTGGCTATCATGGGCAAAAAGTTGGGGCTGGCTTTTCTACTTATAAAGAGGCTAAAATTCACTGGATCTTAAGTTGGGAAAAAAATTCTATAAAACAGAGTTTATAGAAATTTTGCGATGTCTGCTGAGTATGTATAGGATACCATGAAATACTGCTAATTTGCCTGGGTTTGGCAGTGGTATTATGGCTATGTAGGAGACTGTCATTCTTAAGAGAGAACATGCAAAGAGATAGAGGAATGAAGTGTTATGACATCTGTATTTTTTCAGGTGTGTTGCATGCAGGCATAGGGTATGTAGATGTTTCCTGTGCTGCTAGTGACTCCTCTGTATGTTTGAAAAGTTAAAATAGTAAAGGGAAGATTAAGCCTTAAGTATGAACCACTGAAATCCACCCCAAAGGCAGTATTGAGTAGTAATCAGGTAATTCTGTTTAAGAGACAAGAATGAGAAGTATGCATCTTTAGAAAATTCATGTTAAAGATATTAAGAAAAGATCCTTCAGCTCTCTCAAATATTTTGATGGCAATGAATTCCTTACAGTGTGTATTATAGCAGAAAACATTCTGAAACGAAGAGTTTGATTTCATGGTACTCACTTTTCAGTTCCTTGTCTCTCTCTGACAGTGCTGGAGATTTCCAGACAAATATCAAGAAAATTGTCTTTTGATGATGTCTTAATTGGAAGCCAATATTTTCTCAGGGTGTTATGCTTAAAAAAGGAATAAAAGTTTCCTAAAATTCTTCAAAGAGTAGCCACTGGTACCTACCTGTGTGTTACATCATACACTGATGAGACATGACAGAAAATGTTCCTAAGTAGCCTTACAGCTGATCCCCGAGGGGCTCTTATGACTGGGCTCTTCACTGAACCTCTCAGCTGACTTCTGCCTACTGGGTTTGTGTCATCCCTTTTTACTCCAAGCTATCAAGAGACTTAGGAAACTAGAGGTCGGAGCTTGAACTGAGTGATGGGATGAAATGACTTCTTGAAGTGCTGTGTACACCTCATATATGTTCTCTTGGACCCAGTTGTGCCCCTGGCATTAGAGCCCTGGTGGTTACCTATTTATACACAGAGTTCTCTTTCCCTTATTCACCTCAAGTTCAGTAGCTTGGAAACCTTTTAACTCTTGCTTTTTAAAAGGAAAATTATTTGTTTACCATGCAAACATTTTGTATAGCAAATTGTTATACATATTTCTGTTCTCGCCACAAATAATCATGGATTTAATAAATAGTAAACACATTTTGCTGATTTCAATACAGTGCTTTAGCACATTCTTTCTTTCTGCATTTCTTAATTTTTTGCCTCATTTATCTTAACATAAAGCATTTTCTTTGGTTAAATAGATACTTATGTCTGCCTTTTCTTTTTGTATGACTACTATTTAGGTTGGTGCTAAAGTAATTTTTGTTTTTGCCATTACAATACCTGTAGACTTAAAGGTCTAACTTACTTTTTGCCATTTGCTACCCTGTGTTTAGTACCAGCATTTTGCTGACATCAGCTTTTGATGTGGTATTGTGACATGGTAATTGCCCCCATAAACTGCATACCTCAACCATACCTCAGATTTCTGTTGAAACTGCTCTCTGTAACACTGATGTATCAGGCAGCAGTCCAAACTGACACCATCTTGGCCCCTGTGACTTGACATAATTAACTAAGATCTCTAATTTCCACCCTACCCCAGGCAATGTGTAAACTAACACTTATCTTGACTTCTGTGAACCACTTAAGTAACAATAGGAATGTCCAAAGCCCCTCACCCTCATCTCCACCCCGGAGGTGATTTATGCTATTTCCAAAGTCCAGTGGCCCTGGAATACCTGAAGCCTCTCACCCCCACCCCCACCCCTCACCCTCACCCCTGGGTGGTTTATGGGCATAAAAGGTCTTGACCCTCTCCTTTGGGGCCACTGGTTATAAGACACTAGTCCTACATGGCAGCTGTCAATAAAGACCTTGCAATTTGGCATGCTTTTGTCTTGGTGTTGACTTTCTATGCTCGCTCCAGTACAACAGTATGCTTACATGACAAGCTTTATAAACTGAAATCATAATCAAATTTGAGATTTAGAATTGAGGCAGGGACAACTTAGGGAGTTGGAAAAGCCAAGTGAAAATCCAGCCTCACCTCTATGGAGTTATTAACTATGGTTCCCAGTGACCACAGGCTATTTTGTACCTGTGTAGCACAGAGGCAGCTCTGAAGCATTGTGTTTTAAACAGAGCCTCTAGTTCTCTGCCAGATTTGCTTTTTTTCCTGCATTCCACACCAAGCAGCAAACCACAAAACCTGCACAGCCGAAGCCGGGAATTATCTATCAGTCTTCAACCCCTTACCGTCCCCACCCACACCTTCGAGGCACCTACTTATTTACAAATATTTCAAAGCCACTTCTGTATAATTTGAGCTGTCATTTACTGCTTCAGGCTCTCTGGCTTTTTTTGTGATCTAATAGCAATGTTGACTGAGAACCTTTACTGTGTGTAGTTCTGTTGGTTACCTGCAGTGAGATCAGTGTTGGCTCTGGGGTTTCGGTGCTCTTGTGTGTGAAATCATGGAGTTCTGGGGCCCAGGTGTATTTGGACGAAGGTGGATTTGGTGAGAGGGTAGTAGATTTCGCCAAGATGTTTTCGGATTTCTTTCTTTTTTCTTTTTTTTGAGACAGACTCTCAGCCTATCACTGAGGCTGTAGTGTAATGGCAGAACCTCTGCTCATTGCAACCTACAACTCCAGGGTTGAAATAACTCTCCTGCCTCATCCTTTCAAGTAGCTTATGTTACAGGCATGCACCACCACGCCCAGCAAATTTTTTTACAAATTTAATATAGACAGGGTTTCACCATGTTGTCCAGGCTGCTGTCAAACTTCTAACCTCATTATCTGCCGTTCTCTTCCTCCCCAAGTTCTACGATTACAAGCATGTGCCACCATGCCCATTTATACACAGAGTTCTCCTAGTGTATTTTCCTAGATTCCTTTGTGTAAGGAATTTCGTCATGAACTGGCTCTTAAGTATTTTCTGAGAGAAGCATTGTTCTTATGGATTAATATGACCTTGGACTTTGTGTGTGTTGTCAGTGCTGTCATCTCCTGCGTGTTCCTGGTGCATTCTTAATGAGAATATGTGAGTTATTCTCTGGTGTGGCTCCATGACTTGTTCCCTTCTGGAACTGTGGAATAAGTTACTAAGAAATTATTTTAAGCAGATGTGCACAGAAAAGGTTTTCTTTCTTTTAAAGCAGCTCCAAAAACATTTCTTGTCTAGAAGAAAAGACCAGGCTCTGAGAGCTGGCAAGCAGCCTTTGATATGCAAATGCTAGCCATGAGAAAACTGGGTCCGTGCAACATGGTGATTCCCACCATTGTCCTTTTACCTTTGCCCTAACATATGTGTGGCACCATGGCCATCCCCATATAACCCACATGTGTCAGGCATATTAAATGCTAGGGTGGGAGGGCCAGTTATTTCATGATCTATATGAGTGATATGCCTGGTCAAAGTAATCTTGTGAACCCTATACAAATCAAACACTGCTTCCTCCAGCCTCTATATATAACTGGCTGGTTTTCACCCCACTTGGGGTCACCTCTTTGGCTTTGGAGCCCCCCTCCCTCTGTTTCTGTATAGGAGAGGGTCTACCTTTTGCCTTCTTCCTTCTTTCTTACCTATTAAACTCTCTACTCCTTAAAACTATTCCACATATGTCCATGTCATTTTTTCTAATTACACTCAAGACAAAGAGCCTGGTGTTCCTCCATTCATTGGAGCACTATTGTTATCAGAAGTTCTAGACTTATCTCAGCCTTCCTCTTGTTAAACCAGTTATGCTGACCTTACTCCACTGCCAGCAGCCTAATAAAAGCCTGTAAAGTTGCACATTTCAAGTTATAAAGCAACACAGGTAGCCAAGCAGTAGAGGTGGATAAAAATAAATGAGTTAACACTGCCAGAATTTGGGTAGCTCCAATTAGGTGACTGAAGGCAGATGGCACTTTCTGCTTTGAAGAATTTGGGTAGAGAGCTTTAAGTTTGAAACAACTTAAGAAAATCATAAGGTGGATCTATGAGGGCTCTGGAGGAGAGGTTGAGATGTTCAGGGTGTTCCTTCAATTCATGAACCCAACTGACTTTGACAGCAGGTCCACCAATTGCCAAATACTAGACAACTGAGTCAAATGAATACAACAGCATCCCTGTCTTCAGGGGACTGCAGGCAGGGGTGCTATAACTTGTATAGGGGGGAGGTGGACATGATCTGTCTACTACATTATCATCATTCATTTGCTAGAGATGACTCAATTTCCTTGGGAGCCAGGAAAAGGAAGTTGGCCGGTCAGATGTGCCTCACAGCAGAGCACATGCATCCCAAGTGAGCCAGGGGTAGGGCTGGGGGAGTCCGTGGAGTAGAGGAGGAAAGGCTGAGGGTATTTAGGCCAAGAGGATTCAGTGAAAAGCGGAGTACAGGTGAAAGGTCTGCCAAAGGCAGATGGCGGTGAGCCCTGTGCCACACTAAGCAATTCAGATTTTATCTCATAGCCATCATACAGCCTGGCAAGCACACAAGATCTAGAAGGGTGCTTTTGATGATGTGGACTGTTAGCGCTTAGACACTGGAGACTGGTAGTTGCCATTGCCCAGGTTAACAATAGGACTATACAAGTTTCCCACAAACTATGGGGGCCTAAAGCAACAGGAGATTACTTTATCTCAGCTCTGGAGATGAGAAGTTTGATTCAAGGTGTCAGCAGGCCTGAGTTTTTCCCTGGCTTGTAGCTGCATTGCTTTGGTCTCAGCTTCTCTCCACATGGCCTTCTCTTCTTCCCTTTTGCCAGTTATAAATAAAGACTCCTGCCATGGATGTAGGGCCCACTGGGATAATACAGAGTGCCTCATTTCTGCATCCTTTACTTAATCACATCTGCAAAGGCCTTTTTTCCACATAAAGTCTGATTCTTGGGCACTAGGGATTCAGACATGGAAATATATTTTGGGAGTGACCCTTCAACCAATTACAAGGACATGTAGGGTTGGAATGAAGGGAAGAGAAGTGACTGATTCAGAAGCTGACAGCTGGGCATAGAGGGATGGGAAGGAGAAGGCAGGTGAATAGCGGTGGCTTGTCCTGAAGTTGAGATTAGAGGAAACCGTGAGGGCTGAGAATAGGGATGAGTCTTCCATTTTAGGCATTTTGACATGTTGAGTTACAGCAAACTGAAAGACTGACCACTTCTTAGGTTGACAGCATTGACAGAAACCACCATGGATTTCCATTTAAAACAAAACTCTTGGTGCTATCAACCCATGAAGAAAACTGACATAGGTGGCCATCGACCCACACTCACCTTTGAATAGCAATGGTAGCTAGAAGCCATTTTATTTTTTGCATTTATTGTAACCATTTTTTGAGACAGAGTCTTCCTTCTGTCACCCAGGCTAGAGTACAGTGGTGCAGTCTTGGCTCACTGTACCCTCTGCCTTCAAGGCTCAGGTGATCTCCTGCCTCCCAAGCAGCTGGGATTATAGGCATGCACCACTGCACCTGGCTGATTTTTACATTTTTAGTAGAGACAGGATTTTGCCATATTGCCCAGGCTGGTCTCAAACTCCTGGGCTTAAGTGATCTGCCTCTCTAGCCTCCCCAAGTGCTGGGATTACAGATTTTACCCACAGGGCCTACGCCCTAGGAACAATTTTAAATTTATTATTTCTAAGTTCCCTTCCTCAGTGACAATACATAGACATACAGTGTTGGATAATTGGTCAAGGAAATGTCTGCAAATTTAAAGTTAGCTATACGCCCAACAAGTTTTGACCTCCCTTTTTTTTTTCTTTTCTTTTCTTTTTTTTTTTTATGTGGGAAACACAGAGGAGAATGCTCAACTCTGATACAGAGGGAATAACACTTGGTCCCTAATCATTCTCCATTCAGCCTACAAATTCACTCAACCCTACATCAAAACCTGAATCCCTCCACAACTCTGCTTCAAAGCCTGCCACTTTAAGCTTAATCTTTGTTAACATATTAGGATGCAGAATTCACAACTCTGAAGTCCTTTTATTCCACTCCCTTCTCTTTTTCTTATACCAGCTGGGCTGCACATGTCAGGAAGAATTAGATGCCCAGTCCCACCACCTGCAGTGGGGGTTATTTAACTATGGGATGCACCATAGTTTCCAAGCACTGTTGATTTTTGAGTGAAGGGAGTTAAGAGAAAGTGCTTTGCAGATAAACATGGAAAATAACCCTTTGTGAGGTGGTGCTCCATGTCACATACTCTTGTATGTAGTTGTTTTGTTTGTTTGTTCTTGTTGTTTCTGTTTTTGTTGTTTCTTTTTTTTAAACAGGGTATCACTGTTGCCAGGCTGGAGTGTGCAATGGTGTGAACTCTGCTCACTGATCTCTGCTCACTGTAACCTCCACCTCCCCAGTTCAAGCAATTCTCCTCTGTCAGCCTCCCAAGTAGCTGGGATTTCAGGTGTGTGCCATGACACCCAGCTAATTTTTGTATTTTTAGTAGAGACCAGGTATCATAAGGTTGGCCAGGGTGGTCTCAAACTCCTGATCCATGATCCATCTGCCTCAGCCTCCCAAAATTCTGGGATTACAGGCATGATCCACCATGCTTGGCCTCCTGTAAATAGTTTTACACCCAGTCATCCTCCTTTCCCACTCAATTTTTGTCAGAGCGGGGCAGTGCCATGCGTTCTGTGTGCTGTCTAAGTATGACGTTTGTGGCAATAAGAAAGGTTAAGATGGCTCCTTCCATTGTCTTCACTTCAGGTCTTTTGCCCAGACATGAGATCCTTAGAAGGTCAATGTTTTAAAATAAGGAATGACATTGTATTCTAAGATAAAAGTTCAGGGAGTTTTTACAATAAAATAATAAATTATAAATGGCACTTCCCTGAGAGGCAATGGTCACTGGTCGCTATTGTTGCCTCCCATTCTTCTCACCTTCAGGGAATATCCCCTTGGGTACGAAAATGCTAGTAGCTCAAAGGCAGAGTAGAGCTGTGCAACCCGCAACTCAAAGGCACAGAAGAGCTGTGCATCACTTCTCTTGGGGCTGGTAGCAAAATGCTGAGCAACCTTGGGTTCTAGAACATGTCCTCCATGGAGGCCAGGCTATAGGCATGTTCCGTTGACTGCTGGAGTCTCAACATTCAGAACATAGGCCTAACACAGCATGTGTATTGAAAGAAGCTTCAGGCAATTTTTATCTCCTTGAATGAATGGATACATGTTACATGACAGAGCAGGGACTAGATGGAGCCAATATATTAGATCCCCTTCTCTCCATAACTCATTTTCTATATAGTGCAGGCAGTATGAGAATATGAAGTGGAAAGGAAGAAGGAATATCATTTTGTATGTGCCCTGTGATCTTTAAATATTATTAAATGTTGTTAATGAAATGCTGCAGTGTAAGTGATTATATCCTGGCATCTCTTTCCCATATACTTGCATTCTCTAATTATGTTCAAAGCAATGGTTGCCCGAAGGCTAAGGGTACACTCTGTCCTTTCTTCCCCCATGAGGACCATGTTTTAACTTGTAATTTCACCTACAAGAGCTCAGAGTCTAGCTGTATTTAAGTGCAGTTATACTTTATTCATAGTAACTAATAACAGAAAAGAGAGATTGTGGGGTTTGGGCTGGTGTTTTATAATCTCATAAAAAATATGAATTCTTGCTTATTTATGAGTTGAGTATCTTAGGCCCCCACTGTTTCATCTGATATCAGGATGTCTGATTTTTATCCACAAAATCATTTATTAGTATCCAACTCTCAGAATGTAAACGTAGGATCTAGATAAATTTGGTGTGCAGTATTTGAATAATTAGGACACATTTTCCCAGATACAGATATTAAAACTTTAAATTAGATATCCACTTCCATATTCACATAATCTTTATATACCTGAGGAGCTGTTTCAGTTTAGAATGCCCCTGACAATCCCTTATATATTATGGGAAACTGTTTTGGAACCACCTTGGGATGCCAGCTGCATTATTATTCTCTTCTGCCACCTATGCCATTGGGTCCCCGGCCATTTTTTATGCTCCACCTTCTGATAGACTTTACACCATGGTGGACACGGTGTACTGTGGGTGCATAGTATTGCTGTAGAACATCATGTGTCCTGAGTTCACAGCTACACTTTAATTGTAAACATTTATAAATTATTAAAGTTAGATTCAAAAATTTTCTTGTTCCCTAAACTTTTAATTTATGGTTATTCTGCTTATAAATATACTAAATGTTGGCCAGGCATGGTGTCTAACGTCTATAATACCAGCACTTTCAGAAGCTGAGGTAGGTGAATCACTTGAGGCCAGGGTTCAAGACCAGCCTGGGCATCATGGTGAAACCCCATCTCTATTAAAAATACAAAAATTAGCTCTGCATAGTGGTACATGGCTGTAATCCCAGCTACCATGGAGGTTGAGGCATGAGGATCACTTAAACCCCAGAGGCAGAGGTTGCGGGGGATCAACATCATGCCACTGCAGTCCAGCCTCGGTGACAGAGTGAGACTCTGTCTCCCAAAAAAAAAAGAAAATTGTAAATGTTAACTGTCACTGTTCGAGAGGCTATGACAGTGCTTGAATCCATTTACAAATTGTCATAAACTTCACCTTTATGCTATTAAGTCGCACTTATAAAACTAATATATTTCATTTCTTTGCTGAGTACTTCAATTGTCTTAATTAACAAATGAAACCCTTTTAAATAGTCAATGATCATCTTAAGCATAATAAGTGAAGTATAGGAAAATTATGAACCTAAAATTCTTAGTATTTCAACATCATTCTGATAATGCTGTCTGAAGTTACAAGTGTAAATAATCCAGGTATGCATTTAAATGATATTTTTTAGCATTATTGTTCTGAAAGGCCAAATTCAATTAAAGAATGCAATAATAAAATAATAAGTAACACAGAAAATGTTTTCACTGGTCTTGTCTCTGTTAAACATCTCTTTAAATGATTTGAGAGTTAAGAGACATCTATAGGCATCCATTCATTAAGGAAAGCAGTTGTTCTCCCAGGTAGTTTACATTCCCATGTAGGTGATTAGATTTTTCCTTCTCTCCCTCCCTCCCCTCCCTCCCTTCCTTCCTTCCTTGTTTTCTTTCTTTGTTTTTGGTGGAGGTGGGGGAGGTGGGCAGAGTGTCACTCTGTTGCCCAGGCCAGAGGGCAGTAGTGCAATCTCAATCTTGACTCACTGAAATCTCCACCTCCCCGGGTCCAAGCAATTTCCTGCCTCAGCCTTATGAGGATGTGGGATTACAAACTCAGAGCACCATATCCAGCTATTTTTTTTTTTTGTATTTTTTTTTTTTTTTTTGTATTTTTAGTAGAGACAAAGTGTCAACATCTTGGCCAGGCTGGTCTTGAACTTCTGACATCGTGATCCACAAGCCTCATCCACACAAAGTGCAGGGATAATAAGCATGAGCCATCACGCCTGGTTAATTTTATTTCTTAACATAAATCTAATAAAGTTTAAATTTGACAAGAATCCTCCATTTTATCATTATACTTCTTTCATTATACTTCTCAGGTCAGCACAGTCTTAGATACAGCCGTTAAAGTCTATCTGATTCAATTTGTGGATATCTTTCATGTCGTTCGAGTGACAGAAACACCTCATAAGGCAATATCACATGGTTAGAACATTAAGCCAGTCTTAATTATGTGTCTGCCAAACTCCTAGCTGTTCAAAGGAAAAACAGTCTCTTACCAGCTGTCTCTCCCTGGTAATTGGAGCTGTGGAATAAAGGTCAATCCTTCTCTGAGAATGTGAGAGAGCATTGCAGAGCTCCCATATGTGGAAGACTTGGTAAACTGAGCTGTACCTGTGGTTACCAAGCTAAGCTTCCTTTGGTCAATATAATTCCCACTTTGCTACTTTGGGTACCAGAGGTATACTCTGCATAGCAGGGAGCCATATCCTGTAGGTAGAATTAGATACATAAAATCTAGATACTCAAACCAGTTTATACATATGCAAATATGTATTCTTTAAAAAGAATGTTGGTTTTTATTTTCTTAGTGATTTTCTTTTCTTCCCCATGTTATGATAATGCCTTCCATTAGCAAACTGCTCTTGCCTTTATTTAAAAAAAACAAACTGAGTAGATAGAGATGAATAACCCAGTGTCTTGAGCTGAGTTGTGTCCACCTCAAACTTAAGTGGTAGAAGCCTATCCCCAGAATCTCAGAATATGATTATATTTGGAGATACATTTTTAAAGGGCTAAATGAGGTCCTAATCCAATGGGACTGGCATCCTTATAAGAGAACAGTGATTAGGACACAGACACAACACAACAACCACATGAGGACACAGGGAGAGGAGCTGAGTCTACCAGCAAAGGAGACAGTCCTCAAGAAGAGACCAACCCTGCTGACTGACTCTGATCTTAGACTTCTAGCCTCCAGAATTTTGAGAAAATTTTTTATACTGTTTAAGCCTCCCAATCTGAGGTATTTTGTGATGGTAGCCCTAACAACTCTTGGACCCAAGAATTTAAGATTTTTCATTGCTTGAAGGGATCAAGCCATCTGGACCAATATTTTTGGGTAAACCTCTTCAAGAAGATGGGCAGCAAATGGCCCAAGGCTGTTCAATTACAAGATTGGCACAGAACTTTCTCCATTCTAGACTCTTATTCATCTTTTTACAAGCTGGTTTTCTCACATTCCTCCATGCCCACCAGCACACAAAAATAAGTGAACCAAAAGCATAATAGCTAAAGGAATACGTCTGTGATATACTCACCCAAGTGTTTTTAGTAGAGAAGCACTTCGTATTGTTCATTGCTGTTTTTTTATGTTTTACTTACATTCATGATTTACATTGGCGTGCATATTTTTTAAAAATGTAATTTGGCATTGTCTTTATATATATGCATATATTCCTGATGATAATTCCTAACAAGTCCTTGATAGGGAAGGCAAGAGTAGAAGTAGTGATACAGTTCAGCTGTGTCCCACCCAAATCGCGTCTTGAATTGTAGCTCCCACAATTCCCACGTTCATGGAAGGGACCCAGTGGGTAGATACCTGAAACATGGGGAGGATGTTTCCTGTGCTATTCTCGTGATGAGTGAGTAAGTCTTATGAGATCTGATGATTTAGTAAAGGGGAGTTTCCCTGCACAACTTCTCTCTCATGTCTGCCATTATGTGACATGTGGCTTTCATCTTCTGCCATGATTGTGAGGCCTCCCCAGCCACATGGAACTACGAGTCCGTTAAACCTCTTCTTTATAAATTACCAAGTCTCAGGTATATCTTTATTAGTAGTGTGAAAATGGACTAATATGATAGAAATGGAAGGGTAGGAAAAGGCCTCTCACCTTCACTGAAAAGAATAGCTCCTGATAAAGAATAGAAATGATTGAGTTTGGGTAGGAAAAATGATATTTAAATAAAGACTTTGTGCATGTTGTGGAGGACAGTTGGTTTTCATTTGATTGAAAAGGCCTAGGGATATGTGGGTTTGGCATTAATCTGTAATGCCTTGGACACTGGGAAACTAGCTCTGAGAAGGGTTTAGGCAAAGGGACATCCATCTAGAGCTCTATGTATATTTAGCTCTTAAAATTCAAAAAGAATTTATTTCAATTAGCTAAATGAAAGCATCTAGGTATATCAATAGGAAACCAAAAAAAAGTAATAGAATTTATATATAGGTGTTCCTTAAAGATTTTTACAGATGTGTTATTCTGTAGCAATAATGAACGCCTATCATGCTAGGGTTAGTTTCTTCCTAAATCTTGCAAAGACTAGTATGTTGTTTTTTGCTAAACTAGACGGCTGTATCAGAGAAATCGTTGCATGTAAACTCTGCTGTAGCTCTCATTGACATTTAAGTTGTAAATGAAATGTTTAAAAGTCTATTCTTATGTTTTATTAAAATATGTTTAAAGTCATTGTACAGAATCCTGATTAGAGGGAAGAAAATAGCAAAGTTTCTTAATACCTTTGATATCTATTGCTTCTCTAACAAATTACCACAAACTGGCAGGGCTGTGTTTCTTTCTGGAGGCTCTAGTGGAGAATCTTTTCTTGCCTTTTCCAGCTATTAGAGGTCACCCACATTTCTTGACTCATCTTCAAAGCTAGTAGTGTTTCACCTCTCTTGACCATGGTTCTTTAATGCAGGCATTTATAGAACATAATTTTCCTTCAAGCACTGCTTTACTACATCCCATAAGATTTGGTAAGTTCTGTTTTCATCTTTAGTCTTCTCAAAGTTTCTTTTTAATTTCTCTCATTTCATCTTTGACCCATAAATTTTTAGAAATATGTTGTTAAATGTCCACATGATTTGTGAATTTTCAACATTTTCTTTTGTTCCTGATTTCTAATTTCCTTTCATTCTTGATTGGAAAAATACTTTGTATAATTTCAGTTTTTTATAAACTTATTGAGACTTATGACCCAGCATATGACCTAATCTGGAGTATTTTCCACAGACAGTTACAAAAAATGTATATTCTATTATTATTGGGTCAGTTTAATTGAACTGATTGTATTCTGAGGATGTGCCATTTCTGCATACCTGGAATATCTGGCTTCTTAAGATTTTTTATCTATGATTTGAATCAATATTACATGTTATGTTTACTTGTGTGACATAGGATGTTCCCAACTTACAAATATTTGTTTCAGAAGGGGGCTCTATGCTCAGTCCTTGGATACCTGGACTGAATTTTAATTTTAGGTGAAAGTAAATTTTAGGTTGGTTTGGATTCTAGTTCATTCCATTACGATTTTGTTCTTTGGTATCCACAGTGTAAATGAAATAGCACATATAGCAGCAAAGAGCAGTGAGCAAGTCATAGTACTTATCAACCAAAACAAGCAAACCATACCATTAATTTTTGAATGAGCTAGGATTGGATTTTCTCCTAGTTTATAGACAGGTATTTATTTATGGAAGGCAAGTTGGATGGAGATTGCAGAAAACCTAAAACAGAGGAACATATTTTGAGTTTTTGGACTTCGACAGCACTAATTTTGATTGCCTTTTTCTATGACATACTTACCTCTGATTTTCGATCACACTCAGCCTCACTGTTCTATAATTTTGGAGCATTTCCTACAAATTGCATTCTCTTTCTGCCACACATTGGGATAAGAAGAGACATACATGAATTAGATCTAATGATGGCAGGCCTTGAGAATAAAGAAAAGGATAAAGCCCAAATATGTCAGCATCCAAGCCCACATAGGTGTGACAGTTCTCCAGACTCTGTTAAAGTTTCCTTTGCAGATGGATAAAACTGGAAACCATCATTCTGAGCAAACTGACAGAAGAACTGAAAACCAGGCACCTCATGTTCTGAGTCATAAGTGGGTGTTGAAGAATGAGAACACACAGGGAAGGGAACATCACACACTGGAGCCTGTCAGGGGGGTGGGGTGCTATGGGAGGAATAGTAGGGGGTAGGGGGATTGGGGGTATAGCATCAGAAGAAATACCTAATGTAGATGACAGAGCAATGGATGCAGGAAACCACCACCATGGCACATGTATAACTATGTAACAAACCTGCACAATCTGTACATGTACCCTAGAACTTAAAGTATAATAAATAAATAAATAAATAGTTTCCTGATTGTATTAGGACATATTATATTGCTCTAAAGACATGCCTGAGTCTGGGTGCTTTGTAAGAAACAGGGTTTAAATGGCTTACAGTTCTGTAGGCTGTACAGAAAGTAAAGCAGCATCTTCTTTTGGGAGGCCTCAGGAGGCTTACAATCATGGTGGCAGGCAAAGCAGGACCAGGCACATCATGTTGCAAAAGCAGGAGCAAGAGAGAGTGGTAAAGGGAGGTGCCACACCCTTGGAAATGACCAGATAGTGTGTGAACTCTGAATAAGAGCTCACTTAAAGCCAAGGGGATGCCCAAGCCATTCATGAGGGATTCAGCACCATGATCCATACACCCACTATTCACCAGGCTCCACCTCCAGCACTGGGGATTACAATTCAACATGTGGTTTGGATGGGGGCAAATGCACAAACGATGTCATTCTGCACCTGGTCCCTCAAATCTTTTGTCCTTCTCACTTTGCAAAATACAATAATGCCTTCCCAATAATCCCCCCCAAACTTTAACTCATTCCAACATTAACTCAAAAGTGCAGTCTCATCTGAGACAAAGGCAGTCCTTTCCACTTCTGAGCCTACAAAATCAAAAACAAGTTATTTACTTCTAAGATACAGTGGAGGTATATATGGGCATTGCATGAGCATTCCCATTCCAAAAGGAGAAATCAGCTAAAAGAAAGAGAGTGAAAGGCCCTATACAACTCTGAAACCCAACAAGGCAGTCATTACATTTTAAAGCTCCAAGATAATCTCCCAAGGCTGCTCTCACTGGCTGGAGTTGAGTGTCTGCAGCTTTTCCAGGGTGCAAGCTGCTGGTGGATCTACTATTCTCGGGTCTAGAGGATCATGGCCCTTTTCCTGCTAGATAGTGCCCCAGTCAGGACTCTGTGGGGCCTCCAAGCCCACTTTTCCATTCCACAGTGCTGTAGTATATGTTCTCAGTGAGAGATCTGCCCCTTGCAGCAGGCTTCTGCATTGACATCTAGGTTTTTCATACATCATACAAAATCTAAGCAGAGGGTGCTAAGCTTTATTTACTCTTGCAGCCTATGCATCTGGAGGCTTAACATCCTGTGGAAGCCATGGAGGTGTGTGGCTTGTGTTCTACAGAGCACAAGGATGAGCTCCCTTTGAGGCCTGGCTGAAGCTGCAACAGTGGGGATGTGGGGGAGCAGTGTCCTAATGCAGCTGGGCCCTGGGCCTCCCTCAGGAAACCATTCTTCCCTCATAAGCCCCTGGGCCTGTGATGGGAGAGGCTGCCTTGGAGAATTCTGAAATACTTTGGAGACCTTTTCTTCACTGTGTTGGTATCAGCACTTGCCTCCTTTTTAGGTATGCAGATTTTTCTAGCAAGTGATTACTCCACAGCCAGCTTGAATTACTCTCCTGAAAAAGCTTTTTCTTTCTTTGCCACATGACCAGGCAGTATATTTTGCAAACTTTTATGTGCTGCCTTCCCTTTAAATATAACTTCCAACTTCATCATTTCTTTGCTTCCTCGTTGGAACATAGGCTGTTAGATGCAGGCAGGCTACATATAGCATGCAGTGCTGTTTAGAAATTTCTTCTGCTAAATAACCTGAATCATTACCCTAGTTCTAACTTCTGCAGAACACTGGGGCATGAACAGAATACAGCCAAGTTCTTTGCTAAGAAATAACATATGTGACCTTTACTTCAGTTCTCAGTTTCCTATTTCCATGTGAGACCTTGTCAGCCTGGACTTCACCATCCACATCACTATCAGCATTTTGACCACAACCATATAACTGTTCTCTAAGAAGCTGTAAACTTTCTCTCATCTTCCTGTGTTCTTATGAGCCCTCCAAACTCTTCCAGCCTCTTCCTGTTACCCAATTCCAAAGTCACTTCCATATTTTCAGGTATCCTTGTAGCAACACGCCACTTCTGGTATCAGTTTTCTGTATTAGGCCGTGCTTGCATTGCTGTAAGGAAATGCCTGAGTCTAGATAATTTATAAGAATAGAGGTTCAATTGGCTCATGTTTCTGGAGGTTATGCAGGAGGCATAGTGCCGGTGTGCTTCGGGGGAGAGGCCTCAGGAGGCCTACAATCATGGTAGAAGGCTAAGGAGAAGCAAGCATGTAACATGGCAAAAGCATGAGCAAGAGAGTGAGTTGGGCGGGCAAGGTGCCACATACTTTTAAACCACCAGATCTCATGTGAACTTAGAGTGAGAGCTTCACTCATGAGGGGGGATGCCCCAAGGCAAAAGGATCTGCTCCCATGAGCAGTATACCTCCCACCAAACCCTGCCTCCAACATTGGGGTTACAATTCAGCATGAGATTTGGGAGGGAATATACATGCAAATTCTGTGAATAACCATTGAGTTTCTCCTCATAAACAATGACCTGATTCCAGGCTCTTTTGGTGTAGAGGTGGCATGGAGATTAGTTCATTCTGATTGGTTTTTACCAAAGGCTCGGCCAGGCACGTGGGTAAGGGGATGAGCGGTGCCCGTGGAATGTGGAATGGTGAATCAAGCTGAGCAGGGCAGGGGGCCCAGGGCTGAGACAGAAGTGCCTGGCTCACCATCCACACTGGAACATGCTAAGGGTTTGCTTATGGATGGCCACGGTGGTGGGAAGGAACCAGGAGGCAGGTCGGGGTAGGAGGGCAGCCACACTCATCTCATGAGTCTAGCTGGTGGCCCGGGCTCCTTGGTGAGCTCAGTGACTATCTCCTTTAAGGGACTACTACATCGAGCATGCCTGCAGAGTTTCCACCACCAGCTAGGGAGTCAAAATGTTTCCCAAGCCAATCCCACGGGATGCCTCACTTCTAGCTAGTCACCTCCAGCCTCCCACAGCAGCCACCAGTCAGGGCCCACCTGAAGCCTCTGTTTCCCCTCTGTAAAGCTTTACCTGCTCCCCTACTTGCTTCTGCCAAACGGCGAGTGCTGGTATCCAAACTCTCTTGCTATGTAAACTTTGAATGAACACACCTCTCCTCATTCTCATTTGAAGAGACCTTTTCATTTACCTTCACACATGTACAATATCTTATAACTCAGTGCCTCCTCATTTACCAGAATCTGGTCTTTTCATGGGCTTCTCCTGTCTTCCTGCAAATCTGATAATGTCTTCCTATGACACTGGGATGCTTTGAGCAGATAGTCTCTTTAGTCCCTGCAAAGAGGTGGTGTGGTTTGGCCTTACTCCTCACTTCAGGCTCAGACTGGGTCCTCTTTGCAGCCATGTGTGTGGAAGAGACTCTGGGAGTGAAGTGAAATAGTGCTGCCGAACAGGATCTGGACTCTGTGCTGTGTGCCAGGAGCATAGAGAGCAATGTTTAACCACTGTTGGCCACAGTGATCTTCCAGAACTGTTTTTGTGGCCAGGGTTCTAGGGATTATTAAGTAAGCTTGGCTGTGTAAGAAGGTCAGAAAAAGCCCAAGGCAACCCCAAATATCAGCACTAGCCATTTCAGAAGGCTGAAAGCCTTCTTCTGTGAAGGGCTGGGTTTCCAAAGATAAGGAAGTCCAAAGCTCTTTTTTTTTTTTTTTTGAGACAAAGTCTTGCTCTGTCACTCAGGGTAGAGTGCAGGGGTGTGCTCGGCTCACTGCAAGCTTTGCCTCCTGGGTTTAAGCGATTCTACTGCTTCAGCCTCTTGAGTAGCTGGGATTACCGGTATAAGCCACCATGTCTGGCTAATTTTTTATTTTTATTTTTAGTAGAGACATTTTCACCATCTTGGTCAGGCTGATCTACGAACTCCTGATCTTATGATCCACCCACCTCGGCCTCCCAAAGTACTGGGATTACCCGACTTGAGCTGCCATGCCCAGCCTCAAAGCTTAATTTTTAGGATTGCTGTGCTATTGACCGAAAGTTGATTTTTGGAAATGGACTTTTATTTTCCAATAATAGCTTTCATAAAGTGGAAATACTTTCACTGGAAAAGGAGGACTTTATGTTAGAACATGTGTATATATAGTAAAGATGTAAAAGTTTCAACAGTTACTCTCAAAAGTAGGTCACCAAGGACAACTGTGATTTCATATGTAATGATTCCAGCCTACAAAATGTTTTTTATTCTTAATTTCTATTTAGATGAGTCAATTAGCTAATCCTTGAATATAATATGTTCCATTCAGTTGTCAATGTTTTTATTTCAAGATGCACATTTATTTAAAAGAGTTAGCTTATTAGAGCATCTCTTTATCAGCACTTCACCGTGGCTGTATACATGAGAATGCCATGCATAACTTTCATTGAATTCTACATCTCATTTGATGCAGACCTAATTAACTATGATTAACTGAGAACTCGAATTTATTGGAATCATTTGCTGCAATTAACTTGAGAAAGAATGGGGCATATTTAAGGGTCCTTGCTTTTAAATCTTGCTTTCATTACAAACACATTAACCTAGATGCGATTTGGGGGTGGCAGAAAGAAACAAAAAATAACTAAGTCACAATGGAGTACAATATAAAGGAAAGTAAGTACTGGATTGAATGTCATCATAGATTGTTTATTCTTTAATTTGTACTAACTCATACATTTGTATATGTACAATTAAACACTTCTTACTTAAGATTGATATATTTTTAAAATCACAACTTTATAGAGCACAACTCTTCCCTGAAAACATAATGAACATAATGCCAGGACAGTTGCCCTCCACTTGAGCACACATTCACATCACTGAGAGGGCTCCATAAAACACACATTACTGGGTCCCACCCCCATTTTCTGATTCAGTAGATCTCCGGGGAAGCATGCTGTGTAGTTTTCTCTCTGAAACTCATGTTGAAACTTAATCCCCAGTGTGGCAATATTGAGAGGTGTGAGGTGTTTAAGAGGTATTTGGTCATGAAGGCTCAACCCTCATAAATGAACCTTTTCATTCAGAGATTAATAGATTAGTGAATTATTGGATGAATGTATTATCAAAGGGGTGGTACTAATGGCTTTGTAATAAGAGGCCGGGCCCGGTGGCTCACACCTGTAATCCTAGCACTTTGGGAGGCCAAGGAGTGCAGATCATGAAGTCAGGAGTTAGAGACCAGCCTGGTCAACATACTGAAATCCCATTTCTACTAAAATTAAATAAATTAAATAAATAAATAAATAAATAAATTAATTAATTAAAATTAGCTGGGCATGGTGGTATGTGCCTGTAATCCCAACTACTCATGAGACTTAGGCAGGAGAATCACATTTTCCCAAGAGGCAGAGGTTTCAGTGAACCGAGACCACTCCCTTGCACTCCAGGCTCAGGTGACAGTGATAGACTCCATCTCAAAAAAAAAAAAAAAAAAACAAAAAGAAGAAGGGGAAGAGAGAATGAGATAGCGCACTTAGCCCCCTCAGAGATGTGATGCTTTGTGCCACCTCAGGACTCCGTGAAGTCCCCCACCAGCAAGAAGGCCCTCTCCAAATGCAGCACCTTGATGTTGGACTTCTCAGTCCCCATAACTGTAAGATATAAAATGTCTTCATAAAATTACCACATTTTAGGTATTCTGTTAATAAGCAACAGAAAATGGACTAAGACAGAGTGCAAAAATAGGTAGTTGGACAGTGTCTCACATCATACTGATGCTGCTGGTCCAGGGACCTCACTTCGAGAATCAAAGTGTTAAGGAAATATACAGTAGAATATCTTAGATGAACAAAAACAGTGAGTCTACATTTTAAATAAATTCAGTGATTACCTACTATGTACTGTCAAAATGGTTTATTAAAATGACACCACCACTTCTATCAAAATGTACTGGATGCTGGGTTTTAAATTAAAGCAAATTTGCTTTAAAATATGTTGTTTTCCTCACATTCAGAAACACTGCTGATCCTCTTTCCTCAGCTGCCACTAAGATGCTCAGCACTTCCGAGAAGCTAAAGCCTTGTTAGGGTGAAGCTGTCACTCAGTGGGTGACTAGCACCCTCCCTGGTGGCGCCAGCCCCGCATTCACCTACCGTGGCCTCCATCTTTGTTCAAGCTCACTTGCATCTCCTTGGCCCTCACTTCTGCACTGCAATGAGGTGACCATCACATAAGACCATCGCCCTCATCTGAAGCAGCTAGTGTAGGTGGCGAATCTTTTGGGCCTGATCTGCTCACAAGGGCCTGGGTGGGTATCAACATTGGGAGCCTTTTTGGTAGCATAGGGGCTGGTGGACCTGCACCCACTGGTAGTTCTGCCCCTGTACCACTGCCCTAGCCGGAGTCAACATTGGGAGTCTCCTCTGCAGCAGTGTGGGGCTGCTGGACCTGTACCTGCAGGCAGTCCTGCCCCCTCCAGTGCTGCCTCAGCTAGCAGAAGGGAGTGCAAGTAAGGAAAGAAGCATCTGAGGAGTCAACTTTGGACATAGGCTTTGATCTTCATGAACAAATGTCTTTAGTAACATGACCAGTAAAAAGCTGAACTCTTGGCTGGACACCATGGCTCATACCTGTAATCCCCAGCACTTTGGGAGTCCAAAGTGGGAGGTCCACTTAAGGCCAAGTGTTCAAGACAAACCTGGGCAACATAGGGAGTACCCTGTCTCTACAACAAAATTATAAATTAGCCTGGTCTTGTGATGCATACCTGTAGCCCCAGCTACGAGGGAGCTGAGGCAGGAGTGTCACTTGAGCCCAGGAAGTCAGGGTTGCAGTCAGATACGATCACTCCACTACACTCAGGTGAAACCTTGTCTCGAAAGAAAAGTTGAACTCCTAAAATACACACATACACACATACAATCAGCTAGTATCTTTATAACTTTTATAAAAATCAACTTGTGGCAATTTGATTCTAACTCAAGGTCAGCCTTTCTTGTAGTTTATGTCTTTAAGGAACTAGCCTATTTAACTCAAAACACTAGCTTTAGCTTTTTCTACTTTTTGTTATTGGGAATAATAAAAATTATGTTGAAGATCTATCAAGATACATTTTGGGGCCAAAAAGCAGTAAGTCAATTAAGTTATGCAAGATGCACAAAGTGTAACTTCATAAGTAAGCACTCATAAACTCGGGTTCATAATTTCTTACCCAAAATCTATGAAGCCAGCTATATTTAAATTTACGTTATTATTTTTAAAAGGTATTAGAATTCAAATGTTCCATGACACAGAACTTTCTCAGGGTTCTCAGCAGCACCCGTCATCAAATCCATTAGTATTTCTATAGAGAACTGCTTGAAGAGTTGCATTAAGTATGATAAATACAGTCAATTAAAACAATCTCATGCCAGCCCACTTCAGATTTTGCAGTGTTTTCAGACATTTTTGGCTTATGGAGTTGGTAACAGGCTGTGTTTCCTCTGCAGTCCCAGCAATTAGTTAAGAAGTGTTTGTGAAGCTAGTTTCATATGCCTTGCAGGTGTGATGTATTGTTGAATTCCAAATAATTGGTAGTTGTATCGTTTAGACTTTTTTTTTGAAGCAAAATATTTGGTAGGAGGCACTTTAGTTTCTCAAGTTCAACAGCTCTTTGCTGTTATTGGAGGCGTTAGTGCTAAGGGAGAGAGATAAGATCTTGTCCAGTTCTCCATAACTCATAGTTAACAAAAGCATTCCCTAATGACTCCATATTTTTGATGCTCAGAGGTAACTTTGGGCCAAGCACTAGACCACAACAGATTATTTCACTTCGTGGACGCAACCGCCTACAAGGTGTGTGGCATGACTACGTCATTAGGATCCCATTTTAGTGGCATGCAAGCCAAGGCCCAGCAGACTTATGAAACATACAGCATGAATAGGATCCTCATTTTACAAGTGCTTAACGCAAGGCTGCTAGCTTCCAGAGTTTCCAGCTAGAAAGCTGCAGAGCTGGGGTTTCCCCTCAAAACCACGAGGCTTTGACAGGGCCTGGCTTCCCTTTCTGGGCTGCCTGTCACCTCCCACACCTAGAGCACCTCCTCCCTACCACCCAGCTTTAAGGCCATCTCCCTCTGCAGGTCAGCAGCTTTGTATTAAATACATTTCTCCAACAGACGTCATATGTCAGGCTAAGAAACTTGTCCCAGGACATGCAGCTGATCTGGCAGTTTTCTGCTGCTTTTCTCCGGTACCCAAAGCCCTAGGTCTTGTATGAACATGGGCATGGGGACAAAATCAGGTCTGCCCATATTTATGAATGTTAGTCCCTTCTCACACTCCTATAAAAATCTTCCCTGACACTGGGCACTCTAAGAGGAAAGAGTGTTTATTGACTTACAGTTCCATATGGCTACAGAGGCCTCAGGAAACTTATAATCACAGCAGAAGGGAAGCAGGCACCTTTCTGTCAAGGCAGCAGAAGAAAGAGCATCCAGACTTGTGGAAGTTCTGACATTTCTTTGGTGTGTTTTACAACAAACTTAGTAAGATACAGCTCCAGGGCCTGGCACAATGGCTCATGCCTTACTCCTAACACTGGGAGACTGAGACCGGACAATCACTTGAGGCCACATATTTGAGACCAGCCTGGACCACAGGGCAAGGCCCCTGATGTCTACAGACAAAAAATAAAATACAGCTCGTGGTGGAAAAGCAAGGGAAAAATATTATAGTACTGAAAATGAAATGACACCTGACATGCAGCTGTGGGTAGATTTGCCTAGAAAAGCAGAGAGAGAATAGGAAGAGCTCTCTTGTTGCTGGTAGCAGTCAAAGCCAGAGCATCCATCAGGAGGCAGAAAGCCTAGGGTCTATTGAGGGAGAGGGCCACAGAGGGGTCAGTGCACAGAGGGAGAAAGGAGGATGGTGAGTGCAGGGCAGGGGCCACCCAAAAGCCCAAGGAAGAGCTTAGTCCACAACAACCAGCCTCTCCTGGACCCTAGTGTACCCACAGGGTGGACAGGGCCCAGCTGCAGCCCCATCCCAAGGAGGAAGAGCCAGAGACTTCTGCAGGCAAGTGCAGCAAGCCCTGGGACCAGAAGAGAAGCGTGCACAGAGGCAAAGTCCACACCATAGCAGCCAAAGCAACCAATGAGCCCAGTCCTCTAAGAACAAGGTGGGCAAGGGCCCTGGCTAATACTGTAGGTGCAGGCAGGGGGTGCAGTTTGGATGCTGCTGAAGGGACCGGGTACAAAGGCCACACAGAAAACTTCTTTTCTCAAGATAGCAGCACTCTACCCTTGGTTCATTCAGGAATTTTGCAAATAGTTGGTGGATATGGTTGATTCCCCAGACCCTGTGCTCTATACAGATGACCATTCACGTTCTGTGAGAGACTTAGGAGACAAAGCACAGGTGGCCCTACCATTGCCGAGGCTCACAAGATACCTTCCTGGCCTTCTCCATGTGCAACACAGTGAATCCTGTCCTGTGGTGCAGGCAGTCCTCCACATGCCTATGTGGGAGGAGCACATATTTTGGAGTTAAACCTGCCATAATTCTCTTTTTTTTTTATTTTTCTTTTTTTGAAGACATAATCTCACTCATGTTGCCCAGGCTGGAGTGCAGTGATGTAATCTTGGCTTACTGGAATCTCCGCCTCTCCGGGTCAAGTGATTCTCCTGCCTCAGCCTCCTGAATAACTGGGATTACAGGCATATGACACCATGCCTGGCTAGTTTTTTGTATTTTTAGTACAGACGGGGTGTTGCCATGTTGCCCAGTCTGGTCTTGAACTATTTGAGCTCAAACCATCCACGTGTCTTGGCCTCCGAAAATGCTGGAATTACAGGCGTGAGCCACCGCACCCAGCCCATAACTCTCTTTTAATTGCAGTTCATACCCTGCCAACTTTCAAAATGCATCTATGCAATTACAGACAAGCATGCATGCCTATCTGCATGTAAACATGCGAACACACATAGGAGTATGAAGACCTACGTGTCTGTTGGACGCACACAGTCTTTTTTGTGTGTGTACATTGCTTCCCTCAGTGTGTCCTGGGTATCACAGATAATGTCTTATAGGGGAAAAGTATTTAGGGATGATTATTATGTTTTTCGTGTCATTGTGGAACAATTAAAGGCCATTGTGGTCACCAGCTCTTTTCAGGACTTATTGTTGAGTCTAGTTGTGCAAATTCAAGGTAGAGTACATCTGGCTAATGCTGCTCCATGCCCCATGGGAAAGCTTCAATGATAAATCTACAACAGGTGGTCAGTCTCCTAGCAGAATTTGAATCCAGATTTTGTCAGACGAGTCTGTGTGTCTTCTTTTTAAACCAGGTATGAACAGGTTCATTCCCAGCCTCTCAGTTTCAGGGACTGCCTCTGTGCCACCGCAGACTGGAAGACTAGGCCTCTGCCCCCGGCTTTGGCACACAGCCTTCTGCCTTCACTGGGGCCTTGGGAGGATTCTCACCAGGCAACTCTCAGCTCCCTGGAGCTTACCTGGTTTTGAAAGTGTACTTGGTAGATGTCTACTCCTCGGTATTGGAGTATTATTTTTATCATGTATAATGCCTCCTAGCAGGTCAGTTAGTTGGTTCTTCAGGAAAGTGATCTTTCTAGGCCCACGCTGGAGACAGTGAGAGTAGGGAAGACAGGTAGTGTGTCACAAGCACGCCCTAGGAGGCTGGCACTGTTCTGAGAAGGTTATCTTATATGCCCTGGAGTATTCAGTCTGCAAAGTAGGATTATTTCACTGTAGTACTGCCATCAATAGTATTTGTATTGGTAATATGAGTGCTATTAATATACTATATGTATATTAAATATACATAGAGAAAAAGCACATGAATAGAAATGTAGTGCAATGTAGCCTATGTTAGTGGTGCTGGTACTATTATGAGCAGCATTCCTGTTCACCTTGTGTCAGCATGAGGAAAGCAGACCCCTGCAGGGCCACTATGTTTCTGAGGCTGTGCCCTAGTAAGTGCCGAGCTGGGAGTTAATTCTCAGGTCAGCTTTCACCATCCTCTGACACAGCGTGTGTGTTAAATGTTCTGTTCTCCCTGGGAGCTTCACAGCAGCATCCTGGCCAGCCATGGTGGGGAATCATCTTGCTGGGAATGGAAAAGTCCTTAATTCTAGTGGGCCATGCAGTGGAACACCAAGTAATGATGCCTTGTGCTATTGGATGGAATTGACCATTCCAAGTATATCTTTATATTCAAATATGCACATTTAAACAGAAAACACAATAATGTAGATTTCTTTTCTGTATTAGCTTCACAGCAGCCTCTTGGCTAGGCATGGTGGGGACTCATCCCACTGGGCAGTGGAAACGTCCTTAATACTGGTGGGTCATGCAGTGGACCTTTTCAGCTGGTGCTGGCTTCAGTGTTGCTGGGAACACAAGTAATGATGTCTTGTGCTATCAGATGGAATTGACCATCCAATAATACAGATTTCATTTATTTCCTGAGTTCCAAATTTCCATCCATATGACAATTTGAGATATAACTCCAGCAGCCTTGAGCGGAGGCTGCTAATGGTGTGATTCACTGAGAATGACCTGCAAACCTTTCCCCTGCTCACTTATGTCTCCACAAAGCCTTTGTTTGTGGAACGTGACCTACACAGTGGATGTTTATGTGGACTTGATACAAACTTACTGTTGATACAGTATGCACTCTAAAAATCTCTTTGTCTTTTTTTTTTTCTCTGCAGATACTGAACAGCTCTATTCAGTGGTGTTTCAAGAAATATGTGATGGCTATGACACGACATACAGTGGGATGTAAGGTCCCTGGTTATGGGTAAGAAGGCATTAGAGGTGGCACAGATTATAATAGATGTCTTTGCAGCTCCCGATGTCCAAAGAGGAGCTGGTGGAAGAAAGCCAAAGGAAGTTAAAGGAAGTGTTCCCCACGGCTGCGCTCATGCCAGGTGTGGTTGCCTCGCTGTTTGAAGGATTACGTTTGTGAATATTAGCAGTGGTTTTGTAAATCACCTTTACAGTCTAGCGTAGGGCATGCTTAGTTTGTTCTCTTTTCTTTAGTCTTGAAACTCAAGTCCCTCCTTCGTGCTCCTGAAAGAGTTGGCTGATGCTGTGGGATGCTGTGATTCAGTTTTCTCTTTAAAAGCTTCTTAAAATAATATGCATTAGTTTCAGTGATTTCTGGGTTCCAAAAACATTTGAGTATTGTTTATATTACTATCTATAAAGATTATGTTAATGGCAGAATGGCTTCAAAGTTGAACTTAATGGATGGTTTTGCTTTTGCTTTTCAAAATCAGTTATAAGATTAATACTTCAGCAACTATTCAAACGTTTACAAATTGATAATAGCTAAATCTCCCCCAAAGACACTTAATTTAAAAACAAGTAAAAAGCCTAATTCATTTTTAGCCTGTGTGTTTGTATGCCATTCAGCTTTCTTTACTTTCATCCAGTTTTATTCTGAAAGGAAAGACAACTTTGTTCCCTCCAAGTTTGTTAACAACATTAGAACAAACCGGGTTCGTCTGGTTCTCCTTGTTAAGGATGTTGTAGATTGCAGACCTTGAAAATAGACTATTTGAAGATTCTTCTGTGGTAACAGGATGAATACATACTTTTGAAATGTATGCCATTATTTATATATGTCTCCAAACATGTGTATTGACTATTCCTGGGAAGCGCACACACACAGGCAAACACACACCCTTTGTAATCACTCTGTCTGCATCCGTGGCAAATGATAGTGTTTGTGAATCTCAGGCATGGGTACAAGCACCGTGATAGTCTCTGCATCTAGTCCTGTCTGTCTGCACCATTTGCACATAAGACAAGTCTTGATGAAACATATCCATGCAGTTACTATATGCAAATTTAATTGTCATAGGAAACACACACAGAAATTTACCATCTTACCTGTTTTTAAATGTGCAGTACAGTAGTGTTGGGTCTATTCATGTTGTATACAATGGACCTCCAGTACTTTTCCTTTGCAAACCTGAAACTTCATGCTTATTGAACAAGTCCCTTTTCCCACTGCCTGCAGCCCCAGGCAGCCACCGTTTACTTTCTGTTTCTAATGTTTTGACTATTCTCAGTACCTCTAATAAGAAGGACTATATAATATTTATCTTTTTTGATTTACTTATTTCACTTAGCATAATGTCCTTTTATGTTAGACCATGTGATAGGATTTTATTCCTTTTTTAAGTCTGAACCATATTCAGCCCACATTTTGGGCTGAATATATTAACTCACATTTTATTTATTTGTTCAAAATACCATTGTGGTATGTTAGCCCACATTGTGTTTATTTGTTCATTTGTTGAGGGACATTTGGGTTACTTCCATGCTTTGGTAGTTCCTGTGAATAATGCTTATATAAACATGAGTGTACAAATATCTCTTTGAAATATTGCTTTCTGTTCTCTCCAGATATACCCAGAAGTGGAATTGCTGAATCCGATAGTAATTTTATTATTAATTTTTTGAATGATCACTGTATTGTTTTCCATAGATGTTACATCATTGCATATTCCCAGCAACAACCTACAAAGGTTTCAATTTCTCCACATTTTCATCAACACTTGTTATTTCCTGGATTTTTTTAGATAGTAGTCATCCTTTGGGTGTGAGTTGATACCTCCTTATGGTTTTGATTTGCATATCTGATGATTGGGAGTGGCAAGAATCTTTTCATTTGCTTATGGCCATTTCTGCATTATTGTTGAAGAAATGTCTATGCACATTGTTTGCCTATTTTTAATTTTTGATTTTTTTTTATGTTGTCTGTGTTTCTTAAGTATTCTTGATGTTAAGCTGTTATTGGAAATATGATGTAGGATTATTTTCTCCCCTGCTGGCTGCCTTTTCACTTAGTAGTCTTCTTTGATATGCATAAGTTTTTGATTAGATGAATTTGACAAATGTCATCTCATTTGTCTAATTTTGCTTTTTTTTACCTAAGCTTTTGGTGTTATAGACAAGAAATGATTGCCAAATCCAATGTCATGAAGTTTTAACTTATGTTTTCTTCTAAGAGTTTTAGTGTTAGGTCTTACATTCAGGAATTTAATCCATATTGAGTTAATTTTTATATATCATGTTAATTAGAGTCCAACTTCATGCTTTTTCATGTGGATATTCAGTTTTCTCAGCATTGTTTGTTGAGGAGACTTATCTTTTCCCCATTGAATAGTCTTGGCTGGCTCATTGATGATCATTTGACAAATATGTGAGAGTTTATTTCTGGGCCCTCTGTTCTGTTCTAATAGTATTTAGGCCAGTACTGCACAGTTTTGATGATTGTAGCTTTGTAATATGTTTGTAAATCAGGACATGTGAGACCTTCGATTTTGTTCTTTTTCAAGATTGTTACAGCTATTTGGGATCTCTTGAGATTTCATATTAATTTAGGAAGTATTTCTCAATTTCTGCTCAAAATGCCATTGGAATTTTGATAGGGATTGTATTGAATTTGTAGAATTGTTTTGTATGACACAAATGTCTTAACGATATTGAGACGTCTCATCTATAAGCATAAGATGTTTTTCAATTTACTTTCAGTAGTGTTTTGTAATTTCAGTGCACAGGTCCTTCACCTCTCTTATGTCTGGGTATGTTATTCTTTTGATACTATTATAAATAGGACGTTTATAATCTTCTGTTCAAGTTGTTCACTGTTAGTATTTTAAAATGCAACTGATTTTTGTTTGAGTTGTATTCACAACTTTGCCAAATTGGTTTATTTATACTGACAATTTTGCTTTAGTTTATGTTTTTAACTGTCTTGAATTTTAGTAATTTCTAGATATAAGGCCATGTAATCTGTGAACGAAGATAATTTGGTTCTTCCTTTCCAGTTTGGTTGCCTTTAATTGTGTTTTCTTGCCCTAATTGCCTGGCTAGACTTCAATTCTTATGCTCACTGGAAGTGACAAGAGTGGGTATCCTTGTCTTGTTCCTGAACTTAGAAGACCGCTTTAGTCTTCATTTAGAATGATACTAGCTGTGAAATTTTCATATGTGGCCTTTAATATGTGAAAGTAACTTATTTTTTTCAATCCTTATTTGCCTGTTTCAGTCATGAAAGGGCACTGGAGTTGTTCAAATGTGTTTTATTTCTGCATCAATTAATTTTTTTGGGGGGGGGGTTTTTTGTTTGTGTTTTGGTGCCTTATTCTGTAAGTGTGGTTTCTTATGTTGGACCATTTTTGCATTCCAGGAATAAACTTCCCTTGTTCATGTATGTTATCCATTTAATGTGTTATGGAATTGTTTGCTAATATTTTATTTATTTATTTAATTAGTTAGTTTTGAGACTGAGTCTCGTTCTGTCACACAGTGGCATGATCTTGGCTCACTGCAACCTCTGTCTCCTGGGTTCAAGTGAGTCTCCTGCCTCAGCTTCCTGAGTAGCTGGGATTACAGGCCTGCATCACTATGCCTGGCTAATTTTCATATTTTTAGTAGAGATGGGGTTTTACCATATTGGTCAGACTGGACTTGAACTCCGGTGATCCACCTGCCTCAGCCTCCCAAAGTGTTGGGATTACAGGGGTGAGCCACCATGCTTGGCCTGCTAATATTTTATTAGATTTTTTTTAATCTGTGTTCATCAGAGAAATTTATCTGTATTTCCTTTTTCATATAGTCTTTAAATGTTTTGTAGTTTTCCAGTGAAGCTGTCTGGTTGTAGGCTTTCCTTTGTGGGGGAGGTTTTCATTATTTACTGACTCAGTCTCCTTACTGCTTACAGATCTGTTCAGATTTTCTGTTCTTCATTTTTTCACTGTTTTTCAAAATCATCAGGAATTCTCTGTCTTCGTGATTTGATTTTGGTTGATTTTATGCTTCTAGGAATTCTTTCCTTTCTTTTAGATTATCCAATTTATTGTCAAAGGATATGCCAATAAATGGTATTCTCCTTTAATTATTTTTGTGGCATTGGTTTTAATATTGCCTCTTGCCTGTCTGATTTTAGTCATATGAGTGTTTTTTGTCTTTGTTAATGTAGATAAGATTTGTCCATAAAGTTACTCTGTGACTGAGTGTCTCTTCTGACTTAACATACAAAGCACTCATGATGTATGAGGCATGCACATGTCTTATTTCTTCCATATCCACACAAGCCTTTCACATGGTGTTCATTCTACAGTTTCTGTTAAGTATGGTAAGATATACTTTAAGTATGTTCTACTGTAATTCTTTTAAAAAAAATTTTATCTAGCTAGTTGGGTAGTTTGAATAGAGTGCTAGTGAATCTATTTTTTGGAATCTACTTGGTGATTTCATCAATGTTGTGTCTTCATTTGGCTTTCTAAGGGAGCAGGTGTCAAATTAAGTAAGATGTCAATCATAGAAACTCATAGAAGGTAAACCAACTGGCCGGGAGCTAGTTCTTCAAAGGTAGCTGAGTTTTTTTTTTCTTTTTTTTTTTTTTATTGCATTTTAGGTTTTGGGGTACATGTGAAGAACATGTAAAATTGTTGCATAGGTACACACATGGCAATGTGATTTGCTGCCTTCCTCCCCATCACCTGTATCTGGCATCTCTCCCCATGGTATCTCTCCCCCAGCTCCCCACCCACTGCTGTCCCTCCCCTGTTTCCCCCTCGACAGACCCCAGTGTGTGATGCTCCCCCTCCCTGTGCCCATGTGTTCTCATGTTCAACACCCACCTCTGAGTGAGAAAATGTGGTGTTTGATCTTCTGTTCTTGTGTCAGTTTGCTGAGAATGATGGTTTCCAGATTCATCCATGTCCCTACAAAGGACATCAACTTATTGTTTTTGATGGCTGCATAATATTCCATGGTGTCTCTGTGCCACATTTTCCCTGTCCAGTCTATCACTGATGGGCATTTGGGTTGGTTCCAGGTCTTTGCTATTGTAAACTGTGCTGCAATGAACATTAATGTGCATGTGTCCTTAGAGTAGAACAATTTATAATCCTTTGGATATATACCCAGTAATGGGATTGCTGGGTCAAATGGAATTTCTATTTCTAGGTCCTTGAGGAATGGCCACACTGTCTTCCATAATGGTTGAACTAATGTACACTCCCCACCAACAGTGTAAAATGTTCCTATTTCTCCACATCCTCTCCAGCATCTGTTGTCTCCAGATTTCTTGATTGCCATTCTCACTAGTGTGAGATGGTATCTCAATGTAGTTTTGATTTGCATCTCTCTAATGACCAGTGATGATGAGCATTTTTTCATATGTTTGTTGGACTTATATATGTCTTCTTTTGTAAAGCATCTGTTCATATCCTTTGCCCACTTTTGAATGGGCTTGTTTGTGTTTTTCTTGTAAATCTGTTTTAGTTCTCTTGTAGATTCTGGATATCTGCCCTTTGTCAGATGGATAGACTGCAAAAATTTTTTCCCATTCCGTTGGTTGCCAATTCACTCTAATGATGGTTTCTTTTGATGTGCAGAAGCTGTGGAGTTTGATTAGGTCCCATTTGTCTATTTTGGCTTTTGTTGCCAATGCTTTTGGTGTTTTGGTCATGAAGTCCTTGCCTATGCCTATGTCCTAAATGGTTTTGCCTAGATTTTCTTCTAGGGTTTTTATGGTGTTAGGTCTTATGTCTATAATCCACCTGGAGTTAATTTTCATGTAAGGTGTCAGGAAGGGGTCCAGTTTCTGCTTTCTGCACATGGCTAGCCAGTTTTCCCAACACCATTTATTAAACAGGGACTCCTTTCCCCATTGCTTGTTTTGTCAGGTTTGTCAAAGGTCAGATGGTTGTAGATGTGTTGTGTTGCCTCGGAGGACACTGTTCTGTTCCATTGGTCTATCTCTGTTTTGGTACCAGTACCATGCTGTTTTGATTACTGTAGCATTGTAGTATAGTTTGAAGTCCAGGAGCGTGATGCCTCCGGCTTTGTTCTTTTTGCTTAGAATTGACTTGGCTATGTGGGCTCTCTTTTTGCTTCCATATGAAGTTTAAGGTGGTTTTTTTGCAGTTCTATGAAGAAGGTCATTGGTAGCTTGATAGGGATAGTGTTGAATCTGTAATTTACTTTGGGCAGTATGGCCATTTTCATGATATTGATTTTTCCTAACCATGAGCATGGAATGTTTCTCCATCTGTTTGTGTCCTCTCTTATTTCATTGAGCAGTGGTTTGTAGTTCTTCTTGAAGAGGTCCTTTACGTTCCTTGTTAGTTATATTCCTAGGTATTTTATTCTCTTTGCAGCAATTGTGAATGGCAGTTTGTTCTTGATTGGTAGTTCAGTTCTATGCAACTTATCTAGATGGCTCTGTTTTCTTTTTTAACTACTTTTTTGACCTCTTTAATTTTTTTTTTTTGACTTGACAAATTGTGTTTTTTGGCATATGATGTGTGTGTGTGTGTGTGTGTGCGCACGCATGCATGTAGTTATTTTAACTTTTATTAGCTGCAAAGTTAGGAGTAAGGACTTCAATACTCGAAGTCTGCCTTTGGAAACAATCATATTTGTGGTCCATATACACAATCTCTGTGATTTGACAGAGAAGAGCATGCAGAAGCCTTGAAGAATATATAGAAATGCACAAGGTAGTACTGCAGAGGAGAAACTTAAAATCATGCTGGGATGCTGGCTCAGATGATGTGCAGGGATAGCCATTGGGTGATGTGCCACTTTTATATTCTGAAACGAGTTATACAGCATAAGACAAAATGGTTAGAAATCATACTTAACCTGAAGGGAGAGCAAAGCAGAGGAGGAAAATGTTGGACTGGATGTACAGAGCAGAAAGATAGACCAAGCCTAACTCTGATCCAGAAATGTGCTCTTCCTTAGGATTTCTGCTCAATATCATGCCAGTCACAAAAATGAAAATAAAATAAAATCTTCTGTCCTGAAAGAACAGTCTTAGAGACCTAGTTTCCATTCATTTTGCATTCCTCCCATCTCCTCTTTTTATCTTCACCCAACCTGAATTCACCTGGGAAGGTGGCCTTATAGTGTCATTGCTCTGGTGACTAGATTCAGAGAAACTTGCTGCTGTAGTCTTCCTTCTTGTAGATGTTCATTTTGCTCACTTACTACTTTGTTCCCTGTTCTTAAGCTGTAGATGATAATATAACCCTTGACTTTCTTTTCCTTCTGAAAGTATTTTCTGGTAGGATATGTTAGGTTGTGGAAGTCACCTTGAGCTCTTTAGAAAGAAAGCTGTCTGTATGGAGGGCTTTTTAATTCAACATCATTTTTTCACATGCTTTCAAGGTGACAGCTGAGCCTAAGGAGGTATTTAGCACGTTAAATTGCAAGAGCGAGTGGTAGATTACCAGGAGAAGCAGCCCCATCATGCTGCAGGGGCTGTCTGCTGTAATTAGGCTGCAGCAGGGTGTCTGCCTGGGCCAGTCACCAGGGAATTAGCCTGATTATGCTGTAGGAGCATGTCTAACTGGGCCAATAACCAGGGAATCAGTGTGATTATGCTGAGGGGGTGTCTCTGTTTTGGTTAGTCACCAGGGGAATCAGCCTCATTATGTTGTTCATGGGCAGGATTGGGTGTCTGCCTTAGCCAGTCACCAATGTACCAGTGCGCCGTGGGGGTGTGTTTACCTAGGCCAATAATGATCGTCATTATGCTGCGGAGTGTGTCCATTTTGGCCAGTCACCAGGACATCAGCCTGATTATGCTGCAGGGGCATGTCTGCCTGGGCCAGTCACCAAGGTATCAGCCCCCTGATTATGGTGCAGAGGTGTGTCTTTGGCTTGGTCATGGTATAAAGGGCTTTGCCCTGATTATGAAGCAGAGGTAAGTCTACTTGGCCATGGTGTAGGAGGGCTCTTTGCCTGGGTCAGTCTAGCCACTAAGAAGACAAGGTGGAGCCTAATGGACTTTAAAGATGAGGCAGAAAGTCCCTGATACACTTGGACATCAGCTGCCTATTTGCTATAATCACATTTCTGGAAGGCCCTCTCCATGAAAATGTGGGCCGGCTTATGATGTCCTCAGTAGGAAGTCCTTTTGAGCAGTTAGTTCTGTAGGCATTTCCTACATGGCTTCATGCTTCAGTGGAAACTGTCGCTTAGCCAAGGCTTAAATTACCTTAGGAAAATAAACTGTCTTTTAAATCTGGCACTAAGTTTAAGGGAAAAAATACATGTGGTTCATCTCTTGTGAGTTTTCTAGGGATTTTTAAAATAGGTGCCATTTACAACTGGAAATTTGTGTCACATTACTTAAAAAAAAATCTTTTCTTGGAATATCAGAAAATCTTGTTCAAAACATACCCCATGCTGGTTACCTTCATTATATCTTAACAAATCTTTTCAGTAATGAATTCCTTTGGATACATGAAATTCTGCATTTCAGTATGACTCAGCGAGGGTAATTTCGATTCAAAGACCAATAAGAAGAAAGTTGGTGCCTTTAATTGTGTGGAATCCCCCCACAAATTTTTCTATTGTCCCGGCTCTTTGCTTTACCAGGCATTTTCACTAAGCATGAAATTCCTGGAGGAAGTGCCCCAGGTGCAGCATCTTGGTCAGTAGAAAGGAGTGAGGTGGGCCTGAGTCCAGGAGAAAGGACTGAGGTGAGCTATGCCCACAGCTGTGGCCTATGCAGTAGAAAGCATGGGTCCAGTCCCAGCTCCAAAGCCCAGCATTCCCCCTGCTGTCCAGCTCTAGTCCCTTCAGGACACTAGGAATACTGACTGATATGCCCACTGTGGGGTACAATGATTTGAATGTATCCCACAAATCTAGTGTTAAAACTTAATTGCCAGTATGATAGGATTAGTAGGTGGCATCTTCAGGAGGTGATTAAGTCCTGATGGGGAAGCCTCATGGATGGGATTAGGGCTTTCATAAAGGACTAGAGGGTGGGGCTTGTTCTTTCATTCCTCTGCCACCTGAGGACACAGCATTCCCTCCCCCTCCAGTGGGTGCACAAAGGAGGTACCATCTTTTTTTTTTCCCCTGTTTTAAATTTACACAGATGTTTAATTAGTTTTATTTACAGAACAGGGTTTTTTTTTTTTCAGTCTCCAATGGTGCCTAGATACACATCATTAGGCAAGAATGCCAGTTTAAAAGAAATCTATGCAGAATCCTAAAAATAACAGATGTTGGTGCTCCTCAAGAGAGGCAAGCTTGACTATATCAGCAGCTCTTTATGCCTCAGTTACTCAGAAGCAATTCTGTTGCAGTCTCTACATCCCATGATTTTGAAGACAAGGTACCATCTTGAAGCAAGGAGCAGCCTTTTGCAGAGACAGACCTGCCCACTGCCTTGATCTTGGAATTCCCATCCTCCAGAGGCATGAGAAATACATTTCTATTCTTTACAAAGTATCCAGATCCCAGATATTTTGTTACGGCAGCACAAATATCTGAAACGTGGGGACACTGCTGTAAGACAACCTTGGAGTGTGCGTGATTACACCCGACCCATTGAATGGCTCCTGAGCAGTCACTTGCATCATCTCCTAAGCCAAGAGTATCCAGTCCTCACTCTGAATCCCACTTCGAGTAGTTGGTAAGGTCATTATCTCTGCTCCACTTCATTAAAAACACCCCACCAGCCATGACATGGACATGACACATGTGACGTGGGGTCTTGTCCTCTTTCTATCCAAGCTGTGTTTCCCCCTCTTTGTAAGGAATCTTTCCTCCTCAAATTTACATAGGTAATTATGCTTGTTTCCACCCTTCTGCTTTTTTTGTTTTTAATTTTTTCATCCTTTATTTTATTTTATTTTATTTTTTTCATTGTACTTTAAGATCTGTGCAGAACATGCAGGTATTTCTTATAATGCTATTCCCTCCCCTATTCCCCCTCAACCCTGCCTTCCCTCCCCTATGCCCCTACTCCTGGACAGGACGCATTGTGTGATGTTCCCCTCCCTGTTTCTATGTGTTCTTACTGTTAAACATCCACTTATGAGTGACGACAATACGTGGTGTTTGGTTTTCTGTTCTTGTGTCAGTTTGCTGAGAATGATGGTTTTCAAATTCATCCATGGCCCTGCAAAGGACATGAACTCATGCTTTCTTATTACTAAATAGTATTCCATAGTGTATATGCACCACATTTTATTTATCCAGTCATATCAGTGGACATTAGTCTTGGTTCCAAATATTTGCTGTTGTGAACAGTGCTGCAATAAACATACATGTGCATGTGTCTTTATAAATAGAATGATTTCTAATCCTTTGGATATATACTCAGTAATGGGATTGTTGGGTCAAATGGTATTCCTATTTCTAGATGCTTGAGGAATTGCCACACTTGTCTTCCACAATGGTTGAACAAATTTACACTCCCCACCAACTGTGTAAGAGTGTCCTATTTCTCTGCATCCTCTCTAGCATCTGTTGTTTCCAGATTTTTTAATGATCACAATTCAACTGGCATGAGATGGTATTTTAAAGTGGTTTTGATTCACATTTACCTAATGACTGGTGACAATGAGCTTTTTATCATATGTTTGTTGGCTGCATATGTGTCTTCTTTTGAGAAGTGTTTATTCATAACCTTTTGCTCACTATTAGATGGGATTTTTTTTTTCTTGTAAACTTGTTTAAGATCTTTGTAGATTCTGGATATTAGCCCTTTGTCAGATGGGTAGATTGTAAAATTTTTTCCCATTCTGTTGGTTGCCAGTTTGCTCTAAGGATAGTTTATTTTATTGTACAGAAACTCTTTATTTTAATCAGATCTCCTTTGTCTATTTTGGCTTTTGTTGCCATTGCTTTCAGTGTTTTAGTCTTGAGGTCCTTACGCGCGCCTATGTCCTGAATGGTATTCCCTAGGTTTTCTTTTAGGGTTCTTATGGTATTAGGTTTTATGTTTAAATCATTAATCCATCTAGAGTATAATTTTTGTATAAGGTTTAAGGAAAGGATCCAGTTTCAGCTTTCTGCATATGTTTTCCCAAAACCATTTGTTGAACAGAGAATCTGTTCCTCATTGCTTGTTTTTGTTGGGTTTGTCAAAGATCAGAGGGTTGTAGTTGTGTGGTGTTCTTTCTGAGGCTTCTGTTCTGTTCCATTGGTTTATATCTCTTTTTTGGTACTGGTACCATGCTGTTTTGATTACAGTAGCCTTGTAATACAGTTTGACATCAGATATTGTGATGCCTCAAGCTTTATTTTTTGGCTTGAGATTGTCTTGGTTATGTGGGCTCTTTTTGGTTCCATGTGAAGCTTAAGGTGTTTTTTGTTTTGTTTTGTTTTGTTTTTTTATACTGTGAAGTAAATCTTTGGTAGCTTGATGGGAACAGCATTGAATCTATAAATTACTTTGGGCAGTATGGCCATTTCCATGGTATTAGTTCTTCCTAACCATGAGCATGGAATGTTTTTCCATCTGTTTGTGTCCTCTCTTATTTCCTTGAGGAGTGGTTTGTAGTTCTCCTTGAAGAGGTCCTTCACATACCTTGTTAGTTGTATTCCTAGGTATTTTATTCTGCTTGTAGCAACTGTGAATGGGAGTTCAATCATGATTTGGCTCTCTGTTTGTCTGTTATTGCTGATAGGAATGCTTGCAATTTTGCACATTGATTTTGAATCCTGAGACTTTGCTGAAGTTGCTTATCAGCTTAAGGAGATTTTGGGATAAGACAGTGGGATTTTCCAGATATACGATCATGTCAACTCCAAACAGGGACAATTTGACATTCTTACTTTCTAGTCAAATATCCTTTATTTCTTTCTCATGCCTGATGGCCCTATCCAGAACTTCCAATAATATGTTGAATAGGAGTGGTGAGAGAGGGCATCCTTGTCTTGTGCCAGTTTTCAAAGGGAGTGCTTCCCGTTTTTGGGCCATTCAGTATGATATTCGCTGTGGGCTTGTCATAAATAGCTCTTATTATTTTTGGGATACAAACCAATGATACCTAGTTTATTGAGAGTTTTTAACATAAAGGACTGTTGAATTTTGTCAAAGTCCTTCTCTGCTTCTATTGAGGTAATCATGTGGTTTTGTCTTTAGTTTTGTTTATGTGATGCATTACATTTATAGATTAGTGGATTTTGAATGAGCTTGCCTCCCTGGGATGAAGCCAGCTTGACAGTGATGGTTAAGCTTTTTGATGTGCTGTTACATTTTGTTTGCCAGTAATTTATTGAAAATTTTTGCATCCATGTTCATCATGGATATTGGTCTGAAATTCTCTTTTTATTGTTTCTCTGCCAGGTTTTGGTATCAGGATGATGTTAGTATCATGACATGAGTTAGGGAGGATTCCTTCTTTTTGCACTGTTTGGAATAGTTTCAGAAGGAACAGTACCAGCTCCTCTTTGTACCTCTGGTAGAATTCAGTTGTGAACCCGTCTGAGTAGGCTATTAATTATGGCCTCAATTTCAGACCTTTGTATTGGTCTATTCAGGAATTCAGCTTCTTTCTGGTTTAGTCTTGGGAGAGTGTAAGTGTTAGGAATGTATCCATTTCTTCCAGATTTACCTGTTTATTGCCTAGAGGTGTTTGCAGTAATCTCTGATGGTAATTTGTAATTCTGTGTGATCAATGGTGATATTCCTGTTATCAATTATTATTGTATCTATTCAATTGTTCTCTCCTTTTTATTAGTTGATCTTTTAAAAAATCTGCTATTTTTGGAAAACTGCTATTTCAAAATAGCAGTCAGTTTATTTTGTTGATCTTTTCAAAAAAGCCTGCTTCTGGATTTATAGATTTTTTGAAAGGGTTTTTGTGTGTCTATCTCCCTCAGTTCTGCTTTTATCTTAGTTATTTCTTGACTTCTGCTAGGTTTTGAATTTGTTTGATCTTGCTCCTCTAGTTATTTTAATTGTAACATTGAGGTGTCTCTTTTAGATCTTTCCTCACTTCCCATGTGAGCATTTAATGCTATAAATTTCCCTGTAGACACTGTTTTGAATGTGTCCCAGTGATTCTGGTATATTGTGTCTTCATTCTTACTGGTTTCAAAGAACATCTTTATTTCTGTCTTCATTTCATTGTTACCCAGTAGTCATTCAGGAGCAGCCTGTTCAGTTGCCATGTAGTTGTGTGGTTTTAAGGGAGTTTCTTATTCATGAGTTCTAATTTGATTACATTGTGGTCTGAGAGACTGTTTGTTAAGATTTCCATTCTTTTGCCTTTGCTGAGGAGTGATTTACTTGCAATTATGTGGTCAGTTTTAGAATATGTGCAATGTGGTGCTGAGAAGAATGTATATTTTGTGAATTTGAGGCAGAGAGTTCTGTAAATGTCTATTAGGTCTGCTTGGTCCAGATCTGAGTTCAAGTCCTGGATATCCTTGTTAATTTTCTCCTTGTTGATCTATCTAATTTTGACAGTGGAATGTTAAAGTCTCCCATTATTATTGTATGGGAGTCTAAGTCTCTTTGCAGGTCATTAAGAACTTGCTTTGTTTTTGAGGGTCCAAGATGGCCAATTAGGAGCAGCTCAGGAGTGCAGCTCCCAGTGAAAGTGTGGAGGGTGAGTGGATGCCACATTTCCAGATGGATTTACAAGGAAATTACCAGGCAGAGGAGTCCCATGGTTTACCAGTACAGCTGTTTTGGCTGGCATGGCAGGTCTCTGCACAAAATACACAGATCCAGTCGCTGTTTTAGCTGGTGATTGGAGGTCCTGGGAGACAAAGTTGCCCATTCAACTGATAAAAAAAAAAAAAAAAGGGAGTGAAACAGAGCAAGGCCAGAGATTCCCCGGCAAAAAGTGCCACAATCTCCATGTAGCTGTTTCAGCTGGCGCAGTGGGTCACCATATGTGAAATCACACAGATCTTATGGCCTTTTTAACAGGTGACTGGAACACCTGGGAGACAGAGTTCCCCGTTAAACTGATAAAAGGGAACTGAAACAGGGAGCCAGGCCAGGAGATTCCTGGGTGAAAAAGTGCCACGAGACCCCGAGTGTGGCTGTTTCAGCCGGCTCCAGTGGGTCTCTGCACAAAATCTCACACAAATCCGGGTGCCTTTTCAACTGGCAACTGGAATACCTGGGAGAGAGACACCAATTCAACTGAAAAAAATGGGACTGAAATGGGAAATAGTCCAAGAGATTCCCCAGTGAGAAAGTGCCACAAGTCTCCAGTGGCTGTTTCAGCCAGTGCAGCAGGTCTCCACCCAAGAAATCACACAAATCCGGGCATGGTTTCAACTGGTGACTGGGATGCCTGGGAGACAGAGTCACCCATTCAACTTAAAAAAAAAAAAAGGGATCTGAGGCAGGGAGCCATGTGATCAGGCTTGGCCCGTCCTACACCCACAAAAAAACAGCAATCTGAAACACTCTGGAATGAGAGTTTCACAGCAAGCACAGCTGAGCCCAGGATGGTCCAGATCTGTCAGGGAGGGGATGTCCACCATTACCGAGGCAGTCCACCACAACTGAGGTAGCCCACCATTGCTGAGGCAGCTCACCATTGCTGAGGCAGTCCACCATTACAAAGAGAGTCCATTATTACAGAGGAGCTGCCAATGCTGAGGCAGTTCTAACTATACCATATAAACAGGACTTCAGGGGAATTTCACAGGGCAGCTGGGTGGAGCCCACAGCAGCTCAGCAAAGCCTCTGTAGGGAGAGAGTGACTAGGCTGCCTCCTTTTTGGGCAGGGCAGCCCAGAAAAAGGTAGCAGCATGAAAGAAACTTATAAATAAAGCCCTAACTCCCTGGGACAGAGCACCTGGGGGACAAAAAGGTGCTTCTGAGTTCTGCTGCAGCAGGTTTAAATGTAACTGCCCAGTAGCTCTGGAATGGAACAATGGAGCTCACAGCTCAGCACTTGAGCCCCTATAAATGACAGACTGTCTTCTCAAGCAACTATCTGACACCCATATATCCAAAGAGTCACCTCATAAAGGAGAGCTCAGACGGACATCTGGCAGGTATCCTTCTGGGACAAAGATAGCAGATGAAGAAACTGCAAGAAAACCTTACCGTTCTGCGGCTGTTGCAGGTGATCCCCAGGCAAGAAGGACTGGAGTGGACCTCAGCAGTCCTACAGCAGAGGGGCCTGACATTAGAAAAGAAAACTTAAGAAACAGAAAGAAATAACTTCATCATCAACAAACTGGACATCCACTCAGAGACCCCATCTCAAAGTCAACAACTACAAAGGTGTTGATAGAAGGTTAACAACTACAAAGATCAAGGTAGATAAATCTACAAAGATGGGGAAGAAACCAGCTCAAAAATTATGAAAACACTGAAAAGCCTGAACTCCTCTCCTTTTCCAAAGGATCACAACTCCTCACTAGCAAGGGAACAAGGCTGGATGGAGAATGAGTCTGATGAATGAAAGAAACAGCCTTCAGAAGGTGGATAATAACAAATTTCTGTGGCTAAAAGCACATGTTCTAACACAATGCAAAGAAACTAATAATCTTGGAAAAAGGTTTCACAAAATGCTAATGAGAATACACAGCTTAGAGAGGAATATAAGTGAATTGATGGAGCTGAAAAACACAATAGGAGAACTTCACAAGGCATACACAAGATTCAACAGCAGAATTGACCAAACAGAAGAAAGGATATCGGAGGTTGAAGATTAACTCAATGTGCAAAAGAGAAGGCAAAACTAGAGAAAAAAGGGTAAAAAGAAATGAACAAATTCTCCAAGAAATATGGGACTATGTGAAAAGACTTAATCTACGTTTGATAGGTGTACCTGGAATGTGACAGAGAGAATGAATCCAAGCTGGAAACACTATTTAGGGCATTATCCAGGGAAAATTCCCCAACCTAGCAAGGCAGGCCAAGTATCAAATACCCAGGAAATATAGAGAACACCACAAAGATATTCCTCAAGAGAGCAACCCCCAAGGCACATGATCGCCAGATTCACCAGGGTTGAAATGAAGGAGAAAATGCTAAGGGCAGCCATAGAGAAAGGTCGGGTTACCCACAAAGGGAAGCCCATCAGACTCACAGCAGATCCCTCAGCAGAAACCCTACAAGCCAGAAGACAGTGGAGCCAATATTCAACATCCTTAAATAACACTTTCAACCCAGAATTTCATATCCAGCCAAACTAAGCTTCATAAGTGAAGGAGAAATAAAATCCTTTATGAACAAGCAAGTACTCAGAAATTTCATCACCACCAGGCTTGCCTTACAAGAACTCCTGAAAGAAGCACTAAATACAGAAAGGAATAACCAGTACCAGCCACTCCAAAAACGTACCAAATGGTAAAGAGCATCGACACAAAAAGGAAACTACATCAACAGACAGGCAAAACAACCAGGTAGCATCAATATTGTAAGATCAAATTCACACATAACAATATTAGCCCTAAATGTGAATCGGTTAAATGCCTCAATCAAAAGACACACACTAGCAAATTGGATAAAAAGCCAAAACCCATTGGTGTGCTGTATCCAGGAAACCCATCTCACATACAAGCATACAGAAAAGCTCAAAATAAAGGCATGGAGGAAGATTTACCAAGCAAATGGAGAGAGAGAGAGAGAGAGAGGAGAGAGAGAGAGAGAGAAAAGCGGGAGTTGCAATCCTAGAATCTGATAAAATAGGCTTTAAAACAACATACATCAAAAGAGACAAAGAAGGACGCTACACAGTGGTAAAAGGATCAATGCAACAAGAAGAGCTAACAATCTAAATATATATGTACCCAAAACAGGAGCACCCAGATACATAAAACAAGTTCTTAATGACTTACAAAGAGACTTAGACTTCCACACAATAGTAGTGAGGGACTTTAACACCGACTGTCAATATTAGACAGATGAGCGAGACAGAAAATTAACAAGGATATCCAGACTTAAACTCAGACCTGGACAAAGCAAACCTAATAGACATTTACAGAACTTGTCACCCCAAATCAACAGAATACACATCCTTCTCAGCACCACATCACACCTACTCTAAAACTGACCACATAATTGGAAGTAAATCACTCCTCAGCCAATGCAAAAGAACAGATATCATAACAAACAGTCTCTCAAGACCACAGAGCAATCAAGTTAGAACTCAGAATTCAGAAACTACTCAGAATGGCAAACTTCATGGAAACTGTACAATGGTTCTTGAATGTTGACTGCAGAAACAATGAAATGATGGCAGAAGTAAAGATGTTCTTGAAATCCATGAGAATGATGACACAATGTACCAGAATCTCTGGGACACATTAATGCAGTGTCTAGAGGAAAATATATAGCAATAAATGCCCATATGAGAAGCAAAGAAATATCTAAAATTGACACCCTATATCAAAATTGAAAGAGCTAGAGAAGCAAGAACAACAACAAAAAAAACCTCAAAACCTAGCAGAAGACAAGAAATGCTAAACAGAAATACTAAACAGAATAATCAATACTAAACAGAATATATGCAATGAAAAATGATAAAGGAGATATCACCACAGATTCCACAGAAATGCAAACCATCATTAGAGATTATTAAAAACAACTCTATGCACATAAGCTAGTAAACCTGGAAGAAATGGATAAATTCCTGGACACTTGCATCCTCACAAGCCTAAACCAGGAAGAAGTCCAAACCCTGAACAAGACCAATAACAAGGGCTGAAATTGAGGCAGCAACTAATAGCCTACCAACCAGGAAAAGCCCATGTCCAGATTGGTTCACATCTGACTTCTACCAGACATACAAAGAGGAACTGGTACCATTCTTTCTGAAATTATTCCAAACAACACAACAAGAGGGGAATCCTTCTCAAATCATTTTATGAGACCAACATCATCCTGATACCAAAACCTGGCAGAGACTCAACAAGAAAAGAAAACTTCAGGCCAATCATGTTCATCCATGATGAACATAGATGCAAAAATCTTCAATAAAATACTGACAAACCAATGGCAACAGCACATCTAAAAGCTTATCCACCATGATCAAGTAGGCTTCATCCCGGGGATGCAAGGCTGGTTCAACATACGGAAGTCTGTAAGCAGTAATTCACCACATAAACAGAATCAAAGACAAAACCACAAGATTATCTCAACAGATGCAGAGAAGGCCTTTGACAAAATTCAACAGTTCTGTATGCTAAAAACTCTCAATAAACTAGGTATACTCAAAATAATAAATGCTATTCATGAAAAACCAACAGTCAATATCATAATGAATGGGCAAAAAGTGGAAGCATTCCCTTTGAAATCTGGCACTAGGCAAGGATGTCCTATCTCACAACTCCTATTCACTATGGTATTTGAAGTTCTAGTCAGAGTAATCAGGCAAGAAAAAGAAATAAAGGATATTCAATGAAGAAAGAGGAAGTCAATGGTTTCTTTTTTGCAGATGACATGATTGTATATTTAGAAGACCCCATCGTCTGAGCCCAAAATCTGAAAGTGATAAGCAACTTCAGCAAAGTCTCAGGATACAAAATCAATGTGCAAAAATCACAAGCATTCCTACACACCAATAACAGAGTTAAAGGGGGCGAAATCAAGAGCAAACTCCCCATTCACAATGGCTACAAAGAGAATAAAATACCTAGGAATACAACTTACAAAGAACTGAGAACTGCAAATTACTGCTCAACAAAATAAGACAGGACACAAACAGATGGAGAAACATTTCATACTAATAGTTAGGAAGAATCAATAACATGAAAATGACAATATTGTCCAAAGTAACTTACAGATTCAATGCTATCCCCATCAAGCTACCAATGACCTTCTTCACAGAACTGGAAAAATATCTTAAGCTTCATATGGAATCAAAAGAGATCCCCGCATAGCCAAGTCAATTCTAAGCAAAAGAACAAAGCTTGAGGTATCACACTACCTGACTTCAAATTTATACTACAAAGCTACAGTAATCAAAACAGAATGGTACTGGTATCTAAAAAGGAGATATACACCAATGGAACAGAACAGAGGCCTCAGAGGAAACACCACACATCTACAACCATCTCACCTTTGACAAACCTGACAAAAACAAGCAATGGGAAAAGATTCCATGTTTGATAAATGGTGTTGGTAAAACTGTCTAGCCATGTGCAGAAAGCAGAAACTGGACCCCTTCCTGACACCTTACATGAAAATTAACTCCAGACAGATTAAAGACTTAAACATAAGACCTAACACCATAAAAGCCCCAGAAGAAAATCTAGGCAAAACCATTCAGGACATAGGCATAGGCAAGGACTTCATGACCAAAACACCAAAAGCATTGGCAACAAAAGCCAAAATAGAAAAATGGTACGCTAATCAAACTCCACAGCTTCTGCACGTCAGAAGAAACCGTCATTAGAGTGAATCAGCAACCAACAGAATGAGAAAAAATTTTGTAATCTACCCATCTAGACGAATGGCTAATATCTAGAGTCTACAAAGAACTAAAACATTACCAGAGAAAAGACAAATGAGCCCATTCAAAAGTAGGAGAAGGATTTCTAACAGACACTTTTCAAAAGAAGACGTATATATGGTCAACAAACATATGAAAAAATGCTCATCATCATTAGTCAGTTAGAGAAATGCAAATCAAAACTACATTGAGATACCATCTCACACCAGTTAGAATGGCGATCATTAAGTAATCCTCGGAGACAACAGATGCTGGAGAGGATGTGGAGAAATAGGAACACTTTTACACTGTTGGTGGGAGTGTAAATTAGAGTTCAACCATTGTGGAAGACAGTGTGGCAATTCCTCAAGGACCTAGAAATAGAAATTCTTTTGACCCAGCAACCCCATTACTGGGTATACATTGCAAAGGATTATAAATAGTTGTACTATAAGGACACATGCACACGAATGTTCATTCGCAGCACAGTTTACAATACCAAAGACCTGGAAACAACACAGATGCCCATTGGTGATAGACTGGACAGGGAAAATGTGGCACATATACACCATGGAATAGTATGCAGCCATCAAAAACGATGAGTTGGTGTCCTTTGTAGGGACATGGATGAACCTGGAAAGCATCATTCTCAGCAAACTCACACAAGAACAGAAAATCAAACACTGCCTGTTCTCACTCAGAGGCGGGTGTTGAACAGTGAGGACACATGGACACAGTGGGGGGGAGCATCACACACTGGGGTCCTGTTGGGGGAAAATAGGGAGGGACAGCAGGGCGTGGGGAGTTAGGGAGAGATAGCATGGGGAGACATGCTAGATATAGGTGATGAGATGGAAGGCCACAAATCACATTGCCATGTGTGTACCTATGCAACAATCTTGCATGTTCTTCACATGTTCCCCAAACCTAAAATGCAATTGAAAAAAAAGAGAAACTTGTTTTATGTATCTGGGTGCTCCTGCATTGGGTGCATATGTGTTTAAAATAGCTCTTCTTGTTGCATCAATTGCTTTATCATTATGTAAATGCCCTCCTCTTTTGTCTTTCATCTTTTTTTGGTTGAAAGTCTACTTTATCAGAGGCGAGGATTGCAACCCTTGCTTTTTTTTTTTTTTCTTCCTCACCATTTGTTTGTTAAATGTTCCTCCGTCTCCATTTCTTTATTTTGAGCTTATGTGTGTCTTAGCACGTGAGATGGGTCTCCTGAATATAGCACAAGCATACCGATAGGTCTTGACTCTTTATCCACTTTGCCAGTCTGTTTCTTTTGATTGGGGCATTTAGCCCATTTACATTTAAGCTTAATATTATTATGTGTGAATTTCTTATCCTGCTATTTTGAAAGCTTAATGGTTATTTTTCCATTAAGTTTTCCATTAGTTGTTGCAGTTTCTTCATAGTGTCAATGGCTTTACAATTTGGTATATATGTGTAGTGGCTGGTACTGGTTGTTGCTTTCCAGGTTCAGTGCTTCCTTCAGAAGCTCTGGTAAGGCAGGCCTGGTGATGATGAAGATCTCTCAGCAATTGTTTGTCCATTAAGTATTTAATTTCTCCTTCACTTAGGAAGTTTAGTTTGGCTGGATATTAAATTCTGGGTTGCAAATTCTTTTCTTTAGAAGTGTTGAATATTGGCCCCTAGTCTTCTGACATGTAAGGTTTCTGCTGAAGATATCCACTGTGAGTCTGATGGGCTTCCCTTTGTGAGTAATGTGCCCTTTCTTCCTGGCTGCCCTTAGAATGTTTTCCTTCATTTCAACCCTGGTGAATCTGATGATTATTTTGTTGCTCTTCTCAAGCAATATCATTTTGGTGTCCTCTGTATTTCCTAATTCAAATGTTGGCCTGCCTTGCTAGGTTGGGGAAGTTCTCCTGGATACATCCTGAAGAGTGTTTCCAGCTCTGGTGTGATCTCCCTGTCACTTTCATGTGGACCCATGTGGTCCTGGACATTTTTTTGTTGGTAGGCTATTTCGTCTACTGATCAAACATAGATTTTTGTCTTTTCACATAGTCCCATATTTCTTGGGAGGCTTTGTTCATTTCTTTTCACTCTTCATTATTTCTCATCTTGTCCTCTCACTTTATTTCATTGAGTTGATCTTGAATCTCTGATATCTTTACTTCTGCTTGATTGATTAGCTATTTGAAATTTCTAATATGCTTCACAAAGTTGTGTGCTGTATTTTTCAGTTTCATCAGGGGTTCAATGTTCTTCTTTATGCTGGTTATTCTAGTTAACATTTCATCTAACCTTTCTTCAAGGTTCTAGCTCCACTGGGCTGGCCCTGTCTGTGTAACCCATATAGAGAAGTCCTCAGTGCTTGGGGGACTCTGTCTCACATTTCTGGTGGTGGTCCTGTTCCATTTCTGTTGGTGGTCTCAATTTGGGGCACTCAGATGATAATGCGATGTCACTGGAGAGGCTCTGCTGGCAAAGCTGGAAGTCAGTGATTTTTACGTAGGCAGATTGGGCTCATTGAATAAACATACAATTAAAGGATACACACAACAAGTGAAAAGGAAAATTTTATGCTGACAATAATGGTAACAGATTCAACTTACACTGTGTTCCTTTTCCATTTTGGAAATTGAATTAGACACATGTTCAGGAACATTTATGATCATAGGGAGGAAGAAACCATTTTTTTAGTAAAATGTAAATGAAGAGCCTTTAAATTTCTTATCCCCTTTTTCCTTTAAAATATTAGCTTATTTCATGATGTATATGGACATTATTCCTCTTTCCGTATATAGTGGTATTTGTAGGCAACTTATTGCCTCGTTATGTAGTAAATTTTAATGAAGACATTCTAAAATAAAGAAAAATAAGATATGGATCTTTGTTCTGATCATCCTAGATATTACCTCACTGCTTATCTGGAGATGTTTCTCAAAGAATTACAATTTCTATTGTTTGCTTTTTTGTTTGATGGAGGATCTTACTCTGTTGCCAAGGCTGGAGTATAGTGGTACAGTCATGGCTAACTACAGCCTTGACCTCCTAGGTCCAAGTGATTCTCCTAATCTGAAGTGATCCTTTCATGTCAGCCTCCCAAGTAGCTGACACTTCAGGCATGTGCTACCATGCCCAGCTATTTTTTTTTCTTTTCTGTAGAAACAGGGCCCTTCTGTATTTCTCAGGCTGGTCTCAAACTGCTGGGCTTCAGTGATCTTTCTCCTTCAGCCTCCCAAAGGTGGATAATGGGAATGAGCCACCACACCTAGCCCAGTTTCTGTTTTTAAATGTGTGGTGGTTCTCCTGTGGATTTCTAAATTTTTAGGAGTATAGGAAATGAAATAAGAGAAATCCTTACCTCACAGACCTCTCAGCTCAAAGGAGAGGAGATGAGTAAATGATCACAATAGGTTGAATCAAGTAACTGCCCCTCCAGGAGGGGGTATACCCACAATGTAAGACCACAGTGTGGATCTACACAGAAAAGCTTTGTGGGGAGGGTGTTAGATGCAGGCAGTCTCTGCACACTGTAGTCAGGACGTTGGAATGGGAAGGGCTGTAACTTGCAGGTGATTAGCCAGGCTTCACAGTGCTGCCAGTTTGCCCCAGAGTCCCCGTACCCACTCAGAGCCTCCTGGTGGCAGTAGTGGAAATGGTTGCAGAAAGGTACCGATGAGAAATACTTTCAATTTTTCATGTGCCATGAAGAGAAGCAGGAAGGGGGGGGTGGGGATTGCAAAGGGAGTAGCATCTGTTTTTTTTGTTGTTGTTGTTCTTTTGTTACTTCAGCATGGAAAGTTGGGTTTTTCTTTTGATTTAGTTCTAGGAAGTCAAAGTGAGTGGGCCTTCAGTTCTCTGCCTCCAGATCCTATTCTCCTACCTCAGCATGATGTCTTTAGAGCTGTCAGATCTATAGAGACAGAGGTAGAATTGTGAATGCCAGGGACTTGGGGATGAGAATGGAGTTTTAAGTGTCTAATGAGGGCAGATTTTCAACCTAGGAAGATTAAGAAGTTCTGGTGATGGATGGTGGTGATGGCTGTACAACAATGCAAATATACTGAATGCCACAGAATTGTACAATGAGAAATCATTAAAATAGTGAATGTTATATTGTAGGTGTTTTACCATACCCAAAAATAATTACAGGGAAATTCTTACTCTCTCCTTTCTTATGGATTTCTTAGCAGTAGACTCTAAGGGCAGGACTGTCATACTTGACATTATTGACAGAGACAATATCAAGAAACTCCTTACAACAAAGTTCTAGCTATAAAATTGAAATTTCTTTGAAATTTAACAATAGTAAACTATTATGTTTTATGGTATCCACAAATTGGGTTAAGAACTTTCAAATTATTTTGCGATTACCATGACCTAAGGTATACTGTTATTTTCATCTTATTGTTAAATGCATAAGGCAAAGTGAATCTGTGAGTTATTGAAAGGAAGCATAGTTTTCTATTACCTCTTATTTGTGAAGAAATTGAAAACTAAAACTGTTTCCTTATCTTTTTATCATTGGCATTTTTATGTCAATTCTGTGACATAGTCAGGGCTGGTCTTACTTACATTATATAGGTGAGGGTACAGCTTCAAAGAAGTTTAGTAGAGAAGCAGCAGTTTGACCCGCCATGTAGGTCATTACCAGACTACATTTATTGAGAATGTCAGGTAAGGCATTCTGTACGAGTTAAATGTCCTATCCCAATTGGATTTTATAATACTTGTGCTTGTTTAGGTAAAAGAATTTACATTATTAATCATATAGAGAGGTATAGTAGAGAATCAGGAAAATTCAAAGAGCTGTTAACATTTTGTAGTTTATATTTTTTCATTTGGCTATTATGCTATTTAAATAGCTGTTTTATAGATTGATTTTGTAGTGACAGATGATTAGAAGGAGCATTGTGAAAAGTGATGTAAATCTCAGCACTTTGGGAGGCCAAGGCAGGTGGATCACCTGAGATCAGGAGTTTGAGACCAGCCTGGCCAACATAGTGAAATCCTGTCTCTATAAAAATACAAAAAAAAAAAAAAAAAAAATTAGCTGGGTGTGGTGGCACACCTGTAGTTCCAGCTACTTGGGAGTCTGAGGCAGATGAATCACTTGAACCCGAGAAGCAGAGGTTGCAGTGAGCTGAGATCACCCATCTGCAGTCCAGCCTGGGCAACAGAGTGACACTCCATCTTAAAAAAGAGAAAGTCCAGTTTGGTGTGCCTTCCCTCTAAGTTTCCAGAGCTTTCCACATTCCAGTGAAACCTAGGAAACTCTGAGTTACCAGAGATCATGTGATGAACTGTCTCTTGATCAGAACAAAATACTGTTCATTGGTATCTTTCCCTGTTTTTTTTGTTTTTTGTTTTTGTTTTTTAATTTACCATTGAGAGCTGGCTACAGGGATCATGCAATCTCCAGAAAAAGTGCTGTGTAGCTTCTGAAAGGAGAAGGGGTGCCTGATGATCATAAAGTCCTTTGTCATGGAGTCATCAGTTACTCTTTGGAAATGTTCAGTGACAATTTTTTCTTACATCAGCCAAAGACTATGCAAAATCCTCTCCTTCTCATCTGCTACATAACATGAAAGAATGCATTTTGCTTGATTTTGATGGCAAAGAGGAAATTCTGAAATTGAGAGCAGATTTGAACACTAAACTCAGAATTGGCCAATGGTAGTGACCTTCATCACATGGGATAGGGCACAAGCTTGTGTCTGAGAAGGTGGAGCCTGGCCTGGTTGGGGTGAAGTGGTGGCTAGTGTGACCACTCGCATCTAGGAAAATTTTAAGAGAATTTGTGAACATTGAAGAAAAATATGCTCCGGATTTAATTACATATTGAGACTAATGAATATCATCAATTTAACATACCATTTTTCTATTAAAATGCCTTGTCTTTAAGAAATCTAGTGTGGCACAAGGTACCATCAAAGAGAGTAAATTCTTGTACCTGCTGACTCCAGGGAATTTTGAACAGGATGTGGAGTCAGGAAATTGCCCTGGTGATTCATCCTGGCCATGGCCTGCATGAATCCATTTATTTGAATAAGTAGAAATGGCCAGTCCTCCTCAAGACTGATTTCTAGAGTTTTGTTCCTTTACAGAAATTGGATTTTTTGCATAAGGAGACAAAAACCACTCATCAGAGAATAAAACTCTATTAGTTTTTTACTGCTTCTGTGTACAATGCACCATGCATTTGCCAGCTTAAAACAACACAATTTTTTTTATCTTACAGCCTTGAGGTCAAGATTCTGATGTGGGTATCTCTGGGCTAAAGTCAATGTGTGGGGTGGGATATCTTTCCTCTTGTACTCTGTAGAGGACAGTTCATTCTTTGCCCTGTTCCAGTTTCTAGAGGCATACACTCATTCTTTAGCTCATAATCTCCTACCCCACTTCACACAATGCTTCATTCTCTCCTCCTCTCCTTCTTCTTCCTTTCTCTCTTTTTTCTTCTTTCTCCTCTCCCTCTGTTCCTTCAAGGTAACCTCAACTCTCAACACAGACAGGATGATCAACCCATTTTTACTGAATTAATAAATTAGTCAGGATTACCCAACAAAGCTCAATACATTTCACATTTTTAGATCTAGTCATCTCTCCCAAAATCATGCCCTTATGCCACAAATAATAAGAACGTAATTCAAATTCTATTGTAATGCAATTATTCATCCTTTTGGGTTTATGATGATTTAACTCCTGCTTTGGTCACAGCAGAACCAACTCAAACATCATTTTGAATTTTGTGGTAGAATCATAGCCATAAAATTCAGGAACAAAGACAACTTTGGAAACAGCAGGTCCAGATTTTAATCTTTGTAAAAAGAAAACACGAGGCCTCAGTCACTGGCCTAAACGAAGATACCATCACAGTGCAGAGAACACAGGAACTAAAATCCATTCACTATAAACATATTCCAATATTCTGCCCATTACTGGACAGCTATTTGCCCTGTCCCCTGACTTCTACCTCTCCTATCTGTTCTAAATCCAGTTTAAGGAAAACAACAACAAAAAAATGCCTTTAGCTCTAATGCTGATTGGAGTTGATATCACACAGCTCTTTGGGAAAGCATTTCATCAGTGTGTTGCAGCAACGTTGAAAATATTCATAGCCAAAATTCTAGATGCATCAAAAGGTCCATTTTCATATTTTCAAACAACACAGTTTGATATGGTTTCACTGTGTCCCCACCCAAATCTCAGGTTGAATTGTAATTTCCATAATTCCCACATGTTGCAGGAGGGACTCAGTGGGAGATAACTGAAAGCAGACTCCTTATGGTGAAGTCCCTTCCCCTCACAAAATTCATCTCTGCACAAGTGTTCCATACATCTTTCACAATTAACTCAAACTGTTACACTATCATTATCTAGCATTTGTAAATTCTTTAGAGTTCCTTCCTTTTTTCCCAATAATCTTTTTCTGTTCCAGGGTCTCCTTCAGGGTTCCCTGCATGATTAAGCAACTTGTCCTCTTAGGTTCCTTTTAACTGTGACAGTTTCTCAGACTTTTCTTGTTTTCGATGATATTGATGGTTTTGGAGACTGTAGCTCGGGTTTTTTGTATAATAACCTTTAATTGCATTTTTTCTGGTAGTTTTCTCATGTTTAGGCTAGGGCTGTAGGTTGTTGAAAGAAAAGCAGAGGTAAAGTATCATATTAATCACATCCTAGCAAAAGAGTGTTCCCCCTACACAACTTATTTCTGTTGATGTTGACATTGATTATCTGCCTGATGGAATATTTGTCAGGTTTCTCCACTACAGTTACTACTTGTTTTTGTTTAATAATATATTTGACATATACAGACATGCGCAAAGAAAGAATCTTAAGTTACCTATAATTGCACCACTGCTATCTATAGGCCATACATGTTTATAGCTACATCTATACCTGTATCTATATCCATATCTGTGTATCAACAGATATGTTTCCATATACAAAATAATTTTGACTTGTTTTATTAATTCATATATTACACTGCTGACCCTCTCTGTCATTACTTATCTTGGAACTCTATCATAAAATACCAGAATTGCATTTCAACTCCTTTTAATTTTGCCAAAATTCTCCATTTGGGGCATTCAGTGTCTCTCCATCTTTTCACTGTGAATAAACAAAACTCGGAAGAAAATATAATTAAATCTTTGTACATATTAGTAACTTCATAATCTATGTTTCTGGGAATGGGACCCCCAATCCAAAGGATATTCACTGACTATTATTACAAGTTGAAAAAATATTATATGGTAACACTGTGGAGAAAAAGGAACCCTTTTACATTGTTGTTGGTAATGTAAATTCGTTCAGCCATTGCTGAAAATAGTTTAGAGATTTCTCCAGTAACTTAAATAGAATCACCGTTCATCTCAGCAATTCCATTACTGGGTATATGCCCAAGAAAAATATAATAATTCTATATAAAAAAACACATACACTCTTATATTCACTATAAGCAGTATTCACAGTAGCAAAGACATGGAATCAATTTAAACTATCAGTGGTTGACTCAATAAAGAAAATGTGGTACATATACACCATGGAATACTACACAGCCATAAAAAGAATGATGTTATGTTACTTGCCACAACATGGATCCAGCTGGAGGCCATTATCCTAAGGGAATTAATGCAGTAATAGAGAACTAAATACCCAAATACTGCATGTTCTCACTTATAAGTGGGGGCCAAACATGGGTACTCATGGATATCAATATGGAAACCACTGATACAGGAGACTAGTAGAATAGGGAAGAAGAGAGGGTGGCAAGGTTTAGAAAAGTAAGTATTGAGTACTATGCTCTCTACTTATGTGATGAGATCATCTGTGCCACAAACCCCAGTGTCACACAATATAACGAGGTAACAAACCTGCACATGTACTCCTTGAATCTAAATAAAAATTGAAATTAAAAAACAGAGGACATTTATGTGTTTAAAGCCTTTCCTGTATGTTGCTGCACTTTTTTCCAGGAACTTATAGTAATTTATCTTCCACCAGAAACCATGGTGTGTTGTATACTTTCCTCAGATGCCACTAATATTTATTTTCTTCAATGGAGTAGAAAAACATTTTCACTTTTCACTTTTAGTAGGACCACAGCACCGAGGTCAGCAGGGTTACTGATATCCAGTCCCTAAGTTTACTTTCTGCCTTGCATCTCTCAGGGACTTTTCTTTCACAGCTTCTCTATCAATACTGCAGCTCCAATCCTTGCATAATGCAGTGGTGTCTTGAATGAGTGCTTCATGACCTTTTGTCTTCCAAGCATTTGCAGGTGCTATTCCCTTCATCTTGTGAGACCTTATTCACCCTTTGTTATTTACTCTTTTCTTGTTCCAGCTTCTTGATGCAGTCGGGATTTCACTTTCTTGTCTTGGCTGTTTCATCTTATGCATCTACTTGCCAAGGGTTACGGTGCCCTCCTGTTTTGTCAACGACCAGTTGCAATGATGCTGTAAAGGTATTTTGTAAGTATGACTAACATTTACAATTAATATGCTTTGAAAAGAACAGAATGCCCTCTGTGATGTGTTGTGTGGGTATCTTAGTCCATTTGAACTGCTATTACAAAAACATAGACTAGAAAGTTTACATAAAAGATATTTGTTTCTCATAGTTCTAGAGGTCAGGAGTCCAAAACCAAGATGTGGCAAATTCAGTGTCTAGTGAGGGATATTTTCTTGGTTCATAGATAGCAACTTCTTGCTGTGTCCATGCATGGTAGAAGTGGTGAGGGAGATTTCTGTGGTCTCTTTCATAAAGGCATTAATTCCATTCATGTGGGCTCTACCCTCTTCACCCCATCACCTTCAAAGGCCCCACTTCCAAACATCATCATCTGAGGAATTAAGATTTCAACATATGAATTTGGTAGGGGACATGCACATTCATTTTATAACACAGGACTTCATGCAATCATTGAGGGCTTTAAAAGCAAAAACTGAGGATTCCCCAAAAGAAGGACTTCTGCCTCCAGCCTGCAACATAGAAGTCCTGCCTACATTTCAAACTTTCAGATTCCAGACTGCAATATCAACACTGAAACTGCAGTTTGTTACCCTATCTTTCAGACTTCCAGATTGCTGGTCACCATAATGACCGGAGCAATTCCTTAAATCAATCTTTCTCCTTCTGTGAATGTATAGGTATATGTATGTTCTGTTTCTCTGGTTAACCCTGATTAACATGACTAATACACATTATAAACTATAAAGTTTCCTTAATCTTACCCTAGCATGAGATTTAGCATACCAAGAAGACCAAAGAATAAAAAAATTACCAACTTCATCATTTTTCTCAGTCAGCTTAACCTGCAGGTCAGAAGCTAGAGGACAATTCTCAGGTCACTCATCACGTATTTTGATGATATTTTCAAAAGAAAATTTGCCCTTAATGCCAGGTTCAGTGGCTTAAACTTGTAATCCCATACTTTGGGAGGACAAGATGGGAGAATTGCTTGAGGCCAGGAGTTTGAGACCAGCCTGAGCAACACAGTGAAACCCCGTCTCTTCAAAAAATACAATAAACTGAGAATTACTTGAGGCCAGGAGTTGGGACCAGCCTGAGCAACAGAGTGAAACCCTGTTCCTTCAAAAAATACAAAAAACTGGTGCATGCCTGTAGTCCCAGCTACTGAGGAAACTGTGGTGGGAGGGTCACCTAAACCTGGGAACTCAAGGCTGCAGTAATTTGGGAATGTGCCACTACACTCCAGTCTGGATAACAGAGTAAGAGAGAGATAAAGAAAGAAAGAGAGAGTGGAAGGAAGGAAGGAAGGAAAGGAGGGAGGATGGGATGGAGAGAGGGAGGGAGGTAAGAAAATGAAAGAAAGAAAGGAAAGAAAGGAGAAACGGTGGGAGGCAGGGGAGGGAGAGAAGATGAGAGGGAAGGAAGGAAGGAAGAAAGGTTGGTTCAGTTCTTGCGAAAAGTGGGATTTGCCCTGGAAGATTATAAAATATGCAATAATGAATGTTTACAGTGCACAATGAGCCTATAATTTCGGTAGAAAAAATCAGCTCATTAGCTGTCATTGGTGCTTCTTAAAATTGAACTATAATATCCCTAATTGATGCCTAATATGTCCAGTTATTTCAATTGTGCCTGAAAGAAAAGTTTGCCCTGTGTTCATGGACCAGTAGCAGGAAGCCCTGCTATTATTATCACAGGAGATACAAGGGCAAATGTGTTTGGGTGCTTGTTGCAAATCATACTTATGGGATTGTCAGCATGCTTGCAGAGCAATTACCTGTCTTCTCATAAAGTAAACCTGTGCCGTTATATTATTGATACATGTATTGGAGCCAAAAAAATGTTTCCTAGACATAACCAAAAAACCATAGCTGGCTAAAGATGGCCAAATGGGAACAGCTCTGGAGGTGCAATTCCCAGGGAGAACAATACAGAGGGTAAGTGATCGCTGCATTTCCAAATGAGTTATTACTGTCCACAGACCAGGATATTCCCTGGTGGTAAAGCACCACAAGTTTCCAGCACTGCTGTTTCAGCCAGTGCAGCTGGTCTCCACAAAAACCTCACACAAATCTGGGCAGCCATTTCAACTGGTACCCAGAATGCCTGGGAGACAGAGCCCCCCCATTCAACTGAAAAAAAGGGGGCTGAAAAAGGGAGCCAGAAGATCTAGCTCAGTGTGTCCCACCCCTGCAAAGATCAGCAATCTGAAACACTCTGAATTAGAGTTTCACACCAAGCGCATCTGGACCCGGGACTATCCAGCTCTGTCGGGGGAAGGGCATCTGCCATTACAGAGGCAGTACACCACTACCGAGGCAGTCTGCCATTACCAAGGCAGTTCTAACTATACCTCTGTAAACAAAACCATAAGGAAGTTCACACAGTGGCTGGGCAGAGCCCACAGAAGCTCAGCAATGCCTCTGCTGGCAGACTGACTAGGCTGCCTCCTCACTGGGCAGGGCATCTCTGAGAAAAGACAACAGCACATCAAGAACCTATAAAAAAAAAGCCCCATCTTCCCAGGAGAGGGCACCTGGGAAAAGAGGCAGTTATGAGTTTCACTACATCAGACTTAAATGTACCTCCCCAGCAGCTCCAAATGGAACAATGGAGCTCCCCAGCACAGCACTTGAGCTCTATAAGGTATAGACTGTCTCTTCAAGCAGTACCCTGACTCCCATGTGTCCAAAGAGACATCTTATAAAGGAGAGCTTGGGATAATCTGATGGGTATCCTTCTGGGACAAAGATAACAGAAGAAGAAACTGGCAGCAACCCTTACTGTTCTGTAGCTATCACAGTTGATCCCCCAGGCAAGCAGGGTCTGCAATGGACCCCCTACAGTCCTATAGCAGAGGGATCTGATTGTTATAAATGAAACTAATAAACAGAAAGAAATAACTTCAACATCAATAAAAGAGATGTTTACTCAGAGATCCCATCTGAAAGTCACCAACTACAAAGACCACAGGTAGATAAATCCACAAAGATGGGAAGAAACCACCTCAAAAAGGATGAAAACAACCAAAACCAGAATGCCTCTCCTTCTCCAAGGGATCATAAGTTCTCACCAGCAAAGGAACAAAGCTGGATGGAGAATGAATCTGATGAACTGACAGAAACAGTCTTCAGAAAGTGGTTAATAACAAACTTCGCTGAGCTGAAAGAACATGTTCTAACCTAATGCAAAGAAACTAAGAACGTGGAAAAAATGTTTGATGAAACGTTAAGAAGAATACACAGCTTAAAGAAGAATATAAATGACTTAATGGAGCTGAAAAACTGCACAAGAACTCCATGAAGCATACACAAGTTTCAATAGCTGAATCAACCAAGCAGAAGAAAGTATATCAGAGATTGAAAATCAACTCAATGAAATAAAATGAGAAGGCAAGATTAGAGAAGAAAAAGAGTGAAAAGAAATGAACAAAGTCTCCAAGAAATGTGGGATTATGTGAAAAGACCTAATCTACATTTGATAGGTGTACGTGAATGTGATGAAGAGCATGAATCCAAGCTAGAAAACACTCTCCAACATATTATCCAGGAGAACTTCCCCCAACCTAGCAAGGCAGGACAATATCCAAGTCTAGGAAATACAGAGAACACTACAAAGATATTCCTTAAGAGAAGAACTCCCAGGCACATAATCATCAGATTCACCAGGGTTGAAATGAAGGAAAAAAAATGCTAAGGACAGCCAGAGAGAAAGGTCGGGTCACCAACCAAGGGAAGCACATCAGACTAACAGCGGATCTTTCAGCATAAACCCTACAAGCCAAAAGAGAGTGGGGGCTAATATTCAACATCCTGAAAGGAAGAACTTTCAACCTAGAATTTCATATCCAGCCAAACTAAGCTTCACAAGTGAAGGAGAATAACATCCTTTATGAACCAGCAATTGCTGAGAGATTTCATCACCACCAAACCTGCCTTACAAGAGATCCTAAAGAAGCACTAAACATAGAAAAGAATGACCAGTACCAGCCACCGCCAATCAAAAGACACAGATGGACAAAGTAGATAAGAAGTGAAGACCTCCATCACTGTGCTGTGTTCAGGAAACCCATCTCACATGCAAGGACACAGATAGGCTAAAAATAAAGGGATGGAGGAAGATTTACCTAGCAAATGGAGAGAGAAAAAAAGTAGGAGTTGCAATCCTAGTCTTGATAAAATAGACTTTAAGCCAACAAAGATCAAGAAAGACAAACAAGGGCATTACATAATGGTAAAAAGATCAACACAACAAGAAGACCTGCTGATCCTAAATCTATACGCACCCAATACAGAAGCACCCACAGATTCATAAAGTTCTTAATGACCTACAAAGATACTTAGACTCCCACACAATAATAGTGAGAGACTTTATACTGCACTGTCAATATGAGACAGATCAATAAGACAGAGTATTAACAAGGATATCCAGAACTTGAACTCAGATCCAGACCTAGCAGACCTACTAGACATCTACAGAGCTCTCCACCACAAATCCACAGAATATACATCTTGACCACACTACACCTACTCTAAAGCTGGCCACATAACTGGAAGTAAATCATCCTCAGCAAATGCAAAGGGCAGAAATCATAACAAACAGTCTCTCAGACTACAGTACAATCGAGTTAGAACTTAGAAATTCAGAAACTAACTCAGAACCACACAGCCTCATGGAACTTAACAACTGGCTCTTGACATGTCCACTCTATAAACAATGAAATGAAGGCAGAAATAAAGATCTTCTTTTAAACCAACAAGAATGAAGAAGCAATGTACCAGAATATCTGGATAAATTATAAAGCCGTGTCCAGAGGAAACGTATAGGGATAAATGCCCGCATAAGAAGTTAGGAAAGATCTAAAATTTACACCTTATCATCAAAATTGAAAGAGCTAGAGAAGCAAGATGAAACAAAAACTCAAAGCCAGCAGAAAACAAGGTAACTAATATCAGAGCAGAATTGAAGGAGATAGAGACACACAAAAAAGACCCTTTAAAAAAGCAGTAAATCCAGGAGTTGGTTTTTTGGAAGATATAGCAAAATAGACACACCACTAGCCAAATTCATAAAGAAGAGAAGAATCTAATAGATGCAATAAGAAAACAATAAAGGGGATATCACCACTCATTCCACAGAAATACAAACTACCATCAGAGATTATTACAAATAATTCTATGTACATAAATCAGTAAGCCTGGAAGAAATTGATAAATTCCTGGACCCTTGCATCCTCCAAAGATGAAATCAGGAAGAAGTTGAAACCCTGAAAGACCAATAAGAAGGGCTGAAGTCGAGGCAGCAATAAAAGATCCCATCAACCGAAAAAAGCCCAAGTCCAGATGGCTTCACAGCCAAGTTCTACCAGACATACAAAGAGGAGCTTGTACCACACTCCCTAAACTATTCCAAACAATACAAAAAGAAGGACTCCTTCCCCAAATCATGTTATGAGACCAACATCATCCTGATACCAAAACCTGGCACAGATTCAACAAAAAAAAGAAAACTTCAAGCCAATAGCTATGATGAGCATAGATGCAAAAATCTTCAATAAAATACTGACAAAACAATTGCAACAGCAGATCAAAAAGCTTATCTATCATGGTCAAGCAGGCTTCATCCCAGGGATGCAAGGCTCATTCAACATACAAAAATCTGTAAACATAAACCCCAACATAAACAGAACCAAAGACAAAAACCACATGAATTTTCTCAATAGAGGCAGAGAAGGCCTCTCACAAAATTCAACACCCCTTTTTGTTAAAAACTGTTAATAAACTAGTTATTGATGGAACATATCACAAAATGGTAAAAGCTATTTATGACAAACCCACAGCCAATATCATACTGAATGGGTAAAATCTGGAGTATTCCCTTTTAAACCTGGCATTAGACAAGGATGTCCCTCTCTCACCTCACTCCTATTCAATATAGTATTGGAAATTCTAGTCAGAGCAGTCAGGCAAGAAAAAATAAATAAAAGGTATTAAATTAGGAAAGGAGAAAGCCAAGTTTTCTCTATTTGCAGATGACATAATTGTATATTTAGAAGACCCCATCATCTCAGCCCAAAATGTCCTTAAACTGATGAGCAACTTCAGCAGTCTCAGGATACAAAGTCAATGTGCAGAAATCACAAGCATTCCTGTACATCAATAATAGACTAACTGAGAGCCAAATCAGGAGTGAACTCCCATTCACAATTGCTACAAAGAGAATAAAATATCTAGGAACAGAACTAACAAAGGATGAAAGACCTCTTCAAGGAGAACTGCAAACCACTGTTCAAGGAAGTAAGAGAGGACACAAACAGATCAAAAGACATTCCATGCTTATGCTTAGCAAGAATCAATATCATGAAAATGGTCATACAGCCCATAGTAATGTATGGATTCAATCCTATCCCCATAAATCTACCATTGACCTTCTTCACAGAACTGGAAAAAACACCTTAAACTTCTTATGGAATAAAAATAGAGCCCACATAGCCAAGACAATCCTAAGCAAAAAGAACATTCAAACTATACTACAAGGCTACAGTAATTAAAACAGCATGGTACTGGTACCAAAACAGAGATGTAGACCAGTGGAATAGAATAGAAGACTTGGAGGCAACACAACACATCTACAACCATCTGATCCTTGAAAACTGGACAAAAACAAGCAATGGGGAAAGATTTTCTGTTTAATAAATGGTATTGGGAAAAATGGCTAGCCATGTGCAGAAAGCAGAAACTGGACCCCTTTCTGACACCTTATATTAAATTAACTCCACATGGGTTATAGACTTAAACATAAGACTTAACACCATAAAAACCTTAGAAGAAAACCTAGACAAAACCATTAAGGCATAAGCAAGGACTTCATGACTAAAACACCAAAAGCAATGGCAACAAAAGGTAAAATAGACAAATGAAGTCTAAATTAAACTCCAGAGTTTCTGCACAGCAAAAGAAACAATCATTATAGTGAACTGGCAACCAACAGAATGAGAAAAAATTTTTGCAATCTACCTTTCTGACAAAGGGCTAATATCCAGAATTTACAAATAAATAAAACAGACATACAAGGAAAAACAAACAACCCCATAAAAACATGGGCAAGGATATGCACAGTCACTTTTCAAAAGGAGACATTTATGTGGCCAACAAACATATGAAGAAATGCTCATCATGACTGGTCATTAAAGAAATGCAAATCAAAACCACATTGAGATACCATCTCACACCAGTTAAAATGAAGATCATTAACAAATCTGGAGACTATAGATGCTAGAGAGGATATGGAGAAATAGGAAGAGTTTTACACTATTGGGAGTGCAAATTAGTGCAACCATTGTGTAAGACCATGTGGCCATTCCTCTAGGACTTAGAAGATAAATACCATTTGACATAGCATTCCCATTACTGGGTATATACCCAAAGAATTACAAATTGTTCTATTATAAAGACACATGCATATGTATGTTCATTGTGCATTGTTTACACTAGCAAAGACCTGGAACCAACCCACATGTTCATCAACGATAGACTAGATAAGAAAATGTGGCACATATACTCCATAGAAGACTCTGCAGCCATAAAAAATAATGAGTTCCTGTCCTTCATAGGGACATGGATGAATCCATAAATCACCATTTTCTGTAAACTGACACAAGAACAGAAACCAAACACTGCATGTTATCACTCATAGGAGGGTGTCTAACAGTTAGAACACGTGGACACAGGGAGAGGAGCATGACACGCTGCAGTCAGTTGGGGAGGGCTACAGGAGGGATAGCAGGGGGTTGGGAGAGTGGGGAGGGATAATGAGGGGAGAAATACCAGATATAGATGATGGTGGGATGAAGACTGCAAACCACCTTGCCATGTATGTACCCTTGCAACAATCCTGCAGGATCTGCACATGTACCCCAGAACCTAAGGTACAGTAAAAACAAACAGAAAATCTGCATGAAGAGCAACAGGTCTTTTAAACCTTTTCAATTGACTAGACCATTTATACTTTGTAGGTCTTGTTAACTCATGAAATATATTTACAAGGAAAAGTGTCTCTTGGGGTTTTTTTATGTTTTAGAATACTTTAATATGATGTATATACTTAAAACTCAATATACAAGACAATATGTTTAATTTCGCCAGTCTAGAAATGATGGATAGCTCTTTAAATATTTTGAAATAATTGAATTATGGGACTGGTGAAGATTCCATAGACATTTGACACTATAGATCCCATCCTAAAAACTGACATATCTTTGCTTAAAATATGAATTTAGAAAAGTTTTGAACTAGCATCTACACATCAATTAACTCACTCTAGTTAACCACCCAATGACAAAAAATAAATGAACATGAATTAGTGCCAACAGCCCATAAAGATGTATTCAAATATAGTTTTTATTTTGCATTCTAATTTCTCATGATACTTGAATGTTCTTTTGATTTCTTGTTTAATTTTTTTAAATGATTTGACCTTGCCCATTTGTGCCCTCTGTGCTAAAACTGCAAGTGGCACAAAATTGACAGACCATTCTGCAGATATTACATTATGTAGAGTGAGTTTTGAGTGGACAGTGGGACTCAGAACTGAATGAGGCAGGTCTGTTTTTAGTACAAGTTCACCAACAAACAGCTATGTTTCTACCCTATGCTACCTCTCTGAAACCTAGTCTTCTCATTCCTCACATGCGTATGCATTTTACTTGTCTCAGAATTGAAAGATTTACATGAGGTAATGATTATGAGAGTCTTTTGTAAGTGGAAAAGTGCTTTACAGTTGTAAGGTTGCATGACAATTTTATTTTATTTTTAAGGAAAGTGACAAGTTAATTGAGTTATTGAAGGTAATTTTAAAATATCATTTTCTTAATATATTTAAATAAATTCTAAGGTTACCACCCATTTGGTTCACAGTGCTGTAGCTAAAATTTGTATTTTAATATTATGGAGTAAACCTAATGTCTGTTTTTAATTTTTTCATTGTCTTTTTTGGGGAAAGCATTAACATTGAATTTGAATTTTGTTAGATGTCAAATCTACAAATGTTATTTAGAAATTCATAATTATCAACATAACTTTAAGATTATTTAGTGAACAGGAGCACACACTACAGTTGAATAAAAATATATATGTCAAATTTTGAGTACACACCATGAAGTGAATTTTATTTCTCCATCTGCATATGTAGGAAACCAATAAAATTTGCTGAAGACATATACAAAAAAAAAAAGCAAAGCTAGCATCATACATAATGGTGAAAGATTGGATGATTTTCTCCTCATACAATAAGATCAATATTTCTGCTTTCACCACTTAAATTAAACACCATATTGGAGGTTCTAAAGCCAAGGCAATTACGTCAGGAAAAAATAGGAATAAATAAAAGGCAGGTATAGTGGTAAGAAAAAAGTAAAACAATACGTATTTGCAGATGTCATAATCTCATAAAAAGAAAATTCTAAAGATGCAAGATCAGTATTTAAAAATCAATTGAATTTCCATATGCTTCCAATGAATGATCCTAAAACAAAATTAAGAATCATAATTCAATTTATGATAGCATCAAATAATAAAATGTAATACTTTGGAGTAAATTACAGAAAGTGGTATAACACTGACTCTGAATTTCAAACTACAAAACCTTGCTGTAAGTAATTAAAGAAGAACTACATAAGTGGAAAGGCATCCTGTTTTGGAAAACCTGATATTGCTAAGAAAATGGTACTTGACAGAGTCACCATAACCCCAGCAAAATCACAGTCGACTATTTCAGAAGTGGAAAAGTTAATCCTAATTTACATGGAATTGCTCAGCACTCTGTATAGCCAAATGATTCTTGAAAAAAAAACATGAGCAAAATTGAGGGGACTGACACAGTCATTAATTGATAGGTAGATGAACAAAATGTGATACAGCAAGGCAATGAATAGCTAACCATAAAAACGAAAGAAGCATTGGTACGTGCTCGAACATGGATGTGCCTTGAAAACATTACGCTAAGGGAAATAAGCCAGAAAACAATACCACTCTTGTTTGAGTGTATTTATATAAATGTATAGAAAGACAAATCTATAGAGATCATAAATATATTCATGCTTGCCTAAGGCTGCGGTTGTTGTGGCTATCGATTAGAATAAAGGGTAATAGCTAAATACAGATCTATTTTGGGGATGATGAAAATGTTCTCAAAATGGTTTGTGATTATGCTTGCAGTATTATTTTACTATGCCAAAACCCATTGAATTTACACATTAAATGTGTGAATTGTATCTGAATAAAACTGTTACCAAAAGAAAATATAAAACAAACAAAAAAAATATCGTAAGTCAGAGAGTTCTGTAGCTTGGACTACTTTTTATAATTGACCTGGCTGTTTTCACAATGTTGATTTCTTTACCCCTCATACCCCACAGTTTATCTTCTGTTAAGGGAAAGGCTGAGTTCTGGGACTTTGGCAAGTCTTACTTCCTTAGGATACATGAGTCAATTCTTCTTGCCTGCATGTGAGAAAAAAAAAAAAATCAGGTTTGAAAAGTATGTGATTCTGATTAACACCATCAATCAATAATCTGATGTTTCTGTTATCAGAAAATGGGTCCAGATCCAGACCCCATGGATCTCATGGAAGAGAGAATTCGGAATGAGTCCACAATGAAAAGCAAAAGTAAGTTTGTTTAGAAGATAAAGTGATGAAAAGAATTGATACTCCATAGACAGAGATAATGGGGAAATGTGCTCTACCACAAGGGTTTGTGATAAAGAACTAATTTTTCTTATTATATTATACAAGGATCAATATTATTATCTTTAAAGCAAAATTAGCAATGCTTTTATTCTCAAGATAATGGGATATCCAGGACATCCCTGAATCTGGGTCTGTTTAGCAAACGTTATTGATCTGTTCTTCCCTTAAACTTAAACATCTAGAGGCTAGGAGTATCTAACCTCCTGGGAATGCAGCCCAGCAAGTACCAGCTTCATCTTTCCTAGTCCTCTCTATGATGAAGTTGCTGTGGTACTGAATGCCTCTGACATTTCTAGAGTAATTGCCTAGAACACAACATACAAGGTTCAGAACTTTGATCGTATACTAAGCAACTCAGTAAGTAACAGGAAGCATCCCTATTCTCAAATTCTCAAATCCAACATGACCTAGTCCAGCAGATATGAGGGTCATAAAATGTTGCCTCTTAATTTCACTTATAGTATACTTTTGAATATAGAAATTGTAAATATATCTGGGCCCAAATCTATCAATCTTTGTGGTACAGGGTTTCTGTCTTGCTTTCAAAGTAATCTCCACTTCAACATTATGTTTGTAAAATAAACTCTGCTCCCTTTTAGAATTTCTAAATTTTAGTTGTATATAAGAAAGAAAATAAACTATAGGTAAATAAGTAGAAATCTACATTTATATGCATATATAGTTGATTTTAATATATTATATGTGCGTAAATATGTATATAGTTGGCACATACAGTATCAAATTTAGTTACATATACTTGTATGCATAAAAACTTATATGCATACATGCATATATGTGTGTATATGCATGCATTTTTTTCTTCTGATTGGCAGTTCACACAACTATTTGTTAAATGCATTCTCTCTTCCTCACTGATTTGCAATGTTCTCTTTGTCATGCACTAAATTCCTTTCCATGTGACAATCTATTTATGGGTTCTTTGTCCTATCAATTACTCTCTATGTATATTTCTGAGGCAACCCCAAGTAGCTTTAATAAATGTAATTTTATACATCTGGATATCTAGATGGGCTATTACTCCCCCATTCCTCTTAGAAATTCCTTCTAGGGATAACATCACTATTATAAAACTTAAGATCAGAACTTGAGATATTTTGCAGACCCCACTGTCAGTGGATAAGTCTGGCACCACCCCAGATTCATAAACTGGTTCATTTGACTTTGTGGTCCCCACCCAGCATCTGACTCAGCACCTGAGAACAACTTTGAGTTCCTATTAAAAGCAGAGGAAGAAAAGAACCTGGTCATTTTAGGCAGTTAGGGTGAGTTCTCATTGGAATTCTTGCAAACAAAAGAACACCCCACAGGCACAGAAAAGAAAACTTGCAAGAAAGAAGTGGGGCTTGCCTAAGACATGCCCATAGCTGCACAGATAAAACCTACACAGATGATTTGCCAAGACATGCCTGCAATGGTAAATTCAATCCCCTAACACAAATTCCATACTTAAGCAATATGGAATAACTCAAGTTAAGGGCCCACGTGCACATTAGGAGGATAAGTGGAGCTACCAAAGTTTGCATGTTATGCAAATGAGACACCCAGCCCTCAACTGATTTCTTATAAAAGCCTTTGCAAAACAGCATCCCTTTCTCCAGGATCCCTCTCTGTAGCAGAGAGTTGTTACCTTTTGTTCTCCTATTAAATCTCTGCTCTAAACTTCACGCTTGATGTGTCTGTATCCTTGATTTCCTTGGCCATGAGGGCAAGAACTGTGGGTGTCACCCTAGACAAGGCCACTTCACTATTATTTCATCTCCAACCTGACCAATCAGAAGTCCTGACTTAATGGCCCCTACCCACCAAATTTCCTTAAAAACTATGATCTTTGAATTCTCAAGGAGACAGCTTTAGTCAATCAAGTTGACATTCAGTATTAACCATCACAACATTCTTCTGCCTGCTTTTATTCTAGCCATGCTGGTAGCTGATTAAATGGTCAGTTGCAAAGTCCAGGTGCCTTATCAGTTGAGAGAGAAATAAGGAACAATAAAATAATGTTTCAAAATAAATTAGGCACTGCAGTGGTCAACCATTCTTCCCCTTTTTGTGGTTTACCACTTACCTCAGACTTCCTAGTTAGAGAAACTCATCTGGAGATGTATGTGCAGGTCATAGAGGTTACCATGCAGTTCATGGTGCAGTCAGTCAGCCTAAAAGACTTTACAGTACCTATATTTATTTTCTTTATCTCTGAAAAAGACTATCTCAAACATTTAGCTTGATGCTACTTCCAATTCTATATACATACTTCTCGTGTTTGTTTTAGCCTTCTCTGTTCTTTATTGTAATTTCCTTATCTGACAGAAGTTTGGCTCCTATTGTTCCTAATATTTGTGCTTATTTTTATTTGCCATTCCCCTCTGTGTGTATCCAATCCTCCAAAACAGCTGCCATGTCTTTAACTCAAGACAGATGCCCACTTTCTTATTTGTTTGTTTGTTTCTTTATTAATTTTTGAGACAGAGTCTCCCTTTGTCACACAGGCTGGAGTAAAGTGGCATAATATCTGGTCACTGCAACTCTGCCTCCTCAGTTCAAGGAATTCTCCATTCTCAGCCCCCTGAGTAGCTGAAAGTACAGGCATGCATCATCACCTCTGGTTAATTGTTTTTGTATTTTTATTAGATACCAGGACTCACCATGGTGTCTAGACTAGTGGAGAACTCCTAGCCTCAAGTAATACTTGTACCTCAGCCTCTCAAAGCAAGCTGTTGGAAGAATATTGTCCTCTGAGGTAAAGGAAGCAAGAGAGAGGGGAATTTTGGCTGACTTGCAAGAGCCTTGCCTTCCATTTGCATAGTGTGTTGTCAAAACTGAGTATAAGTCCTCAGACCAGTAGTAATTCTGAGGGTCATAGAACTTGGAAGATGAAGAGAAAGAAGCCCAGTTCTCAAAATCAAGGGAGGTCTTTAGGGGTCCTCAAAAGAGGACAGCTTCATCTTTCCATGGACGGGAAAGTGTGAGTTTCCAAACTTAGTAAACATATTATGAGCAGATTCAAAGAAACTAGAATCCAGGTACAACTCCCCCAGGAGCTGGGTGACTTCTCTGTTCTGTTTCCTCATTTTCAACATGGGTCTACTCATATCTAGTTTACAAAGTACTTGTGAGAATTGCAATAGACCATACATGAAAAATTTTGGATACACTTCAATGGCTCAGAAAGTAGTCATGCTTCTTCCTGTGGCATGCTAAAACTTGGTTTAGAAATATTGATTTGTTTCAAAACTATTCTAGAAGTGGCATAACATAATTTCAGAATACAAATTGGAGTTTGAAAACAAAAACTTCCAGTGACTAGGCTGTAACTTTGTACATTTTTTACAAACATCTGGCTTTTACAGATCTTACCTCATTCTACATCTTACCTCACTCAAAGAGGCTGTTTGCAAGAGATATGCTGAATTATTGTTGTTTAAAATGCACTGAGATAATGTTCTGGGCACTGAAAGCAGACTGGTGAATAAGACGTGTGTTTTTCTACCTTTATGTAGCTTAAAATAGACTGAGGAATTATGTTACATGAAGAGTACTCAGAAATAGTTAGAGGGATGCCTAACATGCTGGTCTGGAACATCCCTGAAAACAATAGTGATGGTCTTCTGAGAGATGATGTATACATTGAAAAGAATAGATGAATAAGGATGTGGGGGATGCAGGGAAATGGAAGCATGACCCAGAAAGTTAATATCCCATGCCACATCCTGAGGAAGAAAGCATCCTGGTGTACTTTGGGACTGCAAGTGGTTCATCGCTGCTTAAAAACTGGAGTCAGAGGCAAAGAGCCACAAGAGGTGAATCTATAAGCTACACATAGTAGAATGAGTGGATTGGGGTGGGAGAATAACAAAAATTTAGACACAAATCCAAAACATTCGACAAGGGTTGCAATTCCTACAGACACACAGGGAAGCATTCTGCATGAGTTCATTTGAGTGGCACAAGAGAAGCCATTTGAAAATGACTACTCTGTTATTAAATATAGAATTCGATGGCTTCTGTGGAAAAAAATAGGCAAGGAAGGAATGGGCTGAGGTGAGTAAATAACAAGCTCAAGTTCAGAAAGCTTTTTGGATTTCACAAATGTTATCACAAGAAAAAGGTCTGCTTGGAAATCTTCATAAGGAAAGAGTAAAACCCAGAGAGATCAGTGCAGCAATATGTAAGATGATTGGAGATGTTGGAGATGTTAGATATCAAGGTGAAGAAAATGGATGGAGCTTTTTTTTTTTAATTTTTATTTTTTTGAGATGGAGTCTTGCTTTGTTGCCAAGCTGGAGTGCAATGGCACAATCTCAGCTCACTGCAACGTCCGCACTCCAGGTTCAAGTGATTCTCCTGCCTCAGCCTCCCAAGTAGCTGGGACTACAAGCACCCACCACCATGTCTAGCTCAAATTTTTTTATTTTCAGTGGAGATTGGGTTTCACTGAATTGACCAGGATCATCTGGATTTCTTGACATTGTGATCTGCCTGCCTGGGCCTTCCAAAGTGCTGGGATTACAGACGTGAGCCATAGGGAGATTTTTTTTTTTATAAGTGATGAGAGAATGTATTAGGTATCTTAAGACTACAATGCCATTCACAATATTACTGTAAGCCACAAAGAGTAGCTGTGGACTAAAGGAATAAAAACCAGTGAAGCAGGACAGTTAATATTGAGGACACTATAGAAAACTGTCCTAAGGTGAGAAAAAATTAAGTTTGGTGACTAAGTGTATATCACCACTAACCTCACAGAAAATAGAAACTACTATCAGAGAATACCATAAAAACCTCTATGCAAATAAACTAGAAAACCTAAAAGAAATGCATAAATTCTGAACACATACACCTCATTAGAGGCAACCTACAGAATGGGAGAACATTTCTGCAATCTATCCATATGACAAAGGGCTAATATCTAAAATCTACAAATAACTTATGTACAAGACAAAATAAAAAGAACCCCATCAGAAAGTAGGTGAAGGATATGAACAGACACTTCTCAAAAGAATACATTTATGTGGCCAATAAGCATGAAAAAAAGCTCAACATCTCTGATCATTGCGAAATGCAAATCAAAACCACAATGTGATATCATGTCATGCCACTGAGAATGGCAATCATTAAAATGTCAGGAAACAACAAATGCTGAAGAGGATGTGGAGACACACTTTTATACTGCTGATGGAAGTGTAAATTTGTTCAACCATTGTGGAAGACAGTGTGGAAGATAGTGATTCCTCAAGGATCTAGAATAGGAAATACCATTTGACCCAGCAATCCCATTATAGGTTATATACCCAAAGTGTTATAAAAACATTCTACTATAAAGACACATGCACATTCATCTTTATTGCAGCACTGTTCACAATAGCAAAGGCTTGGAACCAACCCAAATGCCCACCTATGATAGACTGAATAAAGAAAATGTGGCACATATACACCATGGAATACTATGCAGCTATAAAATGTATGAGTTTATGTCTTTGTAGGGATATGAATGAAGCTGGAAACCATCATTCACAGCAAACTAACAAAGGAACAGAAAGCCAAACACCACATGTTCTCATTCATAAGTGTGAGTTGAATAATGAGAACACATGGACACTGAGAGGGAAACACCACACATCAGGGAGTGTCAGGAAGTGAAGGGAGTAGGGGAGTAATAGCAGGGGGTGGGGGCCGAGGGTAGGGATAGCATTTGGAGAAATCCCTAATGTAGGTGACGGGGGGATGGATGCAGCAGACCACCATAGGACATGTATACCTATGAAACAAACCTGCACATTCTGCACATGTACCTCAGAAATTAAAGGATAATAATAATAAATAGTTTCTCCTTGGGGGTTTTCAACCAAAAAATGCCATAAGGTGATTTACAATTATGCAGTTCTTTTAAAGAAAATTGTTGTGAGATGTCATTTGCAGGTCTAGTTCATGTAGTGTCTGAAGGAAAACAAAGTTAAAAATAGCGGGAACGGATCAATAATTTAAATATCTACTGTGGGTACATGTTTGAATATGTCACATTGCATCAACTGAATGGATTACTATGTATATCAAAAATAAACATTTTGAAAACCATGTAGAAATTTAGGAAATACAATGTATCATATTAAGTATTACAGTAAAATACAATTTGATATGAATATGATAGCAACATAAAATATACTTTAAAAATTGGAATAAAATATACTCACATGTTAACAGTAATTGTCTTTGGGGAAAAGTATTATAATGATTTTAGTTTTTTCCCTCTGCACTATGTGAAATGGAAATTTTTGATGGGGTTTGGTGGCTGTCCTCTCTTGAGTGCAGCACTTTGAGTCTCAGGTGAGTGGAAGGCTTCGGTTCAGGAGTTTGGGACCAGTCAAGGTAACAAAGTGAGATTCATCTCTGCAAAAGAAAAAAAAGCCATGTGTGGTAGTGTGTACCTATAATCTCAGCTACTTGGGAGGCTGAGGTGGGATGATCACTTGCTCCCAGATGGCAGAGGCTGCAATAAGCCAAGAGTGAGTCACTGCACAGCACCCTGGACAACAGAACCAGACCAAGTCTCAAAAAAAAAAAAAAAAAAAGTAGTTTTTTAATTGTTAACCTGCATTAATTTCATAGAGAAAAACAAACTTTATTATTTAATTTATTGATGTTTTGTCAATAAATTAGACCTAGATATTTATGCAAATTATCTTTAAAATTATAACAGATATTTACTTAAATCAACTTAAAAATAAAATCATGTATTTTCAAAGAGTTTAGGGGCTAGAAGGAAACCTGGATGTGATCAGCAGGCTGGCACCATCACAACCCCATTGGTGCTGATCCCTCCCTTTGCTTTTCTACTTTCCAGCCTCTACTTGTGTCTGATCATTTCTGCGTGGCTTCACAACTCTTTTATTCCCTCCCTCTGCCCCACATCCCTTTTTCTGTCTACCTCAAAGATTCTGCTCCTACTTCTTAAGCTTGGGCTTCATTGGAGTCTTATATTGCATGACCTCTGTTGTTTCTATTTCTTCTTCCTTGTTCTGTTTTTACATTTGGGTGAACTCAGTTCTCACTCTTTAACCCTGTACTTTCCCAGTATGTTTTCTGGTTGATATTTCTAGAAGAAGCCTACCCCTTGTCTGTGTCATCTCTTCATACCAGACTGCATCTGATGTCTCTGGCCTTGTTCTTCCTCTTAGATCAAATTTTCCTCCCCTTGGTCCTATGCACAGCACTCTGGGGATGAATACAAGAAGTGTTTATAGTAGATCCTTCAACAGTGGGTGTAGCCAGGGCAGGAAGTATGGCATTGCAATCCTCCTCATGATTGAAAATCAATACAGAAAACCATTGACTGTCCTAATAACTGACATTTAGCTAATTGCTATTACTCAACATGAATCATGGTGTCACTGTTTAAGACATTGAGTGTGGAGGATGAAGACAAATCCTTGCTGCTATTCACATCTAATTCTCTTTCTCTTCTCACTTTCCCTTGAAATCACTGGGTGGCTTTAAAAGATCTATGTTCATTAGATACATAAATTACTTGATATATTGATAATGATACTGCTGATTGAGTAATGAATGTACAACATGCCTAACACTCATTTAGTTATAGGAACAAACTAAGTAATAATAAACTAATAATAATAAACTAACTAAATAATAATAATAAACTAAATAATAATAATAAACAAACTGAATAATAAACTAAATAATAATAAACTGATACTAGCCTTTGAGGCTAGTATTACTATTACTGTGTTTTATATATAAAGGAAACTGAGCTTAGAAAAATGACATGACCTACCCAGGGCCACATGGCTTACAAGTGGCTGCATCATGGCTAGAACTCAGGCTTGGTGGCTTCCAAAACATTACCTTCCCTTGCCTGCACCATCAGAATGCACTATGGGACTGGAACAGTGTCTCATCCCTGTAATCCCAGAGCTTTGGAAGGCAAAGACAGGAGAAACACATGAGGCCAAGAGTTGGAGAACAGCTTGAGAAATATAGTAAGAACAACAATCTCTATAAAACAATCTCTATAAAAATAAAAAATTAGCCAGTTATGGTGGCAGGCACCTGTCTGTTGTTATAGCTACACTGAGTGATTCTCTTCTTCAGCCTCAAGAATTAGCTTCAAATACAGGTGCAGGCCACCAAGCTTGGCTAATTTTTTATATTTATAATAGAGATCAAGTTTCACCACATTGGCCACAACGTGAACTCCTGGCCTTAGAGACCTACATGGTTTGGCTTCCCAAAGTGCTGGTATCACAGGCATGTGACACCATACCTGGACTGTAATTTTTAGTTGTTTTAATAAAACCTGTTTTGACTCAGGTGGGTTTAGATAAAAAGAAATGCTGAATATCACTAATCATCAGAGAGACTGTGCATTTTTATGAGCCCTGAGATGATGCTTTATGCTGCTGGCTCCTGGGCCAGGTTTTGGTGAGACTATGAGCCCAAAGGCATGGATCTCTGGTCAATGCATTCTTCCTTCCTGTGTCCCCAGGAGTAATTGAGGTTGGTAAATACTTAGCCAGTTTCTGAAATCGATAAATATGTAGCTATTACTATGTATTTATTTAGGATATTTTGTTTCAGTTTAGATATGTTAGTGCATTTAGCTTTGAAAGGACCTTTTGCCTAAGTTATAAATGTTTTATACTTTAATGTTGGCAGTTCAAATAAAATAGAGTAAAGTGTTACTATACTTATGGTACATCAGTCTAGCAGGAAGTCACTCCAAGTCCATGAAACTTTGCAGGTCTCAACTACATAGGAAATAGCATATATAGTCACTCATTTCCAAAAGTGAGGGTCTCTAATGGGCTTGGATCTTGTTCTGTGGAAAAGTAGAATACACCAAACCTTTACTGGCACCTTCTTGTTGGGGGCCCCTTACTTACCCCCGAACCAAAGAGTTTAGTCTAGAATGAAAGTTTACTAGCCTGCAAAATAGCTCTCTTTATCTATTCTTATCAACTTGCCTGACTACCTGAGTCATAGTCAAGTACTTGAGGAGCCCCAGACCTGACCATGGCAGCAGTGCATTATGGGCTGCAACAAAATGCAGTCAGACAACCCAAAAAGAAAATATACCTAAAAGCCCCAACCATACGACCAATAGACAATATCCAACAAGATTGTGACCCCATAGTACTCAATCTATAATGAAAGAGAGGAGGGACTTCTGTACTAAGGGATAAATTGCTTGTAGTAAATGCATGGGCTGTGGCTGCCTACCAGTCACCCAATCTTGAAAGACCATCATTAAAAGTCTCACTTCCATATTCTTGTTGTGTCTGAGTTCATTTCTTCGGTTTTGATGGGTGAACATTTTCTCACAACCATGGCCAGAATTTTTTTCTAAAATGTGTTTCATCTCAGACATTTTAGAGCTAAGTATTTAGGTGCCTAGGATGCAAAAGAAACAAGCTCAACAGATTTGAATGGTCACATTTTAAAAAGTCTTCATCCATATTGTATGACTGCCTAAACATGGTTATATTTTATAAAATGTAAATATTAAATATGGATGATCTCAAAAGAAAGTAGCCTACATCTAAATTTATTTAAATAAAATTTTAAGTGATTTACATTGTATTTTCCTATCAAGGCAACAAAAGCTATGATTAAAATTGTGCCTGCTTTATGCGATTTTACCTATTTTATGCAATTACTATCCCCTTGGATAGTTCCCTTTTATTATTCCTTAAAGGAAAGCTGCAAAGATAATACATATAAAGCGGAAGGATTTTGTAACTAGGCATTTTCTTAGTTTTACAACTCTTGCAATTTGATAAAATTTTGAGTCAGAAAACCAAAGTGTAGTTGTGAGAGAAAAAATGTTAAGTTGTACACCCAGTTCTGATTATGGCTAATCCTTACATCAGAGGATATACAGAAACACACAGTCTTCTGATAAATGGATGGTTTCTGAATTGTTGACCCTATCACAGATTCCTATACTTCCTTGATACACTTATCATGGTATAGAAACCACATGTCCTTCAATAGCTGACCAGAGTATACTATATCTGCATCTACATGAAGTTATTATGGAATGTGGTGTAAATCAAATGGTAAGAGAAGTCATACTGCATGGGACCCTTCAATAATCACTAACTCTGGCATCAATCTCTGTATTCTATCAAAACACTGTTTCTTGTGCAAAGGCTGTATAGAAACTCAGCGTTATGGAAGAAAGTGCATTGGCTTTGAAAAGGCAAAATATACCACTCATATTCTAAGATACATAGATAAGTTGACACAGAAATATTAATTGTAAGCTTATAGAACTGACCAGGCATACTCCAAGTACTGTGGGAGGCCAAGGCAGGTGACTAACGAGGTCAGGAGGTTGAGATCAGCCTGGCCAACATGGTAAAAACCCTGTCTTTACTAAAGATGCAAAATATTAGCAGGACGTGATGGCAGACACCTGTAATCCCAACTACTCAGAGGCTAAGGGAAGAGAATCACTTGAACCTGGGAGGCTGACGTTGCAAAGAGCCAAGATTATGTCAGTGCACTCCAGTCTGGGTGACAGAACAAAACAACATCTCAAAAAAAAAAAAAAAAAAAAGCAGAGGTACAAGATGGCCAATTAGGAGCACCTCAGGCTTACAGCTCCCAGTGAAAGCATGGAGGGTGTAGCGGACACCGCATTTCCAGGTGGATGTTTGTTGCCCACAGACCAGGAGATTCCCAGGTGGAGGAGCCCCATGGGTCACCAGCATGGCTGATTTGGCCCCCATGGCTGTTTTGGCTGGCGTGGCTGTTTGCAGTTGCCCTGGCACAGTGGTTCTCCGTACACACAGGTCCAGGGCCGTTTTAGCTGGCGATTGGAGCTCCTGGGAGACAGACTCACCCATTCATCTGATTAAAAAGGGGACTGAAACAGGGATCCAGGCCAGAAGATATCTGGTCAGAAAAGTGCCACAAATCTCAGCACAGCTGTTTCACCTGGTACAGTGGTTCACCACATGGGAAATAACACAGAACCCAGCACTCTTTCAACAGGTGACTGAAACACCTGGGAGACAGAATTGACCATTCAACTAAAAAGGAGAGAAAAAAGGGGCTCTGAGGCAGGGAGCCAGGTGATCAGGCTCTGCTGGTCCCACCACATGAGAAAACAGCAATCGGAAACACTCTGGATTGAGAGTTTCACAGCAAGCATAGCTGAACCTGGGATGGTCCAGCTCTGTGGGGGATGGGGTGTCGGCCATTAACAAGGTAGTCCGACACTACAGAGGTAGTTTGCCATTGCCTAGGCAGCCCCTCATTACAGAGAGAGTCTGCCATTATACAGGTGGGCTGCCATTGCTGAGGGAGTTCTAACTACACCTGTATAAACAGGACTACAGGAAAATTCACATAGCAGCTGAGCAGAGCCCACAGCAGCTCAGCAAAGACTCTGCAGGCAGACAGTGATTAGGCTGCCTGCTAGCTGGGCAAAGTAGCCCTAAAAAAAGCTAGCAGCACAACAGAAACTCATAAATAAAGCCATAATTCCCTGGGACATAGCACCTGGGGGAACAAAGACGGGGAGAGTTTATGAGTTCTGCTGCAGTACACTTAAACCTACCTGCCAAGCAGCTCTGAATGAACAACAGAGCTCACAGCTCAGCACTTGAGATCCTATAAAGGATAGATTGTCTACTCAAGCAGTTCCCTGGCCCCCATATATCCAAAGAGTCACCTCATAAAAGAGAGCTCAGACTGACGTCTGATGGATATCCTTCTGGGACAAAGATAGCAGAAGAAGAAACTGCAGCAACACTTACTGTTCTACAGCCACTTCAGGTGATCCCCAGGCACGCAGGGCCTGGAGTGGACATTAGCAGTCCTACAGCAGAGGGGTCAGACTGTTAGAAGGAAAACTAAGAAACAGAAAGAAATAACTTCATCATGAACAAATGGGATGTACACTCAGAGACCCAATCCAAAGCCAACAACTACAAAGATGACAGGTGGATAAATCCACAAAGATGGGAAGAAACCAACGCAAAAAGAATGAAAACACCTGAAACCAGAATGCCTCTCCTCTTCCAATGGATCACAACTCCTCACCAGCAAGGGAACAAGGCTGATTGGAGAATGAGTGTGATGAATTGACAGAATCAGGCTTCAGAAGGTGGGTAATAAGAAACTTCTGTGAGCTAAAAGAACATGGTCTAACCCAATGCAAAGAAACTAAGAACCTTGAAAAAAGATTAGACAAAATGCTAATGAGAATAAACAACTTAGAGAGGAATACAAGTGAATTGATGGAGCCGAAAAACACAACACGAGAACTTTGCGAAGCATACACAAGTTTCAACAGCCAAATTGAACAAGCAGAAGAAAGGATATCGGAGGTCAAAGATCATCTACAGGAAATAAAATGAGAAGGCAAGATTAGAGAAAAAGGGTAAAAGTGAATGAACAAAGTCTACGAGAAATAGGGGACTATGTGAAAGACCTAATCTACATCTGATAGGTGTACCTGAATGTGACAGAGGGAGTGAATCCAAGGTGGAAAATACTCTTCAGGATATTATCCAGGAAAACTTCCCAACCTAGTAAGGCAGGCCAATATTCAAGTCCAGGAAATACAGAGAACACTACAAAGATATTCCTCAAGAAGAGCAACCCCAAGGCACATAATCGTCAGATTCACCAGGGTTGAAATGAAGGAGAAAATGCTAAGGGCAGCCAGAGAGAAAGGTCGGGTTACCCACAAACGGAAGCCCATCAGACAGCAGATCTCTCAGCAGAAACCGTACAAGCCAGAAGATAGTGGGGGCCCATATTCAATATCCTTAAAGAAAAGAAATTTCAACTCAGAATTTCATATCCAGCCAAACTAAGCTTCATAAGTGAAAGAAAAATAAAATCCTTTGCGAACAAGCAAGTACTCAGAGATTTCATCACCACCAGGCCTGCTTTACAAGAGCTCCTGAAAGAGCCACTAAACATATAAAGAAACAACCAGTACCAGCCACTCCAAAAACATGCCAAATGGTAAAGAGCATCGACACAATGAAGAAACTACATCAACTAACTGGCAAAACAGCCAGCTAGCGTCAAAATAGCAGGATCAAATTCACACATAACAATATTAACCCTAAATGTAAATGGGCTAAATGCCCTAATCAACAAACACAGACTGGCAAATTGGATAAAAAGCCAAAACTGATCAGTGTGCTGTATCCAGGAAACCCGTTTCACATGAAAGGATACACAAAGGCTCAAAATAAAGGGTTGGGGGAAGATTTACCAAGCAAATGGAGCACCCCCAAAAAAAGCAGGAGTTGCAATTCTCATCTCTGATAAAATACACTTTAAACCAACAAAGATCAAAAGAGACAAAAAAAGACACTACAAAATGGTAAAAGAAGAGCTAATGATCCTAAATATATACACACCCAATACAGGAGCATCCAGATACATAAGGCAAGTTCTTAATGACTTACAAAGAGATGTAGACTCCACACAATAATAGTGGGAGACTTGCACACCCGTTGTCAATGTTAGACAGATCAACAAGACAGAAAATTAACAAGGATATCCAGGACTTGAGCTCAGACCTGGACCAAGCAAACCTAACAGACATTTACAGAGCACTCCACCCCAAATCCACAGAATATACATACATCTAAACACTGCATCATACCTACTCTAAAATTGACCACATAATCGGAAGTAAATCACTCCTCAGCAAATGCAAAAGAAAGGAAATCATAACAAACAGTCTCAGACCACAGTGCAATAAAGTTAGAACTCAGAATTCAGAAACTAATGCAGAACCACACAGCTTCATGGAAATGAACAACTGGCTCTTGAATGTTGACTGGATAAACAATGAAATGAAGGCATAAATAAATATGTTCTTTGAAACCAACAAGAACACAGACACAACATACCAGAATCTCTGGGACACATTTAAAGCAGTCTCTAGAGGAAAATATATAGCAATAAATGCCCACATGAGAAGCAAGGAGAGTTCTAAAATTGACACCCTATCATCAAAATTGAAAGAGCTACAGGGGCAAGATCAAAAAAACTCAAAACCTAGCAGAAGACAAGAAATAACTAAGGTCAGAACAGAACTGAAGAAGATAGAGACACAAAAATCCCTTCAAAAAATCAATAAATCCAGGAGCTGGTTTTTTGAAAAGATCAACAAAATAGACAGACCGCCAGCTATATTAATAAAAAAAGAAAAGAGAGAAGAATCAAATAGATGCAATAAAAAACGATAAAGGGGATATCACCACAGATTCCACAGAAATTCAAACCATCATCAGAAATTATTACAAAAAACTCTATGCACATAAACTAATAAACCTGGAAGAAATGGATAAATTCCTCGACACTTGCATCCTCCCAAGCCCAAACCAGGAAGAAGTCGAAACCCTGAATAGACCAATAACAAGGTCTGAAGTTGAGGCAGCAATTAAGAGCCTACCACCCAAAAAAATCCGAAGTTCAGATGGGTTCACTGCCAAATTCTACCAGACATACAAAGACGAGTTGGTATCATTCCTTCTGAAACTATTCCAAACAATTCAAAAAGGGGGGAATCCTTCCCAAATTATTTTATGACACCAACATCATCCTGATACCAAAACCTGGCAGAGACTCAGCAAGAAAAAGAAAACTTCGCCCCAATATCCATGATGAACATAGATGCAAAAATTTTCAATAAAATACTGGCAAACCGATTGCAACAGCACATCAAAAGGCTTATCCACCATGATCAAGTAGGATTCATCCTGCGGATGCAAGGCTGGTTCATCACACGCAAAACCATAATAAAATTCACCACATAAACAGAACCAAAGACAAAAACCACATGATTATCTCAACAGATGTGGAGAAGGCCTTTGACAAAATTCAACAGCGCTTTATGCTAAAAACCCTCAATAAACTAGGTATTGATGGAACGTATCTCAAAATAATAAAAGCTATTTATGACAAACCAACAGCCAATATCATACTGAATGGCCAAAACTGGAAGCATTCCCTTTGAAATCTGGCACTAGATAAGGATGCCCTCTCTCACCACTCCTATTCAATATAGTATTGGAAGTTCTAGTCAGAGTAATCAGGCAAGAAAATGAAATATGGGGTATTCAAATAGGAAAGGAGGAAGTCAAATTGTCTCTATTTGCAGACGACATAATTGTATATCTAGAAGACCCCATCATCTCAACCCAAAATCTCCTGAAACTGATAAGCAACTTCAGCAAACTCTCAGGATACAAAATCAATGTGCAAAAATCACAAGCATTCCTATACACCAGTAACAGACTTAAAGACAGCCAAATCAAGAACGAACTGCCATTCACAATTGCTGCCAAGAGAATAAAATACCTATGAATACAACTAACAAGGAATGTAAAGGACCTCTTCAAGGAGAACTGCAAACCACTGCTCAATGAAATAAGAGATGACACAAACAGATGGAGAAACATTCCATGCTCATGGTTAGGAAAAATCAATATCATGAAAATGGCCATACTGCCCAAAGTAATTTTCAGATTCAACGCTATCCCCATCAGGCTACCAATGACCTTCTTCATAGAACTGGAAAAAACCTCCTTAAATTTCATATGGAACCAAAAGAGAGCCCACATAGCCAAGTCAATTCTAAGCAAAAAGAACTAAGTGAGAAGCATCACACTACCAGACTTCAAACTATACTACAAGGCTACAGTAATCAAAACAGCATGGTACTGGTAACAAAACAGAGATACACACCAATGGAACAGAACAGAGGCCTCAGAGGCAGCACCACACGTGTGCAATCATTTGATCTTTGCCAAACCTCACAAAAACAAGCAATGGGGATAGGAGTCCCTGTTTAATAAATGGTGTTGGGAAAACTGGCTAGCCATGTGCAGAAAAGCAGAAACTGGACCCCTTCCTGACACATTACATGAAAATTAACTCCAGATGGATTAAAGACTTAAACATAAGACCTAATAGCATAAAAACCCTATAACAAAATCTAGGCAAAACCATTCAGGACATAGCCGTAGGCAAGGACTTCATGACCAAAACACCAAAAGCATTGGCAACAAAAGCCAAAATAGACAAATGGGACCTAATCAAACTCCACAGCTTCTGCCATCAAAAGAAATAGTCATGAGAGTAAATCAACAACCAACAGAATGGGGAAAAAGTTTTGCAGTCTACCCATCTGACAAAGGGCTGATATCCAGAATCTACAAAGAACTAAAACAGATTTACAAGAAAAATACAAACAAGCCCATTGAAAAGTGGATGAAGGATAAGAACAGACACTTTACAAAAGAATACATACATGAGATAAACAAACACATGAAAAAATGCTCATCATCACTGGTCATTAGAGAAATGCAAATCAAAACTACATTGAGATACCATCTCACACCAGTTAAAATGGCGATCACTAAAAAATCAGGAGACAAGAAATGCTGGAGAGGATGTGGAGAAATAGGAACACTTTTACACTGTTGGTGGGAGTGTAAATTAGTTCAACCATTGTGGAAGACAGTGGGGTGATTCCTCGAGGACCTAGAAATAGAATTTCATTTAACCCAGCAATCTCATTGCTGGGTGTATATTCAAAGGATTATAAATCGTTCTACTATAAGGACAGATGCACGCGAATGTTCATTGCAGCACAGTTTACAATAGCAAAAACCTGGAACCAACCCAAAAGCCCATCAGTGATAGACTGGACAGGGAAAATGTGGCACAGAGACACATTATGCAGCCATATTATTCAGCCATGAAAAATGATGAGTTGGTGTCGTTTGGAAGGACATGGATGAAACTGGAAACCATCATTCTTAGCAAACCTGACACAAGAACAGAAAATGAAACACCGCATGTTCTTACTCATAGATGGGTGTTGAACAATGAGAACACATGGACACAGGGAGGGGGGCATCACACACTGGGGTCTGTTGGGGGAAAATAGGGAGGGACAGTGGGGGGTGAGGAGTTGGGGAGAGATAGCATGGGGAGAAATGCCAGAGATAGGTGACGGGGGAGGAAGGCAGCAAATCACACTGCCATGTGTGTACCTATGCAACAATCTTGCATGTTCTTCACATGTACCCCAAAACCTAAAATGCAATTAAAGAAAAAAGAAATACTAGAGATCTTAATAAAGATATCTTGTAGAATGGGTGAGTTATAATGACCTTAATGGAGAGAGAGAAATGTAGTGAACTGGCAATGAATTGCACTGAATTCTTGTGAGGATTTTCTCAGTCTCATTGTTGAGCTTTTCTGATGCTGGTGAAAACTCTGAAGGTAAGACAATCATCACACAAACTCATTCACATTCAGTCAACAGAGATCACTATATGAGTAAAAGCTTCAGAGTTGCATTTGAGAGGTAAAGGCTGGAAGTGCAGTTCTGCTGTTTACCAACTAGTGATTCTGCCAAAACATTAAACCACCTTCTATTTTATTCTTTTTAATTTGAATGGATAATATAGCCTCACAAATAATAAATTAACAAATATATGCAATGGAAAGACAAGTCCAAAAGCATTTAAGTAGTTTCTCCATATTCCAAGCCCATAATCAATACAGTTTGACTTTCTCTATTTCTTTCAAAAATACTAAGGAACATTGTTATTCAGCTGCAGCATACTCTCAATTATGACTCCAGAGCTTTCCATTCTTCTGAAATTCAAAATTAGGCTTTGAGATATTTTAGTTGTATCAGTAACAAACTTCTACAGCATAATTGAACAAGGTCAGAGCAGGGTTAGCCAGGGTGCTACCTTAATCCAAGCACTATTTGAATTTATAAAATAATACTTCCATAGACAAAAACTTAATCTTCCTCTACCTGGAGGAAGATTCACACAAGGATATTTTACATATTCTCCCAGATTTTGCTCTGAATCACCATGACCAAGTTTTTTTTTTTTTTTAATTGATATTCAATGATGTTTCATATTAACATCCTTTGGAATATATGTTCTTAAAGACGATACTTTTAAGAGACTGTGTGTTTTCATGATTAGTAAATGATGACTTTCAATTAACCCTTTAAACTGAACTTTCGATGAATGCTGTGAAAATGGATCATTTAATTCAACTGATTTCATGCTTTGCTTATGAAGGAGAATGAAACTAATTAAATATTTTATGAATGAAAGTGAGCAGAGTCTTACAATCTATGAATTTATACAAAAAAACCAAACACTATAAATACAGATGGTAACTGTTCTAAACTTCAAAACATTTAGGTAGGGTCTCTGTTATTCAAAGCCATTAGAAAGACAGATTTCCAGCATTGAACATGATCTTATTTTTGTCTATTCTTAATTTCCATCAACTAAATAGATTCCATTTGGTTATTTAACTTCAACAATAAGTAAATTTTAACAAATAAACAAATACTGCCCTCACAAATCAGTCATCCAGTAACTTGGAATCACGTGTTCACTGTATCACACCATGTAGGGTTTAAGAGAAATTCACAATTTATTCACAGTCTCTGGCATTAAAAAAAAAAAGAGAAAAGGTAAATTACCTTGTTTGGTAACTTCAAGGCACCCCCTGAAAATACCTAGTTGTTGTTCCACCAGCACATTTTTGTTCAATTGTTGACTTACATTCACAAATCAATGTAGTTTTGAATATATTAGAATTACAAATTGAAATTTCGTTGTTTTAACAAAATGCCTTTGAAGACTTTTCTTGTTATTAACATGGAAAGAAAGAAAATATTTTTGAAACAAAATGATTTAACAATGATGAGAGTAGGCAGATGTGAAATTCTGACTTGCAAGCTGCACAGTGCCCCAACATACCTGCTGGATTTTGTAGCAACTGCAATCAGAGACTAGCATTAAAGGATGTCTGTTCATCCAAAGTTGTCCTCCAGGACTGTTATGCAGCTCCTTTTCTCTTATTCTTTGATACTAGCTTGGTTTATAACATCCTAAGAAATATGATCTCACTCTCTTTCCCTCTCTCTCTTCTTTTCTTTCTTAGAGAATCTGGGCACATAAATGTCACAAAAACATTTGCATCAAACTGATAGACCACCGAATGTTAAAACACTCTTTTTACAACTTAACCCACTGCTTAAATTACACTGCCAAGGTTGCAGAAGTTAAATCATAACTCCCAGAAAAACAGACAGTCTAGAACTTAATGAAGAAGGGTCTGCAGAGACATATATCTTTAACCTTGCTTCTAGCCAAAGCTATTCGTAATGAATCCATCCGGAATTTCATTAAAAAGGCAAAGAAGAGAAACAAAGCAAGAAACAGCATCATAACAATGGAAGAAATATAATTCTCTGGATTATTTTTAGAATCCTTCCCAAGGTATAAAAAATAATGGATGTAAGAACTGAATTAATAAGGTGCATACAGCTTCTTAGTAACATAGTGAGCTTTCTGATAAGTGGGGTATGCCATCTCTGCATCTATAAGAAGAAGGCTTCCAGAAGATTAGCCTTGCTTTAGCATTTCCTGTTGACAGTGCACCACAAATGTCACGTTGTTTTCAACTCTCTATTTTTAAGCTGAGGAGGTGCATCAGAAAGAGGGGAAACTGATTCACTCTCTCAGTAATTTGCCAGAAGCGTTTCTCTCACCACTTGGGAGTCCTCAGAATCTTCCTCATCTCGCATACATGTTGAGAATATTGTTCTGTGTTCAAGAGTTTCCCTACTTGTCCTTTACTCATGCTTCCCAAGACAATGTAAATCCTGCAAACATTGGTACAGTTACACATTTCACTCTGTACTCAACTCAAGTGTGGCTATTAGTATTGTTGTTTTTCCTTCAAATCCTGCTTTCTGTTGAATCCAGTCTGATTTCTTTCCAAGCCAGGAGGCATGTACTCATCAGCATAGCTATTCCATATCCACCTTCTATTTTAGGACATCCTTGAAAAGGAAACAATGCTCTGTGTTTGATAACAATTCTGGGAACATTACCTTCTCAGCTGGAGATGGCAATAAGCATATTACTAAAAAAGAAAAGTGGGGATCTCAGTAAGGGTGCTAAACAGAAATAGAGAGGTATCTCATTACAATTGAACAAGGCACAGTCAGGCTCCTAAAAGTATTTTTTGGTAGCAAGTATTTCCCCTTCTGTGATTCAGCAGACAACAGCAAAAGAGCTCAGCAGATTTGACTGTTTCCCTCAGTCCATGTTAGGACTCAGGGAGAAGGTACTATTTACAAGCCAAGGAGAGAGGCTGCAGGAGAACCAGCTCTTCCTACATTTGGTGTAGGATTTCTAGCCTCCAGGACAATGAGAAAAATAGTTCTGTTGTCTAGGCTGTCAACTCTATGTACTCTCTTCTGGCAGTTCTAGCAAACCAATACAACAGAAAAATATGGACAAAATACAACAGAAAAATATGGACAAAATACAACAGAAAAATATGGACAAAATACAACAGAATGTGGGCTAGAAAAGTTAAAATATACCCAGAATATATTTTTTTAACTTTATTTTTCTGTTTTTTTTTTTGTTTTTTTTTTGTTTTTGTTTTTTTATTGCATTTTAGGTTTGGGGTACATGTGAAGAACATGGAAGATTGTTGCATAGGTACACACATGGCAGTGTGATTTGCTGCCTTCCTCCCCATCACCTATATCTGGCATTTCTTCCCATGCTATCCCTCCCCAGACTCCCCACCCCCCGCTGCTCCCTCCCCTTTTTCCCCCTGACAGACCCCAGTGTGTGATACTCCCCTCCCTGTGTCCACTGAACAATGCGAATACCCAGAATATTTACCACAAAGGAACAAAGACTGCCCTATTGAGGGCAACAGAAAGATATATAAATTTAAATAAGGGAAATTTTTCCCCTTAAGTATCAAAATGCAGATCAAAACAACAGTGGGGGGGGGGGAAGGTCCTTATTTTTAACCTTCCAATTGGTAGCAATCTAAAAGATGGATAAGGCATAGGAAGCAATCTATTTTTATTTTTTTCCTTTTTCAAATTATACTTTAACTTCTGTAGTACATGTGCAGAATGTGCTGCATCCATCACCCTGTCATCTACCTTAAATATTTCTCCTAATGCTATCTCTTCCCTAACCCCCCCATTCACTCACAGGCCCTGCTTTGTAATGTTCCCTTTCCTGTTTCTATGTCTTTTCATTCTTTAAATAGTGACTAGGAATCAGACTGGAATTCCCACCCAAAGGGAGGGAAATTTGGGAAAACAGACCCACATTTAAGGTGCACATGGCCTCGGACCCAGCACGTACTTCCACTTCAAGGAATACATCCTGAGAGACACACCATCACATCACAGAGAGATTTAGGCTGAAGGGTGTTTGCACTGCACAATTGTTTTGAAATGTCACAAAATCTAGAAAAAAAGAAAACTAAAATGACTATTGACAGAAGTTAGCTAATGACAGTAATGCAGACAAGAAATAGTGGCCAGCCATGAAAAGGATTATGCACATGTAGGCAAGTGCATGCATACTTGTTGTTGGAGGGAGGGTTAGTGGATGATGAATGTATATGTGAATGAGACTATTTTCAGAAAGTTACTGGAGAAAGCTGTAACAGCAACAGTCTAAGACAATAGTGGTTCAGAATCTGTTCTTCAGAACAATGGACTCTTGTTTGTACATCTTTTTATATACTTGCAATATTTTCTCCATATGTGCTCTGACTTATGGTTAAAATCATTGATTAGATATTCATGAATTGCCTCATTTCTGTTAACACAGAGTTACAATTGGGCCCATTCTTGTAAAGTAATCATGTTAATACTATACAGAAGTGGCTTTTAAAACATTGAATTATGCAAGTGGACCTGCTTTGCTCATTCATGTAGACTCCACCGAAGTGCTTTAAAGTTAAGTGTTCCTTCATATACAACTCATTGTATTCACAATGAGGCTGGTTGCGGTGGCTCGAGTGTGTAATCCCAGCACTTTCAGAGGTCCAGGTGGGCGGCTCATGAGGTCAGGAGATGGAGACCATCTTGGCCAACATGGTGAAACTCATCTCTAATGAAAATACGAAACTTAGCTGGACATGGTGGTATGCACCTGTAGTTCCATCTACTTGGGAGGCTGAGGCAGAAGAATTACTTGAACCTACGGTGTGGAGCTTATAGAGAACTCAGATCATGCCACTGCACTCCAACGTGGCAACAGGGTGAGACTCCGTCTCAAAAAAAAAAAAAAAGATTCATAGTGAGTTAATTTCAACAAAAAGAAAATGCTATCCTTTCCTCAAAGGTATAAAATATCTTTGACGCAGTCTCAACTCAAGATTATTAGGCATCCATTTTTTGCATAAATTCAAAGGCTGGGTTACTATTCACCATATCCAAGTAGACTGTTATGTAACAGTTGACTTAATTACTGGGCCCTTAATTACTGAGCACATCACATCTTACATATGTGTTTTGTGCTTACAAATACAGAAGGAAATATTTACAATAACAAAAGTATAAATCATAAAATGTGTATTCAATAACTACAAAGATAAAAAACCACCTCTGATTTTAGATTCACAGTTTTCTGTCCAGGTCCTAAAAGCTCTGGAAAAGAGTATGACACACTTAAAGTATTCTCCAAGTGCCAACAATGTTCAGTGCTGACTTTAAGCAGACAGGCTGTAATAGTTATGAATGCATATGAGGACCTCACATAAAAAGAAAACTACCTCGCATTTATTTAATTGTTCTATGCTAAAAAGTGAGTAATTGCCTATGTGAATATTGCTATGACTAGTAAACAATGTGCAATTAACTATGAGATATGGATTTGAACTCATTACCTTTGGAGTTCAGTAAAGCCTCTTGGGTTAGATAGACTAGAGATAATCGATAGCTATCAAATTAGCTGTGGTTTCTTTTGCAGAACTCAGATAATCTGACAGCTTGCCATAGTAGAAGCAGAATTCTTCTTTAAAACTCTGAGTCAGCTTTTATCTTGGGATTGAGTCACTCTTTTGCCATATTTTGAACAGCCCTAGTAGCCCAGCCAAAAAGGCACTAAACTTAACAGCTATGAACTCTAGTTCCTATTCTGGAATGAACTAGGATTTTTTCCACAAAAAATTTGTATTTTGAAGACCTGCTACTTCCTAGCTTCTCAGAATGTGACTTTATTTGGAAATGGGATCATTGGGCATGTATTTAGTCAGGTTGAAATGCGGTCATTAGGGTGAGACCTAATCCAGAATGACAGGCATCTTCACAGAAAGGACAAATCTGAAAAGAAATAAACCAATTGGGAGAAAGCCACATGAAGATAAAGGCAGACACTGAGGGACAGATAGTGTCACTGGATGAGACAGATTGACAGAAAGCTACCTACAGTTAAGAGAGAGTGCTGAAACAGATGCTTCCTCCTTGAAAGGAACCAGTGGAGCCCATACCTGGATTTCAGACTTCTACCCTCAAGAATGATAAGACAATAAATCTCAGTCAAGGTTTGTACCTTGATCTTGTACTGACTTCAGATCCTGCACTGACTTTTTCTATGGACAAAAGTGAGGAAGAAGACGTTAGTTTACCCAGTATGGACAAAATATCTGAACTGCAGAAAGAGGTTAAATACAAGAGATATCAATTAAAAAGATAATTCTTCAAGGAATTAGATTTGATGAGAACGTAAATTTGGAACTGATATTGGGGTTTAAATGTACCCTATGGTCAAATTTTCTCAAGTGGGGAAATTATCATAACAATCTTCAGAAAAAATTATGCTCCTTACATGAGAATTAAAATGTGCCCTCTCAGTGCGATTCCTTTTTGTAAACTCAGTGTATCATTTTTTAAAATATTTTCTTCTTGATTATTTGTCTCTTTTTAGTAATTTTCTTTTTTAAATAATTTCAAGATTTATTTTAGATTCAGGTTTGTACATGTGCAAGTTTGTTACCTGGGTATATTGTGTGATGCGATGCTGAGGTTTAGCATATTAATGATCTTGTCACCTAGGTACTGAGCATAATATCCAACAGTTAGTTTTCAGGCCTTGCCCTCTTCCCTCCACCCTCCCTCTAGTAGTCCTCAATGCCTATTGTTCCTATCTTTATGTCCATATGTGCTCCGTGTTTAGCTCCTAAAAGATACAAGCATGCATATGTTCATGGCAGAACTATTCACAATAGCAAAGACACAGAGTCAGCCTAGGAACCCACACACAGCAGTCAGCAAAAGAAAATATGGTATATCTATGTTATGGAATAATATACAGTCATAAAAAGAGTGAAATTATGTTTCATTGGATATAGCTGAAGGTCGTTATTCTAACTGAATACAGGAACAGAACACCAAATACTGCATGTTCTTAGTGGAATTTTATTACTTTCCATAGACATACAATTTTAGAATATAAATGAGGCAAAGTTTGTAATTGAGCCATGTTAATTTCTCCGCTGGAAAATGTAGGGCATGAACAAGATATAATCAGGAGGTCTCAGGCATAAGGGTCCTGTTCTCATGCTGTGTGTCATCAAATGGTCAACCGTGAGCTCTTACAGTGGAATCTTAGGCTGTCCTCTCAAGCCAGGCATCCACTGGGCTGTTGTTGCATAACCCTTCCTCTATCCTACCACAGCACATTCTAATCTAGGACACTACACAACATGACTAAGTAGTTGAAACTGACAATATGTAAAAGGAATGACTTTAAACAGGTTTCTAGGTATGCCTCCTTTACAATTCCGTCATCTTTTTGCTGGAGATATTCCCCCCTTTGGGACAAAATGGCCCTTGTGTGGCCACGAAAAATGTGCTTCTCATTTTTTGACCACGGGGAATGAATTTACCGAGAGTTCAAGATGCCGTGCTTGGAAATCATCATCTCATTTGTAATCCCATTCTACCGAGAGACTTAATATCCCCAGTGACTGAGGATGGAGGAGGCACCAAGGCAGGTCCTTTATTGGAGACATAGGGCTCCTAATAGCCAGTATTGGCCGGAGGGCAATGAGGCCACCATACCCAATCTTTCTACTCTCATTCTTATTATGGGAAATGAGAGTAGTATTGAGCTGTCTGTGGTGGGTCTCCCAGACTCTTTGGAGAGGCAGGAAATCTCATTCAGGACATGATTTCATTCTTTTTATGACTATATAGTATTCCATGACATAGATGTATCACATTTTCTTTATCAGGCCACTATGGATGGGCACCTAGGTTGACTTTATGTCTTTGCTATTCCAAATAGCACTGCTGTGAACATATGCATGGATGTGCCTTTTAGGAGTTGAACATTTCCCCTCCCACAGGTTGTTCTCACAAAACAATCCTTGCCCATATTGTAACATCTAGGTGTCAATTCTCCAAGGATCTGTCACAGGGTCTTCTTACTAGGGAACTAAGATCAACACAAGCATCCTTTAGTTCACCCTATTCCCTACAAAAAGGCATGTTTTTGTTTTCCCAAGGAAAAGCTGTTTCTCTCAAATGAGAAGTTAAAGCTCCCCCAGTTCAGTTCAAAAAGAGTTTCTACAGGTATACATGAAAAAAACAAACAACTCCATCAAAAAAATGGGTGAAGTATATGAACAGAAACTTTTCAAAAGAAGACATTTATGTAGCCAATAAACATAAAAAATGCTCATTATCATTGCTCATTAGAGAAATGCAAATCAAAGCCACATTGAGATACCATCTCACACCAGTTAAAATGGTGATCATTAAAAATCTAGAGACAATAGATTCTGGGGAGAATGTGGAGAAATAGGAATGCTTTTACACTGTTGGTGTAATTTTAAATTAGTTCAACCATTGTGGAAGACAGACTGGCAATTCCTCAAGGATGTAGAAATATAAATACCATCAGACTCAGCAATCCATTACTGGGTATATATACAAAGGATTATAAATTATTCTATTATAAAGACACACACATACCTATGTTCTTTGTGGCACTGTTTATAATAGCCTTGGAACAAACCCAAATGCTCATCAATGATAGATTGGATAAAGAAAATGTGGCACATAGACACCATGGAATACTATGTAGCCATAAAAATGATGAGTTCATGTCCTTTGCAGGAGTATGGATGAAGCTGGAAGCCATCATTCTCAGCAAACTGACACAAGAACCAAAAAGCAAATACTGCATGTACTCACTCATAAGTGGGTGTAGAACAATGAGAACATATGAACATAGGGAAAAGAACATCACACCCTGGGACCTGTTTGGGGGTAGGGGAGTAGGGGAGGAATATCAAGGGGTGAGGGGAATGGGGAGGGATAACATTAGAAGAAATACCTAATACAGGTGATAAGGTGATGGATGCAGTAAATCACCATGGCATGTGTTTACCTATGTAACAAGCCTGCTCATGTACCCCAAAACTTAAAGTATAGTGGAAGACAGTGTGGAGATTCCTCAGGGACCTAGAAATAGAAATTCCACTTGACCCAGCAATCCCATTACTGGGTATATATCCAAAGGATTATAAATCGTTGTACTCTAAGGACACATGCACACGAATGCTCATTGCAGCACAGTTTACAATAGCAAAGACCTGGAACCAACCCAAATGCCCATCGATGATAGACTGGACAGGGAAAATGTGGCACATATACACCATGGAATATTATGCAGCCATCAAAAACAATGAGTTTGTGTCCTTTGTAGGAACATGGATGAACCTGGAAAACATCATTCTCAGCAAACTCACACAAGAACAGAAAATCAAACACTGCATATTCTCACTTATAGGCGGGTGTTGAACAATGAGAACACATGGACATGGAGGGGAGCATCACACACTGGGGTCTGTCAGGGGAAAGGGGAGGGACAGCGGGGGGTGGGGGAGTTGGGGAGGGATAGCATGGGGGAGAAATGTCACATATAGGTGATGGGGAGGAAGGCAGCAAATCACACTGCCATATGTGTACCTATGCAACAATCTTTCATGTTCTTCACATATACCCCAAAACCTAAAATGCAATAAAAATATATATATATTTTAAAAAAAGAAGAAAAAATTAATAAACCATTCCATTTTCAAAAAATATGTATTTGCAGCATTCAGACGTCCCTTTTTTCTCCTTTCTAGCCATGAATCTTCAAAAAGGAAAAATAATGAAAGTTCAGTTTTGGTGAAAGTACAAGCTTCCCAAGGAATTGGTATATCTTTCTACTTGCAAGGAATGTCTGCCTGTCTCTAGCAGATGTATGTATCTTTTTTTGGATATTCTTCAGGATAGAAGAAATATGAATATGTCAGAATAGCTGAATATGAATATGTTTCAAATATAATCTGATTTGTAGAATAAATGATATTAAGGAGCCTAAGAGAAAGAGCTCAGGACAAAACACCATGGTTTACATTTTTTTTCTTGTCTTTCTCCTTTTTAAGTTAACTCCTAAGCTATTCCACATACATATATTTAGGTCAAAAGCTAGAACCGGCCAGATGCACTGGTTCACGCCTGTAATTCCAGCACTTTGGGAATCTGAAGAGGGTGTATCATCAAGTCAGGAGTTCAAGATCAGCTTTGCCAACATGGTGAAACCCTGTCTCTACTACAAAACAAAAATAAACATTATCTGGGCATGGTAGTACATGCCTGTAGTCCCAGCTACTTGGGAAGCTGAGGCAGGAAAATCACTTGAACCCAGGAGGTAGAGGTTACAGTAAGCCAAGATGACGCAACTGTACTCTAGCCTGGTCAACAGAGTGACACTCTGTCTCAAAAAATAAAATAATAAAATAAAATAAATAAAATAGTGAAATGAAATGAAATAAAAAGTAAAATAACTGATGAATATGCCACAGATAGCAAAGGATCATAGTTAGAGAAGAGTGGGAGTGTACATGTCTCTCTGGACCAAGGACTCAGTGTAAAATAATACTAAGCCTGAGAGAGGACAACTGGCTTGCCTAAGGTTACAAAATTAATGGGAAAACTAAGATTAAGACTAGTATTCAAATTTCAGTACAAGGTCAATGAGTTTCTATCTCTCTCTTTCTCTCTCTGCGTGTGTGTGTGTGTTTATCAGGTTTTTTTTTCTTACTACTAATATCCTACTGTTATAGAGTTCTTCTTATTTATTTTTCACAGGGTCTGTGGTGGACACATGCTGGGGGAGTCCTCATGGGTCAGTGATTCATTATACAAGTTCTTCCCCTTCCATATAGGCAGGAATGTTGACTATCTGCTAGTGAAAAACATGATAAAGCTGAAGGAAGTTTTTTAGATGTAATTTACATTCCAAAACACTTGATTTTGAGTTGTCTGCTATGCAGATTATCCTGAGTGAGTCTGGTTTAAACAGAAGAAAGACCTGAAAAAGACTGATGTCTCAATGAGTTGAGGAATGCTCTTTGAAGGTTGGATCAAATGAGGCATTTTGGAGAAACTCTAGTAGCAAGGAAGAGTGAGTGGCTTATAGGAAGTGTGGGGTAACTTCTATGACCCAGCTGTGGCCCCTAGTCAAGAAGCAGCAAAACTAGGAGTCCTCTGGAAATACAGCTGTTAGGAAATAAATTCTATCAAATGGGTTTGAAAATAGATCCTTCCATGTTTGAGCATCTAGATTAGAAATAGCCTAGCTACCCCCTTGATTGCAGTCTTTTGAGAACATGAGCATAGAACCCAGCTCAGTCATTCCTACGCTTCGGACTTACAGAAACTATGAGATAATAAGTATATGTTGTTTTAGGGATCTAAGTTTGAAGTGTAATTTATTATGAAACAGTAGTAAACTAACACAATATCTGTTCCCAAATTTTTAGCAAATGTAGCTTGTTGATAATTTATCATTTATAGCAATAGGATCATTTATTAATTTTTTTAAAAACTCTCAGTCACGGAAAGTGATTTGAGAGAATTAATAAATCAGGCATGACTAAGTGAAAATTTAAATTGTACTGTTATATGTTAGTCATCTAACTTTTGTCTGTATGTATTAGTTTTCTTGTTTTATCCATTTAGTTTGAACAACTATAAGGAAAATTGAGATTTCATTTTACAAATTAACTAACATGAACACTGATAAAAATGCTAATGAATAATAAAATGCTGATAATGTTTACTAGAACCGTGAAGCATATTGGAGTCCTTTTTGAAATTGTGATGCTGAATGTTGGATAAGTGAAGGGGACCAATCTATTTATCTATTTCAGACTTTGGAATAGGAGTCACAGCAAAAGCATCCATGAGCAACTGATGACTAGCAGTTCTAAAGCTAAGTTCTTATAAATAATCACAATTCTATGCCTAGATGATATCTTCATAGATATTTCAGCAGGGGGACCTTCTGTTAGTTCATATAAAAGCCACAACCCATTTGTTAAAAGCTTTTTTGTATTGTCAAGTAAAAGATGGAGAAAAAAAATCAATTTGTTAATTTCAAAAATCTATAAACTGCTGAGGTTTGGGGGTAAGTATAAACAGCACATAATTAGAAAGATATCAGTAGAAGACGAATCTAATATTTAAACCTGTCACACAATCAGCACAAGATAAGATGTTCTGAAAGCAAATGTTCTTACAGCAACTATCCTAAGTTCTACTCCACACTGGTCTCAGGGGCAGAAGAAAATACTGACTAAGCTACATTAATCTCTCAGCATGATCAGTTCTTTGAAGAAGGAGTACAAAAGTAATAATTTTTGGTATTTTGTATATACACTCCAAGTCACTTACTCTGATAATAATCATCATATGGATAAATGTTAATTTATTAAAACTCTTCGCCCTTAATATAGAGGGACTATTAATTGCTTTAATTAATAAATGAGCAAATTGAGTCAGAGATAAGTAGGAAAACCAGTCCCCCATCCTAGGTCATTCTCAGTAGCTTGACAAGTGGGCCTCTCACCTTGATGACTAACTTCTTCAAAGTCAGCAAGAGAAGGAGTCTAGCAAGGGTCTGCTAGCAAGATTGAGTTTTATGTAGCATAAAGTAAACCAAACACAGAAGTCACATCCCAGGATCTTGGACATACCCAAGGAGTATATCATTATATACAAGGGTGTGAATATCAGAACATAGAACAGTTGGGGTCACTTTAAAGAGGACATGTGGCCTTCTCCAGTATGGCTGCTTTGTGCCCACAAAGAGAAGATTTCCATCTGATGAAGCTAGACCTGCCCAAGATAATCACCCATTGGATTTCCTTCAAATCAACTAATTTGCAGTCATTAATTACATCACGCATTTTTTTCACTTTTTCTATATTCTGCATAAGTAGAAGCAAGACACAAATCTTACCATATTCTACAGGAGAGGTTGGCACACAGGTCTAAACACATCTATAGGGGCCATTGGCATCACCGTAGAAATGTATTGTCTATCACAATATATTTGAAATGCTATGCACAAGATCTGAGAATATAGATTCTAAACAAAATTCTCATTGGCAACTATTCATAAAAGAAAGAATGATATTTTTCAGGCATAAGTAACTTCAAAAATGTTTCATCCAGATCTGTATACAGACAATATGAAAGGATATCCTTTACCATAAATATAAATAAAATGAAATAAATAGCCAGTTGTATGCTTCAATGTGCAAAATAAATAAGGGCCACTATAAGCCATGTTGTTAAATCTATGAATTAATGTTTATTATAAATTTAATGTTAATACAATATTAAACTATTATACCAAAAAGTAAGCTGGAATAGAAATACTAAAGTCAATAAGGGATGAGATGTAGGGAAGATCCTTGACAAGGTTGGGTACATTAACACAATTTTCTTATGCAGAAAGACGATAAAAAGCTATGAAGTTTACTAAAAAGTTAGAAAATCTGAGTATTTTAAAGAGCAAGTGAAAACAGTAAGGAAACTAAGACAACAATGAATAACATCCCCAGAGGCCAAGAAAAAGAGAGGGAAAAAAATAAGGCAGCTAAATGTCAAGGGGTGAAAAATGGAAATTCAATTGAGATAGTAGAAATATGCTCATTTATCTATTATCACACTAACTATGAAAGGATAAACTTTCCTATTAAAATGGCACAGACAATCAGATTGAATGAAAAGTAAATAAAATGGTAATCCAGCCCTATACATCTATTAAAAAAATGAAAATAATGGTTATAAAACTTGCGTACCATAAAAGCAATAACCAAATTAAGTTGATTGCAATGGAATTGAAGATAAGTAACAGAAGTTTAGGAATTTCACATCATAAGAAAAACATGCCATCACATGTCCATAATAATAAAAACAACTTATTATATTCAGACTAAGAAGAGAGTTATTTTATTTTATTTTATTATTATTTTTTTTTGAGATGGAGTCTCACTCTGTTTCCCGGTAGCACAATCTCAGCTCACTGCAACCCCAGCTTCTGGGTTCTTCAAGCTATTTTCTTGCCTCAGCCTCCCAAGTAGCTGGGAATACAGGCAAGTATCACCACAGCCCGGCTAATTTTTGTATTTTTATTATAAATGAGGTTTCACTATGTTGGCCACACTGATCTCAAACTCCTGACCTCATGATCGACATGCCTTGGTCTCCCAAAGTGCTGGGATTACAGATGTGAGCAGAAGACAATATTTATAAATATAAGTGTGTGTGTGTATGTGTGTATGTGTGTGTGTGCATGTGTTTGTGTGTCTGTGTATGTGAACACATGTGTGTCACACACACACAAAAAGCAGAATTACTAAAAGATATTTTCAAACCACATCTGTAGTGGAAGAATTGAATGTATCTTTGTCAAGAGTTAATAAAGCAGAACACTTCCCCATCAAAAAGAGAGAGAGAGAGAAAAAAGGATAAACTCATAATGTAGTAATTAACAAACTTCATTTGATTGATAGATCAATATGTATCACCAAAAAGCATGTGCTATTTTTCAGGCATCTAAATTATTTTGAAAGATTAACCTGTGCTACATATAAAATCTCAAAAATTTCATAGTGAAATTCATAGCCAATATTCTCTTTCTATTGTGCAATTATACACCAGCAATAAAGGAATATTACACAAGTGGAATTTAAATATCTCAAAGGCCACAGTCACAAATAAAAACATGGAGAATGAGTACTATTCACAATAGCAAAACATGAAATCAGTCTAGGTGCCTGTCAACAATAGACTGAAAAAAAATAAAATGTACTGCATATATATCATGGAATACTATACAGCCATAAAAAAGAATGATATGATGTCCTTTGCAGCAACATAGATGCAGTTGGAAGCCATTATCTTAAGTGAATTAATAGAGAAACATAAAATGAAACACCTCATGTTCTCACTCATAAGGAGAGCTAAACATTGGGTACATGTGGACATCAATATGAGAAATATAGAAACTGAGGAGTCCAGAAGGGATAGGCAGGGAAGGGTAGAAAAGCTATCTAGTGGGTATTACGTTCACTATTTGAGTGACAGCTTCAGCTAAAGCCCAAATCTCAGTATCATGAAATGAAACCATGTAATACCCCTGTATATGCACTTCCAAATCTAAAATTATAAAAATAAATAAATAAATAAATAAAATTAAATCATGCAGAATGCATTGGCTAGAAGAGGAAATTGGAAACACACAAATTTAAAAAACAAACAACAATAAAAATGCTTTAAAACTATTATTTGAAAACATAAAGGAATGACTCTATGTCCTTGATTTAAGAAGAAGCCTGCTGGAAATTGTTAAATCCACTGATTACTTAGCCTAATTTTGACTATTATCAATGATTACTGCTCTTGCAGAAAAATCAGAAAAGTTCTGATTTTTTAAGGGTCAAATTCGTAGTTTTTGAAATATGAACATGTTGCATGTGATTATCTTTGACTGTGTTTCCCCTGGCACCTGGCCACTGAAATCATACATGGACATATAAATGCACATTTGTTATTATCTGCAATATGTGTTTCTTTTCTTCTGTAATGGAAGCACTTGCCATTCACGGATGTGTTGCTAATATGTTTACATTTATAACTTTCCATTTGCAAGAAAAATTTCATCTTAGAAATATTTTGGGGGCTACTCAAGCATTGTCTAATAGCATACAGCAACAATATGGCAGCTGAAAATATATTCATTTATGAATTTCTGAATGCACACAGGCAGCAGATGAAGGATGAAAATATGTCCGACAACAAGGTAAAAACAGAGTGAAATCATTAATTACTATTTTTATGTTGACATTGAAATTTTAGGTGCAGGTTTTTAAAAACTATTCTAGGATCAAGATGAATTTTAGAATGTCTTTGCTAGAATAATAGGGCTAATTAAATTTCTGGAAAGAAAAGTGCTTTTATTAGCTTTAGCAGAACTGTGGCAGATGAAGTGAATGTAAAGATATGACTTATGCATAGATTTATTGTTAGTGCTCTCTTTAAAAAATGTTCCCAATAATTTAACTGCTGATTATGTAAAATAAAGTCAATTTTAGACTTTATTTTCTTACAATTGTGGCTACAATATAAAAAAAGAAATTAGGCTTAGAATCAGAAAAACTTAATTTCAGGCCTAACTCAGGTGCACCTGTTGTGGAACTTCTGTAAATAATGTCTGACTACTAAATTCCTAATAATAACAATAATTCCTGTCGTCTGCAATCCTGTGGATATTTGAGCAGGCAATATGAATGAATGTTGAGAGAGCAGAGCTCCATATTGTTTCCTACCAATGAGGATCATAGCAAAGAGAATTTATGTAGCTAGGATGTAATTATCTGGGTCTAAAATGAGGAAACCTATTACCTGTATGCATTGCAACAAACATCCCCCAAAAAAGCAATGAAGTTTGACCAGATTTGTTCTCTCTTACTCTGCTTTTGTATGAATAGTCAGTAGATGTTGTACATGATGACTCTCTGGCGACAGCTTAGTCATGATCATGATATCTCCCCAAGGTGAAAATCATGCTGTAGTGCTGGGGTCACCACTAACTCTTCACTTCAAAGATTGATTGTGAACAATTAAGTACTGTTTATTTGAATGAACCAGGTTTGCTTTACAGAGTTCTCCTGCACTCTTCATCCTTAGCCTCTGAAACAATTTGTCTGCATTCTGGTGGAGAGTTCAGACGAGATTTCAGTGCAACTAAAATGTTTATGTTCCAGTTTTAAAGTTTTATGATTACAGACCTCTTCAAGAGGTAGAGAGTTTTGAGTTGTTTAGGTAGAGATTCCAGGGCAACTGCTCACTTTAAAATTATGATTCCAGGCCAAGTATGATAGGCACATGTCTGTAATGCCAGCACTTAGGTCGGGTGAGATGGGCAGATCATTTGATGTGTGGAATTTGAGACTAGCTGAGGCAACATGGTGAAGCTCCATCTCTACAAAACACACACACACACACACACACACACACACACACACACACACACACACAGTGGGTATGGTGGCATATGCCTATTGTTCCAGCTACTTGGGATGTTGAGGTAGGAGGATAGCTTGAGTCCAGGGGATGGAAGTTGCAGTGAGCCAAGGCCTCAGCAACAGAGTGAGACCTTGCTCAATAAAAAACAATTTTATCATTCCAACTCTCCGTATGTTGCTTTTGTTTTAGTGGTTTAAATTTTAAAAAATATTTTTGTGCTCATTTTTGTTTATTTTTTCACTTAACTTTTATATTTTGGTGAACAAAAAAATCATCCCAAATACCTAGTCAACTTTTAAAAGTATTTTTGACATGTAATCTCTAACTCTACTGCCTTGAACAACCATGGTCATATAGACACTCTAGTTGGAATTTATAGCAATAAGCAAACTCACCTATAAGTGTCAGGGAAGTTAATTGTGCTCAATACAATGCTTGACAGACAATGAAGAGTTTTATGGTGTTCAGTTTTTCATATTGTCTATTTTGTCTGCAGAATGAAACTGAGACCATGCATTTCTTTGTGTTCAGTACAGGGTAAATAATTTCAGTCTCAGTGATTAATGAATAGTAAATGCAGCAACTACACAAACAGTACTCGTACATGCTTATCAAAACTAATTAGTTTAAATAAATGATCTAGTTGCTTAAGGCCCATAGAACCTACAGAAAACGTTCTGTGTACTCTCAACTTGAGATTTTTTAAGAATGAAATGTAAGAAAAGGTATTTCTTCTCAGGTTGGAATTTCCCATTAGGTCCAGGGGGTGATCAGAATTTTTAAAGTGAATTCTTTTTGGAATTTTTCCTGTTTCAGTTTCCTAGAAAAAGCCATGGTGTGCTTTCTTTCTTCTCTTTGTAGCCATGAAATCAAACATCTAAATGATGCAAAAGAGGGAGTTGGAAAGTTTGAAAAAAATCATTTATATTGGTTGAAGCCCAGCCCAAATTGAGGCTGACTTAATGGATAGACCAAATTTGTTGTTCAGTTTCAATGTCTACAAAAACAAATTGAGTGCATTTCGCATTATGTTGACTGTAGATCTATTAAGAGAGCCAATCCATTTCTAAAATAAAACACAGCAAAAACAGCCCCAACTCCCCCACAACTTTGACTTTTTGTTTTGTCTGACATACCCAGAAACAGAAGCAACTGATCTCCTGTCTTGGTTTTAGGTTACCTTAGATAAATCTGCAGTATGTTTCATGACTGTGTTTCTTTTGTCTGTATATGAATTTATTTGGAATATTGTTGTTGAGTATTTCAACACATAGTTTGGGAATAAAATTTTCTGTGTGTGACATGAGAATATGTCATAATTTTTCACTTTATCTCAAGGGAAGACACAATTAGAAGATTCTTATATATTTGCTTCTGTTGGAAGAAGCTCTTATGGAAATTAAAAGACTCAGAAAGATTCAGAGCAGTTACAACCAATTCCAGTCAAGTAGCAAGGACTCAAGCAGAATGGGAAAATCTGGTTAACAACTAAATTTTCCCACATACATGTGAGGGCACTTCTCAGTCTCAAGGTCAATGACAAATGCAAAGAAGAGATCTTAAGGTCAATGACAAATGCAAAGATTGACTTCAAAGAAATCAATCTCATGACATCCATAAAGAGTTCAATATTTCACCTTGGGTCTGGGCTCTATGTTTTGGAAATAGGGGCAATGTAGTTTTCCTCATGAAGTGCAATTAAATAATGACTGTTCATACCCTGAGAAAACACTGACACTGCATATTAGCTACCTAATTTTTTTTTTAAGAGACAGGATCTCTCTCTGTTGCCCAGGCTACAGTACAGTGGTAACATCGTGGCTCATTGTAGCCTCAAGCTCTTGAGCTCAGGTGATGTTCCTGTCTCAGTCTTGAGAACAGCAGACAGTACAGGCACACAGCACCATACCCAGCTAATTTTTTATTTTTTATTTTTTTTATTTTGTAGAGATGGAGTCTCCCTGTGTTGCTAAGCTGGTCTTAAATTCCTGACCTCAAGTGATCCTCCTGCCTTGGCCTCCAAAAGTGCTGGGATTAGAGATGTGAGTCACTATGCCCAGCCAGCTACCAATTCTAAATGCAAGCAATTTGTCACCAAACCAAACATATAAATTGATGTGATTGCACAGTGTTGCAGAAACCTTGCCAAAGTATTTTCCATCACATTTTTTTCTCTTGATCTCTTCACTGTAGTTCAGTGATTTTCATCCCCAGTAAAAATTTTTAGATATGCCCCATGAAGCACAGTTAAATGAGAACATATTTAAAGAAATAATAAGCTTGCCATTAAAATTAAATAATAAGCTTGCCATTAAAACCAGCAGAAATGTCTTTCATATCAGTATTTCCCTACCCAGAAATATTCTGTGCTGAAATAACAAAAGCTTTGCACAGTCTTTTAGAAACTTAATGTAATTTTCAAAATGTTTTTAAACATAAGACTTGACCAACAGAACATTTCGACTGCCATTGCATGAAACTAAATATGAATTAGGAGTGGCATATGTAGGAGTAGAGCTTTTCAATCTGCATAATGGCCTTAGCATTCCTGGTGAAAGCTGCCTGAGTTTAACATCCCAAGACAACTGAATGCAAGAAATCAAATTCTAGCACATTCCTGTAGTTAGCTTCACAAATTGTTTCTTGCCTGTGAGTTTTTTCAGAAGATAAAATATTAACCCGTTGAAAATGTTCAAATTAAATCACTATATTGCATTTACTGAAATGTCTACTTAAATAACAGAAAGCACGAGATATGGTAATAACTAAATCTTATAAAGATTTCACTAAAAACAACTTAAATTTTGTGTCACTATTATTAATTCCTTTAAAGGGTGAGGCACATGTTTAAATTCCTCCTTCTCAGCAAAACAAATTTCCATCATGTTCACGAAATACGTGTTTTAATTATATCCTTTAATTATAGCTTAATATGGCATTGACTTGTAATAATAAAACAGTTTGCCAAAACTTGCTTTAGATTGATATATATGGAATGTTGTCTTGAAGACTCAAGTTGAGTGAGAATATGTGCTGTAATTGTGTCTGATTAATTCCTAACTGTAGAGTAAGATCAATTCACTCTGTCTTCCATTGGAGATCAAGGGGTTGCTGTCATCTTTAATAACAAGGAAGCTGTCATAATTACTGTGTCCATTTTGTTCATTGGGCATTTTGTTGAAATATAAAATTTCTTAATCATATTGTTAAAAAATACTTAAATATTATTGATAAAACAAATAAGTAAAATCTATACATTGTGGGAAGACAGTACCTAATCCTTTGAAACTAATACCTGTCTCCTAAAAATAGTAGTAAAGCCCCAAACCTAATAGCTCCGTTTCTTGAGATTGAGTCTTGCTGTTGTTGGAGTTGAAATGCAATGGCGCAATCTTGACTCACTGTAACCTCTGCCTTCCAGGTTCCAGCAAGTCTCCTGCCTCAACCTCTGGAGTAACTGACATTAAATGCACCTGCCACAAAACCCGGCTGACTTATGTATTTTTAGTAGAGGCGACATTTCACCATATTGGCCAGACTGATCTCAAACTCCCAACCTCAAGCAATTCACCTCCCTTGGTCTCCCAAAATGCTGAGATTACAGGCATGAAGTGTGCCTGGGCACAGCTCAGTTTCTTTCAGGCCCATGTCCTCCTCAATCCCACCAGCAGCTCCTAAGAACTTCAACTCCTTTAGAGAAAAAGGCATCAACTGAGAACAGGAACCAATCTCCAACAGTATTATAACCAAATTGGCATTTTAAAAAAAAAAAAAAAAAAAAGCTAAATTTTAAATAATAGCCATTCGGACTTATGTGAGGTTGTATCTCACTTTGCTTTTAATTTTCACTTCTCTGGTGACTCACAATGTTGAGTATTTTTTCACATTTCTTGGCTGTCTGTATGTCTTCTTTTTGAGAAGTATCTATTCATGTCTTTGGTCCACTTTTTAACTGAGTGTTTTTTTTCTTGTTAAATTGCTTATGTTCCTTATAGTGTCCAGATAGTAGACCTTTACTGGTTGCATACTTTGCAAATATTATCTCTCATTCTGTAGGTCATCTTTTTATTCTGTTGATAGTTTCCTTTGCTAGGCAGAAACTCTTTAGTTAAACTAAATCTCATTTCTCAATTTTTGTTTCTGTTGTGATTGCTTCTAAGGTCTTAGTCTAGATTTCTATTTTCACATAGTAGGTTTTCTGGAGGATATGTTTTATTTTTGGAGAGCTTAAAAATATTAAAACTCAAAATGGGTTCATAACAACTGGCAGTTGCCAAAAGGCATGAGCTCTTGAAAAAGGTCTGGCTCCATGCTCAAAGCTCAAGGTGATCAGGTTAAAATGGTTTTCATTAGGCTTGTCACAATCATTTAATTATTTTACATAAAATTACAATAAAGCCAATTGAGACAAGCTGAGTTTGTGAAAAGCCATGAAAACCCAAAAAACTTGGAAATGGAAAAGCTATACTGGAGTCAACTAACAGGTAGATATACTGATACAGGCTATGACTATCCACTGAGTTCACTGTTTTATTAATTAATTAGACATCAATTAATTATTTTATTAATTTTTGGAAGGCATTCTGTATAATCCAAGACTTATTTGCATTGCATCTTCCAGTTCTCCCTAATAGCTGCAGTGGTCTCCTAGACCCATTTTTCACTGGTTCATCAGAGCTAATCTCTTGTATTTCAGATTTTTAAAAAATGCCATTGTTAAACACAGTCTCTATTAAAAATCTAATTTTGCAATCTTAAAACTAGATTGACTATTTTAAAAGGTAATAAATGCTCAAAACTCATCACTGACTATTTTACTTCATTTTACTAATATCTATTCTCTTGAGGTTATTTAAGTCTATTACATCTTCATGGTGGAAATCCTACAAAATCCTATACTGGTGCACATCTCTTTTATGTCCATGCTCTGGGATTTCACTTTGATATAGGAAATTGGACAGAATCCAAGTATATATTATTTGGAAATCAGTAAATGCTACTAATCAAAGCTTCTGCCTCTGTCATTTGTTAATATTTACCATCATGCTTCATGTAAAAATTTTTCCCATACTATAAACATTTTCTGAGGACTATGCCTTATGCCTTTTGTTTTGTTTTGCTGTCCCCACTAAGTGATTTTCACACCACAGATAGATCCTGTGTTTACTTACATACTCTATGCAAATCTATATACACAGAAAGACTTTTTTGGCTCCTCAAGGACCATTTTATACTCCTTAGAGGGTGACATCACGCTGTCAAGAAGGAAAATCTAATAGTTTAACAACACTATTTGCTGTTGTCATTTCTCAGTCATTGATAGCCATATCCTATGAAACTGTTTTTTAATATTTTGCTCATATATTTTGCTGTTTCTGCTTCTGAATAGAAAAAATAATTCTTGGCCAAGTGTAGTGGCTCACGCCTGTAATCCCAGCACTTTGGGAGGCCAAAACAGGAAGATCACCTGAGACCAGCCTGACCAACATGGTAAAACCTGTCTCTACTAAAAACACAAAAAATTACCCAGGCATGACGGTGCACACTTGTAGTGCCAGCCACTTGGGAGGCTTATGCATGAATGTGGGACGCAGAGGTTATAGTGAACTAAGATAGTCCCATTTCACTCCAGCCTGGTTGACACAGTGAGACTCTGTCTAAAAAAAAATATTTAAAGTCTTACTTGTAGCGTATAATCTATATCAATCAAGAGATGCTTAACAGACTCTCTAAGCCTCACTTTTGTTAATTGTATTATGGAGAGATCAAAGATAAAGACCATTTTCTCCAACTTGTTGAAAATATTCAGGAAGAACTTGCATGTGAAAAACTCAACCTGATTCTCTGATTATAAGTGAATCACTCTTCCCCTTAAATATTTTTCCACATTCAGGTTTGGTCAGTTTCACTTCAGTAGATGAGAGGATCTTAAATATTATTTATATACTAAATTTTATGTAGATCAGATAAAATATTTATCTTTGCATCAATAGTTTGTTCTCTGTGAGTGTGTGTGCGTATCTGTATGTACCTCTCTGTGTGTATTTTTCTGTCTTTCTTCTTTTCTTTTCATTCTGGTTTTTTCTGCTTCCTTTCTCTCCTTTCTTTCTTCCGTTTAAAAAACTAGTACATGGACTTAAAATATCTTGACTACTGCCAGGCACGGTGGTTCATGCCTTTTATCTGAGCACACTGGGAGGCCAAGTAGATAGATCGTTTGACCCTAGGAGTTTGAGACCAGCCTGGCCAACATGGTGACACCCTGTCTCTAGTACAACTATTAGAGAATTAGCTAGGCATGGTAGCGTATGCATGTAATTTCAGCTATTGGGGAGGCTGCGGCAGGAGAATCACTTGAGCGTGGGGGGCAGAGGTTGCAGTGAGTGCAGATCATGTCACTGCATGCCAGCCTGTGTGACAGAGGGAGACTCTATTTGAAAACACACACACACACAAACAACAACAACAACAACAACAACAATACCTACAATACTGAAAAAAAAAACCTCCAATTGGAAACAGAGTAACAGAAAAGCCCTATGGATAGCAGGCCACTTCAAGAAATGCGGGAGTAACATTTGTTTCTCTACGAATCCTCTACCAGGGTAATTTAGCTTCTAAACAAGTGCAAGGTGGTTGACCACAATAAATGAAAAGTTCATATCCTTAATTAAGAAAAAGGTGGCTTGAAGGAAGCCAGATGGTAGAGGAATGAGCCATTGGAGGGGAAGATAGCTTTGCTTCTCTGACAAGGTAGATGTGGTGGAAACTGATGGATCTCAGGGAAGAACCAGTATCTGCAGCCCAGGTAACATTGCAGTAAAGTACTTGCCCATCTATTTCTGTGATTTAAAGTGCCTGTGCAGGGAAGAGCAAAAGTCTTGTAAGTTGCCCATCACTGCCTAATTATTGTTCAGGTTTTCTGTTCATACAGAGTAGATGAATTAAAAAAAAAATTCTCCAGGGGCAAGCACTCTAAAGTGTCAGAATTACTCTTCCCAAGGTCTACATAAGTCAAGACATGCATAAGAGACTCTCTAAGCCTCAATTTTCTTAACTGTATTATGGAGAGAACAAAGATCATCTCCCACTTGTTGAAAATATTAAGGAAGAACTTGCATGTGGAAAACTCAACCCCATTTTCTGATTATAAGTGAATCACTCTTCCCATTAAATATTTTCTAGTCATGTGGGAATGGCCAGGGGATATTCAAACTCAGGATATGTAGTCTTGTAATTTTTTTTTTTTTTTCAGACGTTTCATCTATATATAAAGTAAATGTGCCGGGCATGGTGGCTGATAACTGTAATCCTAGCACTTTGGGAGTCCTAGGTGGGAGGATCACTTGAGGTCAGGAGTTTGAGATCAGCCTAGCCAACAGTGTGAAACCCTATCTCTACTAAAAATACAAAAATGAGCCGGATATGGTGGTGGTGCACACTTGTTGTCCCAGCTACTAAGGAGGCTGATGCAGAAAAATCACTTAAACCTAGGAGGCGAAGTTTGCAGTGAGCCGAGATTACTCACTACACTCCAGCTTGGGCAATAGAGCAAGACTCTGTCTCAAAAACAAACAAACAAAGAAACAAGCAAACAAATAAATGAAGATATATTAAAAGAGGTTATAAAAGTCATGAAATTTTTTAAGTACACACATTGAAATCGTTGATATTTTCAGCACGTAAAAGAAAATGCAATGACTATGTATTTCCTGAAGAGTCTCAGTTGGTACCCTTCTGTTGTAGATGATGATGCCCTTGATGCATGAATTTCCTACCCCTGGATCTCCTTCTTCATCCTGCCTCTTCTTCTTCAGGCTGGAAGTGTGGCCATAGGCTAATACCTGTAAGCGGTCAGGAGGGTGCTGTCTTGGGAGAGGCAGCCTCTTGTGCCACTCTGGATACAAGAATGGGTCCCAATAGGCTGAGGTCTTAGCCAACCTAGGGCTTCTGAAAGGAAAAGTGTGAGATAGCCTGAAGTTTATGAACGGCAAGCTACAGGTCTCTGCTGAGAAGCAAAAACAATTGCTACATTTCACAATCCTTGCCTGTCACTGTCCAGTTCTCTCCTAGAAGAGAAAGGTAGTGGCCGGGGTGGGAGGGAGTTGTGGGTTGGGTATCCTTATGTGTATGTGTGTATGTGTATGTGAGAGAGAGGAAAAGAGAGGAAGGGAGACAGAAGTTACTTTTTTGTGAGTGTTATAAAACACATTTCCAATTTGAATAAAAATATAATCTATAAATGATTTTTATTTTGTTCATATTGGCCACTATGAAGCAAAGATTTCTTTGTAATCTTGTATATCCTGTGTGCTGGGGGCTTCTATTGTAGATATTTATCCCCATTTACTATCAAACGGTGCTTTACTGTCAGAGGTCTGAGAACAGAGTGGCTTAATTTTGCCAGTTGTTAATGCAGGGCAATGTGGTGCATGCCTGTACTGTCAGCTACTCAGAAGGCTGAGGAAGCAGAATCACTTCAGCCTGGGAGGTGGCAGAGGTTGCAGCAAGCAGATCACAACACTGCATTCCAGCCTGGGTGACACAGCAAGGCCCTGTCCCCCCAAAATAAAAATATTATACAAACAAATGTTTTTAAAGCAAGGCATTAGGGACACATATGGAAACAGAACCCAGAGTGTGATGAATGGCCACTGTCACCATAGCCTACACACATATACACACTGTGCATTTCACTGCAAATAGGTCAATTAGGTGCTATTAGAAAGTTAAGGTGCTTTTACAATAGGGAGGTGAAATGATTAATTTTTCTGAGGAATAGATTTTTGGGGAAATAGGTGCATCAAAGGAGATTGTACTGATCCTGTGTTGAAGAAGATTTGGGGGACTATGCATCAGCCCACCAAGAGGAAGTCATCACCTGTGGAAGGAACAATTAACAGCATGTGATCATCCAACACTTAATGGCTTCACAGTGGTTCTTGGCCAGGAAACTGAATACTCCCTCTTCTCCTCCACACAGAGTATTTGCAAACACATAGGGAGAATTTGCTTGTCCAAATGACTGGGGAGACTACTGCAGTTATGACACAGGTACCAGAATTGGTAAGCATTCTCAAAGGCTCTAAAATTGGACATATTACAGAAATTCAAAATGCCGGTGTGAACATGGTGAGAATTGGGTAAGGTGAGTTTCAAGGTGCACATTGAAGAATGGATCATTTGTCTTTTTTTGTTTGTTTGTTGTTTTAGAGCAATGTTTCTCACTGACAGTAACTCTGTCCCCCAAGAGACACTGAGCAATGTCTGGAGACATTTTTGATTGTCACAACTGGGTGACTGGAGGAATGATACTAGCATTTAGTGGATGGAGACCAGGGATGCTGCCCAACACCCTGAAATGCACAGGATATCCGTCTGCAACAAAGAGTTTTGAAGGCACAAGTATCAATCGTGCTGAGCTTGAGAAATCTTGCTACAGACCTTGCCATGTGTATGTATGTGGTTCAGAAAACCTGAAGTTCCTGGAATTACATATTTCTAAGAATCTCACACCCTGCTTAGCACAGGGCCTCCCAGATAGTAGGGAGATTTGCTTAGCATGTCTTGATGTGGTGAATTGTAGAAAGATCAAGACTATTGATGAAGGAAAAGCAATTATCAGAAAAAGTGAAGAAAATCTGTTTTGCTTCTTGGAAAAACTACAGATTTCGTTGTCAATTTTCTCCTTTTCCTCATTTGATACATTTTGGCAGCCATTATGAACAGATTATGGATGTTTTACTCTGGTTCATTCATCAATGCTGTGTCTGAAAGAGTGGTTGCAGCAATCCTGCAAACTGTCAACATATTTGTGCAACTTGGTCAATGTTTTTTTTTTACTCTTCCTATCTGCTAAAGTTGTGTATTGTCATCTATGTCCATATATATCCCTACATACATATTTGCAGGCATAGTTAAGAAATAGTAGTTTATGACAACACAGTGACTTCAAAAAATACACATTTCACTTGTCTTAGCAATTGAGAATCAGAATTTAGATAATCATTGAATCCTCTCTATTATGCTTTTTGCAAGCTGCCATCGAGCGGCCAGCCAGGGCTGAGGTCTTATCTTAAGAATCCACTGGATAACAACTAACTTTGAAGCTCATGTAATTGTAGGTAGAATTTGGCTTCTCATAGACTGTGGAACTGAGGGCCTTAGTTTCTCATTGATTGTTGGCCAGCGGTCACTATTATTCTCTTGATAACTGGACTTTCTCAACATGGAAGTTTATCAGTACCTATTATTATCACTATTCTGCCAATGTGTATTTACAGAGTTTCATTAAAGCTCAGCATGTGCAAGCAAGAGAGAGAGTGATGAGTGGACCTTGTACTTGGTTTTCATGGCAATGAGAGCAAACCGGTGCCAGGGGATGACAAAAAGTGTGGCTGGACCTAGACATGAGCTCAGAAATATGAAGTTAATTCTCAGCAAATCACTAGAATCAGTTCAGAGATAGGTGTCTCAAAGCATGAAAAAGCATTGCAGTGTAGAAGGTGAGAAAACAAGCTGCCTTCAGGAAAGTTACAATTATCCAAGAACTTGTACACTCCTGCTGTTCTTCTCTCTGCAAAATGTGTACATTGAAACTCAATCCCTCTTATAAGAAAAGGTAGGCCCTTTAGAAGGTGATAAGTTGATATTAATGTGATTGGTGCCCTCACAAAAGAGGCAAAAATTTCAGGATCCCTTTGTCTCTTCCACCCCGTAAGGATACACAGCGCCATTATCTCTGAATGCGGGAACCCTCCCCATATGCTTAATCAGCTGGTGCCTTGAACAAGGTTTTCTAGGCTTCAATACATTGCCATGGTTTATAAATTACTGAGGTTAAGGCAGTCTGTAATAGAAGCCCAAACAGACTAAGAGAATGGTCTATTGGACATAAGGAAATACTGTGTCATTAACAAAGAGTGGAAAGTCCACAGCAAGATTAAATACACCAGGAAGCAGGACATCATTGACATCAATCAGGGATATTTTGCATAATTTTACTTTTTTCTACAGTTGATGAGTCAATAAGTTTAGGTGACCCACAGATCTATCATCTTAAATTTGAACCAGAAAATGGATGTATGGAGTTAGGATAGACATGGGAAAAACAAGGGTGATACTGAAAACTAGCTTCTGATAAAAAGAGTTAATTAGAACCAGAGTACCTGTGAAAGATTTTGGGATATGAGGTATAAATGGGCTTGCCAGAAAAATTCAGAATGCCCAGTTTCATTTTGTTTTTGGTTGTTGTTTTTTGGGTTTTAATTGGAAGACAGGGTCTTCCCAAAAAAAAAAAAACTGTAGTCACCCAGCCTAAAGTACACTGGTGTGATCTTAGCTTACTTCATTTTCCACCTCCTGAGTTCAAGTGATCCTCCCAAATTCAAGTGATCCTCCCACCTCAGCCTTACCCCAAGTAGCTGAAACTATAGGTGCATGCCACAACACCCCAGCTAATTTTTACATTTTTTTGTGGGGACAGGGTTTAACCATGTTGGCTTGGGTGGTCTCAAACTCCTAACTTCAAGTGATCCATACACTTTGGCCTACCAAAGCACTAGGATTACAGGTGAGGGCCACCGTGCCTGACTCCCAGTTGCCTTTAAATTTCAGATAAACAAAGAAAAATAATGACCTAATTATATCTCAAATATTGCACAAAATATACTTTTAGTAAAATTTTTGTTATTGTGAGTCATGTATTTTTAGCTGTTAAATCTGGCAACCTTAGTCCCAGATGTCTCTGCTAACATCTGGTCTATACACCACTTAATAGATACTTGTGTTTATATAAGCTCTCTACTTGTGTGGTTATAAGCTGACCACTTCACTTCTCCCAGACAGCTTCCTTGCATAAGTTTCCTATGACTGCTCACCTTCTGAAAAATGCATTTAAAAAAAAATCTGTTAATATCTTACACATTAATTAGGGCACTTCCTGCACAAGTAACACAAACCCACTTAAATAAGCTTAATAATAATAATAATGAAAGAAAAAAGAAAAAAAAAGAGAAAAGGACATTTGTTCAAGGACACAGGATATCTCAAAGTTCTAAGGCAGTCTAGCAAAACGAACCCTGTTCACTACAAATTCATATCTATTACTTGGAAACAGGTGCTTTGCAGATGTAATTAAGGTAAGGATGAAGATGAGATCATACCAGATTAAAGTGGGTCCTAAAACTAATGGGAGTGTCCTTATGAGAGACAGAAAACATATGAGAGACATGAAGACATATATAGAGAAGGTCATTTGGAGATGGTGGCAGAGACTGAAGTGATGCAGCCACAAGTCCAGAGATACCTGGAACCACCAGGACTGGGGACAGACTGGAAGAATCCTCCCCTAGAGCCTCTGGAGGGAGAAAATCTCTGTGGGTGGTCCTGGAAACTCCTACTTTAAATCTGAGGCTTGATGACCAGATGCTCAGGAGGCCATGCAAAGCTGTCCTGCTGGAAGGAACTTTTCCAACTTCGGCCTTTGGTGTAAATGATCATAGAACGTGTTAAAAGGCAGATTTTATACAGTTGATCTGGGGTGGGAGCCCAAACTTATGCATTTGAACAGGCTTCCATGTATTAATAACACCCATGATATTAGACCCAGGACTATAATTTGTTTAGTGAAGTACCAAAACTTTAGATTGTTTTGTATGTTTGGAGAAAAAGAACAAGTATTGCATGGGTCCAGGTGTTCTTTATGTAATTTTAGCCATGACTATTCTAGATAAATATTATCAGGCTCCTAATACGCTAATGCTTTATAACAGGTCAATCCCTTCTAAAAGCAATCCCATTGATATTTATACAAATGTACCATCAGCCCTATTTCCACATGTATGCATACACCCCTGTGTGTACTTGTCACATGCAAAACAGTGTTTGCAATGCGTTCCCTCTCTTCTTAATGAATAATACCTGAAAAGAAACAAATGAGTGTTTTTAAAATATTCCAATACAGATCATGTGTTTGAAAGGATAAAGAGAGTCATTGTCTTATAAATTTTTTGTCAACCTGATTTTATTTCAATTAAAATTATAAACCACACTGCATTCACCAGAGATGATCTATGTCTGACACTGGTCATTAACAAAAGAGAAGACTGTTTCCTTGAGCTTTATCAAATAAAACACATCAGTGCTACCTCTTATAACTTCCCCCCCCATGTTAAATGTCTCTTTTTAAAATTATAAACTATTTGAAATACAAAGGAGGAAAGCAGGAAAGAGTCCATGTGCACACACAGAACAGAGGTACAATCAGGCACAAATCAACCATGCTGGAAATATAAACTTCTTTGTATCATATATATATACATATGCACACACATATATAAATATAGATCTCTACATACTAATATATAGCAATAACTGTATATATAGACATATATCAATATCTCTGTAGATATCTATAGAAGATATAGATATACATATATATTTCTACAGATATCTATAGAAGACACAGATATCTATACAGATGGAGATACAATGTACATTGAATGGGCCATAGTAATTTTTATAAACACCTGTATCTAGAGAGATAGATGTATGAATCTATATAAATCTATCAATCTAATCTATCTAGCTAGCTAGCTAACTATCTATCTATCTAGCTATCTGTCTGTCTTTCTATCTGCCTATCTACCTATTTCTAAATCTCTCTCTTTATGCATATATATATATATATATATATATATACACACACACACACATATATCAATAATTCCAAGGTCCCAACTAACTGGAAGAAAGATTTATGTATATTTCCATGCTTTCAATAAATAATGTATGTTGTCATTCATCAAAGGAACAGACATTGTAAAAGATTTTTATTAAAAAGTCTTAGGTGGCTGGGTGCGGTGGCTCATGCCTGTAATCCTAGCACTTTGGGAGGCCGAGGTGGGTGGATCACCTGAGGTCAGGAGTTCAAGACCAGCCTGGCTATCATGGTGAAATCCCATGTTAAATATAAAATAAAATAAAATATAAAATAATAAAAAGTCTTAGGCATGAACATTGGTACAGTCACTGCAGAATGTCATTTTAAAATAAACTTTATTTTGGGACTCTTATTTGAGATTCAATATCTTTGTCTTTTTATGAAAGCAATAGTTAATGGATTTCGCACTGTCAATGAATGCAGTGACGTGTTGGAGCGTGAATACTTTTTAAAAATCAGGTCCATATTTAAAACTCATTTAGGTTAAAACATGCCCAGTGATAAAATAATAACTGGGGACAGAATTTAAAATAAACAAAAAGTCAGCAGAGAGCATAACTAACTTTCTAATGCAGATGCATATTATGTAATTAATGGTGTGTTACAGGTTTGAAGTAACAGAAGTCAGAAGGACAAAGCCTTCGAGAAAACCAAAATAGACTCTTGCCCACAAAGACATTTTTATTCGCATTTTCAGGTGGAAAAATTGAACTAATGGCGTGTGTAATCGTACTGGAAAACATAAACAAAATATTTCTTTCAAGTTTTATTTATCTTATAAAATACTTTCCCGATACATACGAGTACCGATCCAAGATGGCCGATTAGGAGCAGCTGAGGATTGCAACTCCCAGTAAAAGCGCGGAGGGTGAGTGGACGCCGAATTGCCAGACGAATTTTTATTGCCCACAGACCAGGAGATTCCCAGGGGGAGGAGCCCCACGGGTCGCCAGCGCGGCTGGTTTGGCCGGCGCAGCAGTTTTTGCCAGCGCGACTGTTTTCGCTGGCGCTGCTGTTTTGGGTGGCATCCTGGCGAGCGGCTTCCCCATACAAAATACGTGGGTCCAGGTGCCATTTTAGCTGGCAATTGGAGCTCCGGGAAGGCAGAGCCGCCCATTCATCTGATTAAAAAAAGGGACTGAAACAGGTAGCCAGGCCAGGAGATTTCCCTGGCAAAAAAACGCCACGAATCTCCGCGCTCGCAATTTCAGCTGGCACAGTGGGTCGCCCACATGGGAAATCACACAGATCTCGGCACCTTTTCAACAGGCGGCGGGAACACCTTGGAGACTCTGAGGCAGGGAGCCACGTGATCAGGCTCGACTGGTCCCACCCCCCACAAAAACAGCCATCGGAAACGCTCTGGATCCAGAGTTTCACAGCAAGCACAGCCGAGCCCAGGACACCCCAGCTCTGTGGGGGAGGGGCGTCTGCCATTACTGAGGCAGTCTGCCGCTACAGAGGTAATTTGCCATTGCTGAAGCAGTTCTCCACTACACCGGTATAAACAGGACTGCAGGGAAGGTCATACGGCAGCTGGGCGGAGCCCACAGCAGCTCAGCAAAGCCTCTGTAGGCAAACAGTGACTAGACTGCCTCATCGCTGGGCAAGGCAGCCCTGAGAAAAAGGCAGCAGCACCAGGGAAACTCATAAATAACGCCCTAACTACCCGAGCAGAGCACCTGGGGAAAAAGGGGTTTATGAGTTCTGCTGCAGCAGACTTAACGTACCTGCCCAGCAACTCTCAATGAACAATGGAGCTCACAGCTCAGCACTTGAGCTCCTATAAAGGAAACTCTGTCTCCTCAAGCAGCTCCCCTGATCCCCGTATATCCAACAAGTCACCTCACAAAGGAGTGCTCAGACGGACATCTAGTGGGTATTCTTCTGGGACAAAGATAGCAGAAGGAGAGAATGGCAGCAACCCTTAATGTTCTGCGGCTGCTGCAGGTAATCCCCCAGGCAAGCAGGGCCAGGAGTGGACCTCAGCAGTCCTACAGCAAAAGGGTCAGACGGTTAGAAGGAAAACTAAGAAACAGAAATAAATAACTTCATCATCAACAAACGGGACGTCCACTGAGAGACCCCATCAGAAAATCACCAACCACAAAGACCACACATAGATAAATCCACAAAGACAGGAAGAAACCAGCACAAAAAGGAGGAAAACACCCGAAACCAGAACGCCTCTCCTCCTACAAGGGATCACAACTCCTCACCAGCAAGGGAACAAGGCTGGATGGACAATGAGTGTGATGAAATGACTGAATCAGGCTTCAGAAGGTGGGTAATAAGAAACTTGTGTGAGCTAAAAGAACATGTTCTAGCCCAATGAAAAGAAACTAAGAACCTTGAAAAAAGATTTGACAAAATGCTAATGAGAATAACCAACTTAGAGAGGAATGTAAGTGAATTGATGGAGCTGAAAAACACAACACAAGAACTTTGCGAAGCATACACAAGTTTCAACAGCCAAATCAACCAAGCAGAAGAAAGGATATCAGAGGTCGAAGATCAACTCAATGAAATAAAACGAGAAGGAAAGAGTAGAGAAAAAAGGGTAAAAAGGAATGAACAAAGTCTCCAAGAAATATGGGACTATGTGAAAAGACCTAATCTACGTTTGATAGGTGTACCTGAATGTGAAGGAGAGAATGAATCCAAGCTGGAAAATATTCTTCAGGATATTATCCAGGAGAACTTCCCCAACATAGGAAAGCAGGCCAATATTCAAGTCCAGGAAATACAGAGAACACCACAAAGATATTCCTCAAGAAGAGCAATTCCAAGGCACATAATCGTCAGATTCACCAGGGTTGAAATGAAGGAGAAAATGCTAAGGGCAGCCAGAGAGAAAGGTCAGGTTACCCACAAAGGGAAGCCCATCAGACTCACAGCAGATCTCTCAGCAGAAACCCTACAAGCCAGAAGAGAGTGGGGCCCAATATTCAACATCCTTAAAGAAAAGAACTTTCAACCCAGAATTTCATATCCAACCAAACTGGGCTTCATAAGTAAAGGAAAAATAAAATCCTTTGCAAACAAGCAAGTACTCAGAGATTTCACCACAACAAGGCCTGCTTTACAAGAACTCCTGAAAGAGGCACTAAACATAGAAAAGAACAACCAGTACCAGCCACTCCAAAAACATACCAAACAGTAAAGACCATCAACACAATGAAGAAACTGCATCAACTAACGAGGCAAAACAGCCACCTAGCATCAAAATGGCAGGATCAAATTCACACATAACAATATTAACCCTAAATGTAAATGGGCTAAATGCCCCAATTAAAAGACATAGACTGGCAAACTGGATAAAAAACCAAAACCCGTCGGTGTGCTGTATCCAGGAAACCCATCTCACATGTAGAGATACACAAAGGCTCAAAATAAAGGGATGGAGGAAGATTTACCAAGCAAATGGAGAGCAAAAAAAGGCAGGAGTTGCAATTCTCATCTCTGATAGAATAGACTTTAAGCCAACAAAGATCAAAAGAGAAAAGAAGGACATTACATAATGGTGAAAGGATCAATGCAACAAGAAGAGCTAACGATCCTAAATATATACGCACCCAATACAGGAGCACCTAGATACATAAGGCAAGTTCTTAATGACTTACAAAGAGACTTAGACTCCACACGATAATAGTGGGAGACTTGAACACCCCGTTGTCAATGTTAGACAGATCAACAAGACAGAAAATTAACAAGGATATCCAGGACTTGAACTCAGACTTGGATCAAGTAAACCTAATAGACATTTACAGAACTCTCCACCCCAAATCCACAGAATATACATTCTTCTCAGCGCCACATCGCACCTACTCTAAAATTGACCACATAATTGGAAGCAAATCACTCCTCAGCAAATGCAAAAGAACGGAAATCATAAGAAACAGTCTCTCAGACCACAGTGCAATCAAGTTAGAACTCAGAATTCAGAAACTAACTCAGAACCGCACAGCTTCATGGAAACTGAACAACTGGCTCTTCAATGTTGACTGGATAAACAATGAAATGAAGGCAGAAATAAAGATGATCTTTGAAACCAACGAGAATGAAGACACAACATACCAGAATCTCTGGGGCACTTTTAAAGCAGTCTCTAGAGGAAAGTATATAGCAATAAATGCCCACATGAGAAGCAAGGAGAGATCTAAAATGGACACCCTATCATCAAAATTGAAAGAGCTAGAGGAGCAAGATAAAAAAAAACTCAAAACCTAGCAGAAGACAAGAAATAACTAAGATCAGAGCAGAACTGAAGGAGATAGAGACACGAAAAACTCTTCAAAAAATCAACAAATCCAGGGAGCTGGTTTTTTGAAAAGGTGAACAAAATAGACAGACCACTAGCCAGATTAATAAAAAAGAAAAGAGAAAATAATCAAATAGATGCAATAAAAAACGATAAAGGGGGATATCACCACAGATTCCACTGAAATTCAAACCATCATCACAGATTATTACAAACAACTCTATGCACATAAACTAGTAAACCTGGAAGAAATGGATAAATTCCTGGACACATGCATCCTCCCAAGCCTAAACCAGGAAGAAGTCGAAACCCTGAATAGACCAATAACAAGGTCTGAAGTTGAGGCAGCAATTAAGAGCCTACCACCCAAAAAAAGCCCAGGTCCAGATGGGTTCACAGCCGAATTCTACCAGACATACAAAGGGGAGTTGGTACCATTCCTTCTGAAACTATTCCAAACAATCCGAAGAGAGGGATCCTTCCTAAATCATTTTAAGAGACCAACATCATCCTGATACCAAAACCTGGCAGAGACTCAGCAAGAAAAGAAAACTTCAGGCCAATATCCATGATGAACATAGATGCAAAAATCTTCAATAAAATACTGGCAAACCGATTGCAACAGCACATCAAAAAGCTTATCCACCATGATCAAGTAGGCTTCATCCCGGGGGATTCAAGGCTGGTTCAACATACGCAAATCTATAAACATAATCCACCACATAAATAGAACCAAAGACAAAAACCACATGATAATCTCAATTGATGCAGAGAAGGCCTTTGACAAAATTCAACAGCCCTTTATGCTAAAAACTCTCAATAAACTAGGTATTGATGGAACGTATCTCAAAATGATAAAAGCTATTTATGACAAACCAACAGCCAATATCATACTGAAATGGGCAAAAACTAGAAGCATTCCCTTTGAAATCTGGCACTAGACAAGGATGTCCTCTCTCACCACTCCTATTCAATAGAGTACTGGAAGTTCTAGCCAGAGCAATCAGGCAAGAAAAAGAAATAAAGGGTATTCAAATAGGAAAGGAGGAAGTCAAATTGTCTCTCATTTGCAGACGACATGATTGTATATCTAGAAGACCCCATCGTCTCAGCCCAAAATCTCCTGAAACTGATAAGCAACTTCAGCAAAGTCTCAGGATATAAAATCAATGAGCAAAAATCACAAGCATTCCTATACACCAATAACAGACTTAAAGACAGCCAAACCAAGAACCAACTGCCATTCACAATTGCTACAAAGAGAATAAAATACCTAGGAATACAACTAACAAGGAACGTAAAGGACCTCTTCAAGGAGAACTACAAACCACTGCTCAAGGCAATAAGAGAGGACACAAACAGATGGAGAAATATTACATGTTCATGGCTAGGAAGAATCAATATTGTCAAAATGGCCATACTGCCCAAAGTAATTTACAGATTCAACGCTATCCCTATCAAGCTACCAATGACCTTCTTCGAAGAACTGGAAAAAACCACCTTAAACTTCATATGGAACCAAAAGAGAGCCCGCATAGCCAAGTCAATTCTAAGCAAAAAGAACAAAGCTGGAGGCATCACACTCCCGGACTTCAAACTATACTACAAAGCTACAGTAATCAAGACAGCATGGTACTGGTACCAAAACAGAGATATACACCAATGGAACAGGACAGAGACCTCCGACGCAACACAACACATCTACAACCACCCGATCTTTGACAAACCTGACAAAAACAAACAATGTGGAAGCGAGTCCCTGTTTAATAAATGGTGTTGGGAAAACTGGCTAGTCATGTGCAGAAAGCAGAAGCTGGACCCCTTCCTGACACCTTACACTAAAATTAACTCCAGATGGATTAAAGACTTAAACATAAGACCTAACACCATAAAAACCCTAGAAGAAAATCTAGGCAAAACCATTCAGGACATAGACGTAGGCAGGGACTTCATGACCAAAACACCAAAAGCAGTGGCAACAAAAGCCAAAAATAGACAAATGGGACCTAATCAAACTCTCACAGCTTCTGCACAGCAAAGGAAACAGTCATTAGAGTGAATCGGCAACCAACAGAATGGGAAAAAATTTTTGCAGTCTACCCATCTGACAAAGGGCTGATAACCAGAATCTACAAAGAACTGAAACACATTTACAAGAAAAAACAAACAAGCCCATTCAAAAGTGGGCGAAGGATATGAACAGACACTTTACAAAAGAAGACATACATGAAGCCAACAAACATACGAAAAAATGCTCATCATCACTGGTCATTAGAGAAATACAAATCAAAACTACATTGAGATACCATCTCACACCAATTAGAATGGCAATCATTAAAAAATCTGGAGACAACAGATGCTGGAGAGGATGTAGAGAAATAGGAACACTTTTACACTGTTGGTGGGCGTGTACATTAGTTCAACCATTGTGGAAGACGGTGTGGCGATTCCTCAAGGACCTAGAAATAGAAATTCCATTTGATCCAGCAATCCCATTACTGGGTATATATCCAAAAGACTATAAATCGTTCTACTATGAGGACACATGCACACGAATGTTCATTGCAGCACAGTTTACAATAGCAAAGACCTGGAACCAACCCAAATGCCCATCAACGATAGACTGGACAGGGAAAATGTGGCACATATACACCATGGAATATTATGCAGCCATCAAAAACGATGAGTTTGTGTCCTTTGTAGGGACATGGATGAACCTGGAAACCATCATTCTCAGCAAACTGACACAAGAACAGAAAATCAAACACCGCATGTTCTCACTCATAGGCGGGTGTTGAACAATGCGAACACATGGACACAGGGAGGGCAGTATCACACACTGGGGTGTGTCAGGGGTAAAAAGGGGAGGGACAGCAGGGGGTGGGGAGTTGGGGAGGGATAGCATGGGGGAGAAATGCCAGATATAGGTGATGAGGAGGAAGGCAGCAAATCACACTGCCATGTGTGTACCTATGCAACAATCTTCCATGTTCTTCACATGTACCCCCAAACCTAAAATGCAATAAAAAAAATATATATATATATATATATACATACAAAAAAAAATACTTTCCCTACAGAACAAATGGGAATAAACAAGATTATCTCTTTATCTCTTCCAATTGTATTTCTGTAACTATATTTATATGTAAGAAAGGTACATACATCAACTATTTCAAGAAAATCTCATTTAAGTGACTGTTGCTAATTTTAAATTTATGATAATTCACTCCAACTCATCTAGAGTTTACTCTGAAATCATTGAAATAAAAGGTTCCCTTTAGCAACAGAATGAAATCTGCTAAATCTTAAGGGTACAGTCATTTTTGAGGTCCATAGCATATTACTCTTCTTTTATCTTTATTTTTAATTACCTTATATTTTAATCTAGACTTTAAATCCTATTTGGGAATAACATTTCTTAAATGTTTTCTAAAAAACTGAGAATGCTTTTCACGCTAGTTTATAATTTATATATGGATAATACATCACTTATATAGTATGTATTATAATTATATAGTATATATATATATGTGTATATAGGTAAATATAGATATGAAAACAGATATTATACAAATGTTAGTTTTTGTCCTATAATTTTTTCAAATATATTACGCCTTATGCTCTGAACTGACCTCATATAACTGTGACCACCTGAGGAATTTATAATTAAAATATTTCAGGGATATTTTTCTAAAGCTGTGTCTATAATAGCAAATAAAAATAAGAAACACCATAAATAAACTAACAGGTAAATAAAAATAAAATGGGAAATTTGATTGGATTAGAAGGGGCATGGGGTAAAGAATTAGCTATGCAAGAGCAAACACTATGTCTTATTTATGCATCTTTCATAGTTTGCAGTTTGTAGAACAAGCAACAATTCTCACATTCATGATTACTCCTGCCTCATGATTCTCACATTCATGATTCTCCTGCCTCAGCCTCCCAAGTAGCTGGAGTACAGGTTCAACACACACTAATTTTTGTGTTTCTAGCAGAGACGGGTGTAAGACCGGTTGCCTCACCGGGAGCTTGGACACGCCCGTCCCTCTCTGCACCTGGAATCTACCTCACCTCTGTGCTGGACATCAAGCCCTGCATTCAGTATCTAACTCCGCCACGTGGCTTCCCTGACGCCCACTTCTGCACTCCGCACCAGAAAATGCACTCAACACTAAACTCTGCACCTGGCAGCTAGCCAGCCATTGGAAAACCCAGTCAAAACTTAAAAGAAGCCCTGCCAAAACCTGGCCAATAGCATTTTGCTCCTCCCAGGTCCCACTTCCCCCTGGGCAGCCCACTCACTGGAAATCCTGCCTGCCTAACAATAGCAGCTTGCGCCGTCCATGTCCTGTTTCTCCACAACCAATCTGCCTTCACTCCCTATAAAACCCCCGCCCAAGAGGAGCCAAGTGTGACTTCTCTGGCCCCACTTTCCTGGGCCACAGAACCTCACCCAGGAGCTGAATGAATTGGCATTTAATTTTCCTAGGCTGGTCTCAGTTTCCTCATTTTAAATTCAGCAATAACCCTTACATTTGGTGCCAAAACCCAGGAGGAGTTGTAAGACCCTTTCCTGGGGGAAACTGACTCCTCTACCAGAAGCCGGACCAGGGAACTGCTCCACCACAAGGTAAGGCTTCTGTTGCCCACAGCCCCTTCTGCTGCTTGCCTCATGGACTCCTTGCTCATAATTGCCACCGTGTCAGGGACTCCTTCTCATCTCTCACCATGTGCCCCGGGCCCCGGCCTCTTCTCGAGGGCCTGAGCATAGAGGAGACATCCCTACACTCTTGTCTTCTCCCCATGAGGGTTTTCTCAGGGTCAGGATTCTGAGGGAGATGTCCCCACCTTCCTGAACCCTCTCGTATCCTCCAGGGTTTGGTGGTGCGGCCCGGGATGCTGAGCTACTCTTTCAACCATCTCCACAGTAGCGGCTGAGGTTTGAATAATCAGAAGCCCCCATTTGCAAACCCAGGCCCTGCCTAACAGCAGGACCAAATTCCCGGCTTACATTACTAAAATGTCTATCTCAAATCAGCCCTTTGGCATATAAGCTCCCATTAATTAAGTAACTGTACTTTCAGTTTCTCTTCCTACCCCCAGCACGAGTGAGTAAATGAGTGAGTTTATGTGTAGTCCCATGGCCTAATCGCTACATGGCTTGTCTGGGCCTCAACCCGTGGTTCCACAGAGATGTCATAAGGCATAATGGTGATTCACCTCAGGACAGATTGAAAGTTCTGAGGTGACCAGGCCCAGGGGTTACATGGGTACAACTTAGCCAAGACGCCCGGAAACATCCCTTTGGGGGATGTGGCCGGGAAGGCATCAGACTGCTCTCCCACCTGGGGGGCACCCATCCTTTGTCCATCAATCCTATATGTGGTTCTGTCTTTATTGTAGACTCACCAGTTTTGTTAGACTCCTGCTAGCTGATGTATAGTGGTTTAGGCCTGCTTCCCCTTGAAGTAACAGATATTCTACAGTGGGTAATAGACCACTGGCTGCAGGGGACATTTATTGAATTCATGCCCCTAGAAATAACTCTGTTCTCCTTTTTCCTCCTACTTTTTTTCTACCACTAAACCCCCACTTTCTAGCTCTGTCTCTTTTTCACTTCCACTAATTCTTCCATGTGGCAAATAGCTCTAGCCCTGTCTCTTTTTTATTTTATTTTTTCTCATAATCATTGCAGTCTGTAGGTTCTCTTAGCCACCCCCTCCAGGAAAAGAGTTCTTCCACCCATGTTGGGTATCATACAAAACAAAACAAACAAACAAAAAAAAAAAAACAAAAAAAAAAAAACCAGGAATATGGGTAATCAGAAATCTCATCCAGACCCCAAGTCGCCACTAGGATGCCTAGCCAAAAATCTACCCAAACTGGGTCTCTCTATAAAAAGAAAACACTACTCTTCCTCTCCACTGTGGCCTGGCCAAAGTATCCTTTAGACAACCAGTCCAAGTGGCCTCCAGAGGGCACATTTAACTTTAATATCCTAACAGACTTAGACAGCTTTTGCCAAAGGAATGGCAAGTGGGCAGAGGTTCCTACATTCAGGCTTTCTGGCATCTCTGCTCCCACTGTGACCTCTGCTCCTCCTGCAATACTGCCCAGGTACTCCTAGTAAAAAACTCCCCCACACTCCCTTTGGCCCCTTCACCAACCCCCTCCTCCTCCTTCTCCGACCCCCCATCTGGCTGAAGAGCTGTCCCTACCCCCAGCCCGGTCCACTAGATCCCCCGCCTTATGCGGGCCCCCAACCCCTCCTGCTCCTCCTCTTCTGGGTTCCAACCTGACGTCTCCTGTTAGTGCTCACACTCGCTCACACTGTGCTTCCAACAACGAAACCTCTCTCCTTTGTCCTCTCCGCAAGGTGGCTGGAGTGGAGAGTGTTCTCCAAGTGCATGTTCCCTTCTCCCTGTCTAATCTATCAGCCATTGAAAAATGCCTAACGTCATTCTCCACCAATCCTACTGCTTACACCAAAGAATTTCGTTACTTCACCCAAGCGTACAACCTTACCTGGCATGACACCTATGTAATCCTGTCCTCCACCCTTACTCCAGATAAGTGTGACCGCATTCTCGCAGTGGCCCAAACACACGCTGATCAGGTACATCTCAGAAACAATCAAATGCTGGTAGGCATGGCGGCGGTCCCCAAGGCAGACCCTAATTGGGACTATCAAGCTGGTCAAGATGGTCGCTGCTGCCGAGACCAAATGCTACAGTGCCTCCTAGCAGGCATGCAGAGCGCAGTTCAAAAGGTGGTTAATTATGACAAGTTAAGGGAAATAACTCAGGATCCTGATGAAAACCCAGCTGCCTTCCTTGACTGATTAACTAATGCTATGATCCTCCATACCTGGCTGGATCCGGCCTCCTTAGCAGGGGCTACAGCCCTAGCCACACACTGCATCTCCCAGTCAGCGGCTGATATACAGAGGAAACTTAAAAAAGCTAAAGAAGGCCCCCAAACTCCCAAACAGGACCTAGTAAACATGGCATTTAAAGTTTTTAATGGCCGAGAGGAAATGGCTGAGGCCACCCACCAGGCCCATTTACAGCAAAAGGTAAGCCTCCAAACCCAAGCTCTTGTAGCAGCCCTGAGGCCGGCAGTCCACCGAGCATCTGGTGGAGGGGGTCCATCATCCAGTGGAGGGGGTCCATGGAAACCCCTCAAAAATTCTTCAAAGCCCCACCCGGTCCCCCATTTCAAATGTGGCCAGAGGGACACTGGGTGCAGCAGTGCCCCTGTCCTCGCCCACCTCCCAGACCCTGCCCAAGCTGCAAGCAGACTGGACACTGGAAGGTTGACTGCCCATCCCGGACTACAGGCTCACCCCCCGCACTTCTATGTGAGGGGCAAGCCAGTCCACAGGAAGCAGTGCCTTTGCTTGAACTCCTTGGCCTTCTGGGATGACTGAGCATGCTCCAGATGAGCGTGACCACATTCTCACAGCTCAGTTGAGACTGAGCTCCTCTCTGTCTCAACAGCATCCTGCCACTCTCTTTAACTTTCTGGGATCTCAAGAGTACCAGGTATCTCCCTCCAAGGCGCAGTTGTCAGTCACCTCGGTAGTCTACTTAGGCATTCGCCTCACCCCCCCTGCAACTAAAAGCCTAACAACAAATCGCCATAAGGCACTCGTTTTGCTGTAGCCTCCAGAGACAGCTAACCAAATTCTCTCCTTTTTGGGGTTTGTGGGGTTCTTCCACCACTGGATACCTAAATTTGCTTCTCTAGCTAAACCTCTGCATGCAGCTGCTAAAGACACACCCACGGGACCCCTCTCCCATCCTGGGGTAATGAAGCAGGCTTTTAAAATCCTACAAACTGTCTTGTCCACAGCCCCCCCCCCAGTCCAACTACTGGATCTCAACCACCCCTTCCACTTGTTCACTGATGAAAAACAGGATTGCAGTTAGGGTCTTAACCCAACCCCTGGAACCCGTGTATCGTGAGGTAGCCTACTTATCAAAACAGCTCAACCCCACAGTCCGGGGGTGGTAGCTTTGCCTGTGGGCCCTGGGAGCAGCAACAGAACTCACCAAGGAATCCCTAAAACTTACCTCTGGCCAGCCCATCTGTGTTCTTCCCCCATAAGCTAACCAACCTTCTCTCTCAGAAATCTTCGCTCACCTAGGACCCTCTCACCTACAGGAGTTTCATCTACTCTTTATTGAAAATCCTTCAGTCAGCCTTCATCCCAGTTCTCCCACTCAACCCAGCTACTTTGCTTCCTCTCCCATCCCATCTCCCCTCCCCAGCCCATTCCTGTCCTGATCTAATAGAGGCACTTGCTAAACCTCAGGAGGGCCTGTCTGACCTTCCCCTGTCCAACCCAGACCTTACCTTTTATGTAGATAGAAGTTCGATAGTGACAGCTAACGGGTGGCAAAAAGCAGCCTATGCAGTAGTTCCAGATTCAGCCACCCTCGAGGCACGCCACCTCCCCGATGGAACATCACAAAAGGCAGAGCTCATTGCTTTAACCTGAGCCCTCACGCTAGCACAGGGAAAGCGAGCAAATATCTATACTGACTCAAAGTATGCTTTTCTTATCACCCACTGCCACTCTGCCCTCTGGAGAGAGCAGGGATTCCTTACTACAAAAGAGTCCCCCATAATCAATGCTACCCAAATCTCTAATCTCCTGCAAGCTCTGACACTGCCCAAAGAGGTTTCTGTCATCCACTGTGGAGGGCACCAGGCCCAGCAGGATGCCGTTTCCTGGGGCAATGCAAGGGCAGATGCGGCAGCAAAATCCTTGACCAGTACCATGCTGGCCCCCTTTTTCCTCAGGTTTTTACAGGCCTGCATATGGGAAATTTCCAGGGTGGCTGTGAACCAGATGCTGCTTCATGCCTATGTCCAACTCCCAACTGAGGCGCCAGCCAGCTGACGCCCCCCTTCACTCTGCCCTACTCAGCAGGAAGTAGCCAGAAAGAAGCGGCATCCTATATCATCAAAAGGGTTAGAATGTAAGGCCGGTTGCCTTGCCAGAAGCTCAGACATGCCCATCCCTCTTCGCATCTGGAAACTACATCACCGCTCTGCAAGCCCTGCACTCAGCATCTAGCTCCGCCTCATGGCTTCCCCAATGCCCACTTCTCCACTCTGCACCAGAATCTGCACTCAACACTAAACTCTGCACCTGGCACCTATGGAAAACCCCACTAAAATTTAAAAGAAGCCCCGCCAAAACCTGCCCAATAGCATTTTGTTCCCCCATGTCCCACTCCCCCTGGGTGGCCCGCTCACCGGAAATTCTGGCTACCTACTAAGAGCAGCTTGCGCCATCCACGTCCTGGTTCTCCACAACCAATCAAAACACGTTCACTCCCTATAAACCGCGCCCCCCGCCCCACCCTAGAGGAGCCAAGTGTGACTTCTCTGGCCCCCCTTTCCCAGACCACAGAACCTCGTCCGGGAGCTTAATAAATTGGCATTTAATTTTCCTAGGCTGGTCTCAGTTTCCTCATTTTGAACTCGGCAGTAACCCTTACAATGAGGTTTCATGATGTTGGCCAGGAAGATCTCAAACTCTTGACCTGGTGATTTGCCTACCTTGGCCTCCCAAACTGCTGGGCTTACTTACAGGCATGAGCCACCACACCTGGTCCATTTTTTTTTTTCATTTCACGGTAAGACTATAATCATGATTTCAACTTCCTCACTGGATCATCATGAATCTATCTAACATATTCAGCTGGAGGCTGTCACTGATTTACTGACTCCAAAATGCAATGGTGCTTTCCCATCGTCCTTCACTCCTAAAATCTCTATAGACCTTGACACCATTGACTCCTACCTACTCCTTTTGGAGGTTAAAGTGCTTTCTTAAATTCCATACCACATTTTATCTTACCAGAGATCTTCTGCAGATGGGAGAATGACTCTATTTTAGGTTGCTGTCAAGACCCTACCCAGTGTCACTTCCTCCAAAGATTTGCCTTTTATTTTAAGCTAACACTGTCTGTATTTTATAACAAAATGATAAGTATTGTATCCATAGGGTTTGTGCTCAGTTCCACAGACCCTACCTTATGATCCCTATTCAGGTAGAATCTCCTGTCCCAAAGGTCTCAGGTCTGAGGTTCATTGGTATTTCTATGATCCACCAGCATCTCATTTTTCTTTCCATACAAAGTGATTTGGCTGTGTGCACACTCTTAACTTCCCATCTCACCGCATCAAGACTATCTCTAGTCTTTTCTTGTTTTAGTGCCCCATCCCAGTTTTATCCAACCTTTGAAACTATGCAAATAGTCAAATATCACCCATAGTCAAAAAATTCCACTACTATTGTCAAATTTCACTACTACTGTATATTTTCACTATACTGCCATAATTTCGGCATACCACAAAGTCTCACTGTCCTCTTTTGTTCTAGAATGTCTGGCCCTTAAATGCTCGCAGAGTAAATTCTCTGAAAGGTAATCTCTGTCACCATCCTCAGCTAACACCAACAAGGATTCCAGCCAATGAATACTCATTATCCTCTGTAGTCCAGCTTTCTTATTCTCCTCTTTGAATTTAAGAGCTTAACATCGGCTCACCATCGTTCCTGTTTTTAGAGTTTAATTTGAAGATTATCTGAAAAACAACCTCATGTAGCAGAGTGGCCCCAAAAATTCATTTTCTCAGAACCCACTTGAGACCTGCTAAGTTTGAATACCGGTGTTTAGCTCTAGAGGCATGGATTTTGTAAAAATCTATCTGCATAATCCCTGTGGACCTTGAACTTCCAAAGCCTCTGCTCACTCCATATCTGTTTCTCTTCTCCAGATATTAATCTCTTAGAATAATTTCCCACCTCTATTCTTCAAATTACCCAGGAAAACCTTGTTTATCTGTGAACCATTTTCTCATCACAATAGGAGATTCCTACACCTTGGGTGTGCTTCTGACATGGCATATATCACATATTGAGTTGCATTTTAATAACTGAAGAAGCTTTATTTATCCCTAATTAGATTTTTAAGCACCCTTTACACTACAAATACTTATCTTTCCAATAATGATTAATAATTTAATGATTAATAAAATAGTATATATTACTATTGCACTAAGAATCATCCTACTGAAAATATTTCTGTTTCACTTTGACCATTGCATTAGGAGGAGACAGTAGGAATTAGTAGTGCCCTATAGTGTATCTGGATTCACCAATATTGCATTTAGGGTAATATGTATTGATCTTATATGAGCATAGACATAATACCAGAATGTAGTTGATGGAGACACAGAGATGGAAAATCAATGGAACAAATAGTATATTATAAATTATTTCTCATGTTCCATCCAGTTCTTTGTACCAAACACAGCTTATGAATCTTTCTAGGAACCCTACTGTTTTATTTCATTTTGTTTTTCCCCCCAGCTGCCACATCTCACCATACTCCACATTAAATTTAAAATGGAAGCAGGAAGAATGATACCCTTATCTCTACCAGGAATCCTGTATTGAAACCTCTGAAGCTCCTCTGTCTGTAGGGTAATCTGGTGGCAATTGTTAAGAATTGGTGTTTTAGGTCCTATCCTGATCAACTGTGAGGGATTTTGGATTATGGAAATTTATAAACTCATAACATTTTATATTCACTTATTCTTATAATCATGATTCCATATGTTTAAGATGCTTTCTGATTTTTTTTTTTTTTTTTTTTTTTTGGTGGGGCAGTCTCATTCTGCAACCCAGGCTAGAGTACAGTGATGTGGTCATGTCTCACTGCAGCCTCCACCTTTCTGGCTCAAATAACCTAACCCCTTCAGTTTCCTGAATAGCTGGTACCATAAGCATGCACTTACCACTCTTTTTAATTTGTTTTGGTAGAAACAGGGTTTCACTATGTTGCCTAAGCTGATATCAAACTCCTGGGGTCAAGCATTTCTCCTGCTTCAGCCTCCTAAAGTGCAGGGATTCCAGGGATGAGCTACTGCTCCTGAACATTAAAAAAATTTTAAAATTAGCTTTGCACAGTGGCAGTATGGTAGCCAATGAGGTTTATCTGAGGTGCGATTATTGCTAATTGAAAACTTTTCCCAATACCCCGCCGTGACGACTTGCAATACAGTCGGCAATGGCAATTTTTGACAGTCTCTACAGAGACTGAAAAAAATTTTTTTAAATTATTTTTAAAAAGTCTCAGTGGGGTCATTCACATTGAAGTGAAATATGCTTGCCTGTTCTCTCTCAGATTGCATGTCTCAGGGAAGATATCTGCTACCCAACCAACCCATGCCCAAACTAAGCCAATCATTCAGATTTTGCCCAAACTCTCCTATCCAATCTTATTTTATCATGCTGCCTTAAAGTATTTAGAAGTGATGACTTCCTGCACCAGGTTCCCTTCCCTTTCCTTTCTTCCCCCTCTCCTTCTCTTCTTTCTGTACCTTCCCTTTCTGCTTTACTCTTTCTCTCTCTCTCTCTCTTTCACTAGGGACTTTATTTGTTACATCTATTATTGCAACAATCTTACAAATATTTTCTTTGCTTTCCACATTGGCTGTCTTCTACTTGTTCTCCACATTGCCATCACAGTGATTGTTATAAAATATAAATCTGATTATTTCTTCTCCTCTCCCCTGCAGAAATATATTAATAGGTTTTCCATTGCCTATCTGGGTAAATTCCACCTGTTCAGTATGGCATTTGAAACACTTCATAATTAGGTCTCTCATCTGTTCCTCACCACCTTCTTTTCAAACTCAGTGTCCTGCCATGCCAAAGCCTCTCTATTTCAAGATTTCCACACATACCATATTGTGTGGTACCTTTATTCACGGTTTCTTCTCAACTTCTTCACCCAATCATCTATGTACCTACCATTCCTTCCCTACTCAAAATGTTCTTCCTTTGCAAATTCTTCCTTAATCATTTTCACCTCCATGGGATGGTACAAATTCATACATATTCTTTGTGCACACCTTATTGTAACAATATTTTTCTCATGCTTTTGGCTATCTTGTCCACTAGACTATATGTTTTCTCAAAAATAAATGGATGAGTCTCACTCATAGATATATAGCATTACTTAGGATTGCACTAGTGCTAAAACAAAACAAAACAAAACAAAACAAAATAAAACAAACAAAGAAAACAACAACAAAAAACTCTGATTCATGAATAAGTCAATACATTCTTGGCAAAGTCCATGACTTTCTGGCCTAGTATAAATTACTGTGTTAAATTTGAGGTGGTGCTTTAGTTTAGGATATAACTATCAATATATAGTACATATATCTACATCTATACGTCTACATTCATGTATATTACTGATTTGGGGGATAAGCTATATTTATTAACAATACTATCATGTTAATGGGTCTTCAGTATCTATAGAACAATGGAAAAAGTATATACGTATTTCTAAATAGCCTGTCCAATAATGGGAACACACACACACACACATATATGCGTGGATGGATATACATTTTTCTATTATTTGGTATAGATATCTATTAATAGATACATGTATATCTATGTACCTATCTTGTACCTATCTTTCTGGCCAAGGGTGCTTTCATATTATCTCATTTAGTCCTCACAAGAAAATGAAACCCACAGGCAAGTTAATATTAATGTCAGCTCAACAGAACCACAAAACATAACTGACTTTATAGGGCAAAGTTTTGTGAGGATAGAGTCTTCAGCACGAAACAAGGTCCCTGAAGATGTCCATCACCTTCTTCATTATTGGTCATGCTGCCCAAGAATCCTTTGCATCATCATGGCAGGCTTTATGCTTAAGTTTACTGCCGAAAGCAGAAGCAATTAGGAGAATGTCATATATGTTAGGGACATTATCTTTTTCCTTATATAAATAAATTACTGGGTCATGAAATAATTTTAGGAAAAGCTAACTTTTGTGGCCACATAGAGTATAAGTAAGTACCATGTAATGTGAAGATTAGCAGGCCCCATTAACTTAGCTAATTATTACAACAATATTACATGATGATTATCTGTTCCATTTTACAGATGCAGAAATGGAGACAAACCACTCAAATGCACATCTAAGGTCACATGCAACTTAAATGGAAGTAGTCTCATTTTAGAATCTGTGTTCATTGCCACAACACTTTTATGATGTCCTCTGATCTTTGCATTGGCATTTTAAATCCAACTTTCTCGAAACCAACTTTAAATAGGGGAACTTTAAGCATTGCTCATTTAGAGCCAACTTTCTTCAACACAAACATAAACACAGGGCTCATACCCTCCTCCTCACTCATGCACCTTGAAACTCCTTGGGAAAAATAACTGCTGGACCTGAGAAATGAGGAATATTTAAAAACAAATAGGTCATTCTGGGCATACCTCCATTGTTTTATAAAAACCAAGTATAAGCATACAAGTAAACAAAAGCCTACATCCAACACCTCTCAACCACTCCCTGGGCATAAAAGAGGTCCTGTATTTACAGAACAACATGCCAATTTTTGCTGTGCTAAAAATTGTTTTATATCATTGCTTCCCATATGAGTCACAATAACGTAGACCTAGGAACTGCTGGAGATCATGACCTTAAACAGTGAAAGATGCTTGCATATACTGCAGTGTGTTTGGTGTGGAGGGTACCTGGAAAGTCCTAAAAAAGCAAAGAGGATAAAAGTTTGCCGTGTGCCTCTGGTGCGGTGGCCCGTATGCCATGCCCACCTGCTCTATCTCCTGGGTACCCGGAATCTCTCCGTTACAGCTGATTTGCACTGGGATCAGCTGCTCTTTGCCTGAGGCTGTAGCCGCGGATGTGGTTTCTGTAGAGATGAAGTTGACTCCGTAGATGTATTGGCTGTTGGTTTTGTAAATTTCGTTCAGTCTGGCTGGTTGAAAGAGGAAGAGCGCCAGAGACAGCAGGAGCTTTCTCCTCTATTTCTCTTTTCTTTTCAGAACCCTCTCTCCCGTCTCCATCTCTTAGTACAGAGCTCTTATTCAGCCACTAGATCGGCCCTTCCTGCTTCAATTGTAATGTTTGTTCTGCCTGGGGACACACTATTGATGGCGGAAAGAATGAATTTCCTCCAAACCCAGCAGTTGGTGGTGGCTCTTGCATTGCTCTGGATCAGTTAATCTAGCTGAGGGATTCAGGAATGGAAAAGCGCCTGGGCTTTCAACAAATACTCCTGAATCATTGCTCGTTTCAGTTTACCTAGAGAAATTTAGATGCGTGAAAAGAACTCTTAACGGCCAGTGTTGCTCTTCCACAGTCAAGGTAGGCGATATTCATGTTATTTAAACAGCCATTTAAACATTTTGACTTGTAGTGGCTCTCCAGTAGAGGATGGAAAGTTTCACTGCAGATATTTGAGTTTCAGTTCAGTTGATCTTTATTTTTTTCCGTTTTATGATTCTAATTATTTTTTGAAAATTTGGAAAGGACTTTCTCCCATCTGTCTCCTTTCATTTCTTAGGTGTGGGTGGGGGTGTGGACGTTTATGTACGGCTTTTACATGCAACCTCTCCACAGAAACGTTTGGTTGCGCTTAAAGAGAAAAATCCACTGTACCGTCGTTTGGAAGCGTTTTGCTGCAATCAGCTATTTGAACGGCTTTGGAGATGCGTGCCATGTGTTTACAAAGTAGCGTTGCCTTCCGTATCAATAAACAAAGACTGTGCCACAGAGAGCAGAAAAACAATAAAACAAAAAAAAAATGTATGTGTGTATATATATATATGTGTGTGTATATATATGTTTGTGTGTATCTGACATACAGTGAGAGAAGTAGCAAAGCGGCCAGGGCTGGACATGGTGAAGGCGGAAGGACTTCTGCAAACTGTGAGCATAGGAGGCTTTTCTTTTCTTTTGACCCACCCCAGCCCCCAGTCTTCTTAAGAAAAGTGTCAGCTACTACCGTCCGGGGTGCTTTTTTTTTTTTGGGAGGATAGAGTTGTGAGTAGCGGTGAGGTTAACCAAAGAGAAAAAGGGAAAACAAGTTTGGTTGGGGTTGAATGACGCGTTTTCCGTCTTTCAAGTCCTTGGGTCGGGTAAGATGACGCTTGGGGGGACGCAGCAAACGGTGAAAGTGATTGAGCAGTCTTGGGTGGGGAAGCATTCAGGCGTGCTGGATACCTCATGTAAAGATGAAAGGACGGTATCTCTATGGTGCCCCTGCACAGGAGTGGGGTCCATGCACCCCTTACTCGTGTCTATGGGTTACGAGGGTGGGGGGACGTCTCTCCCCCGTCCCCACCCGCCTCTGAATTCCCGCGCGGCTGTGTTCTATCCCCCTCCCCCTCCTGTGGGCGGAACTAAGTTCTATCCCCTCCCCCCTCCTGTGGGCGGAACTAAACGAGAAGATCTAGCAAGCGCTCAGCCCCTGGCGGGAGAGACTGTAAGGCGAGAGTTGCAAACTGCGAGACCTCGGTGGCAGAGTGAACTTCAGCCGCACCTCCTACCTATTACCGCCGCTGGGGCTCCTTTAATCCGCACCGGTACCAGCTTGGCGTGACCTGCCGAATCGCGGGCGGGAATGTGGTGGGGGAGAGGGAGGTAGGTGCTGGTCGGCTGTAGATGATGCTTACGTGGGAGTCTTGCTGTGGCAGGAAAGGCCTAGGTCCTGGCCTGCCACCTCCACAGTGCGGCTGCTGCCTCCCTGAGGTTTTCCACTAGGCTGGTCACTTCTTCCAGCGACACTCTAATCCTTCGGTTGCTGTCCTGGACGCTGATACCTCTTCTCACCCCAACCAGACCTGGCTCTTTCGCACTCGGAGAACCGGTAGGCTGTGGTCCTTTGGTGGGGGGTGTCCTCGGCTGCGCTCCAACGATTGCAATCCCGAGATCGGCATCGGGTGCCCCGCGCAAATCTGGGCCCGGGCGCAGCATTCGGGCGCCTGCTCGCCACCAGACACAGCGCCTTTTGTTCCTGGAGCAACTGGGGCGCGAGGGGGTGGTCACGCCAACCCTTGCACCCTAGAGGCCTGACCCACACCACCCTGGGAACGAATGGCCCTCATGTAGGGCAAGGGGCATCCGAAGGACATCTTCTCCAACATACCCCTCCCCTTCCCCATAAGTCTTTTTTTTTTGGTTTACTTATTTTCCGATCTATCTATCTATCATCAATCAATCAATCTATCTATCTATCTAACCTATCTATCTATCTGTACTGTGGGTTTCGTTTTCTCTGCCTTCTTCTTGTGAACCAAACGCACCTGTGTATGTGCTACTGCTCTCGCTGAGATGCCGGGGGACGGGGTACAGGAGACAGCACTAATCGGGCCTAGGAAGTAGCGGCGCCGTTTTGGCCCCAGGGGTGCACGAGGGCTTGCAGCTGCGGCGAGCGCTGGGCAAGCGCCTGAGGAGTTCAGACCACTGCTTGGACGAGTTTGCGGAAGCCACCACAGAGGATCCATATTAGTCATTTGTACCCAACTGAAGAAATATGCATTGGGAGTTGAGTAAGGGTTTTAAACTAAGCAGCTGATGTCCTTGAGAACTGAATCCACAAGATGGTAGTATGGCTTTTACTTTTTCATTTTCTTTTATTTTTCGTTTTTTTGTGTATGTATCCTAGGTGAACAGTGGTCACGTGTGTGTGTGTGTGTATCTCTGTGTGTGTCTGTGTGTGTCGTCCTATCTTATGCTTTGTGAAGGCTACTGTTATCCATAGTGTTTACATCGGAGCGCGTTGCATTATATTTTCTTTAAAGGGGGTAATGTGCTTGAGATTCCATTTCACAATTAGCCGTTTCTGTGATATGAGGGAGGCAAAAGCAAAAACAGTGAAAAAAGGAAAAACAAAACAAAACAACAGAAAAACGTTTTCGCAGACGTCCTTCCTGACGAAGCAGAATTGCCAGTTTGTGTGGGAGTTCTGTGGGAACATACAAGTGCGTGGTTCAGAAATCCTGGGTAGCTTCCGGGTGCAAACACCTGACTTTGATGAGAACAAAGCGGCAGAAACTGCAAGAGACCTGCGTGGTTTGAATGGATGTACTGAGCCTTTTCCTACAGAATGCCAGAACAGGGTAGAAATCAGATCGCAAAGAAATCTGCACTTTTGTGTGGGCATATTTTGAGACTGCACAATTATTTCAAATCTTTAGTTGACAGTGGAATGTTAGCAGTAATACATTAAATCCTCAGCATACATTTTCCTATGGAAATGAGCAGAATATTAAGGGGGTGGCAGGATGGCTAATGGCACATGGTTGCGTTAATCCCTGTATTTCAAAAAAAAGTAATTTCTGTGTATACTAAAATTAAGAATATAGGAATTTCATGGAGAACTCGTGTGAGCATGTATTTCTCAAATTAGAAATTTGGTATTCTATTACTCAATGTAATGAATGCATTCTACACACACTTGCATTCTATATTTCTGTATGTGTGTATATATACTATATATATATTGCCATTTTAAAGAGTATCTTTGCCATGTAAGAACATAATCAGGGCCATTGTCGGAAGTGGAAAATTACTTCATCAGTTTTAAATCACTGGATTCAAATGGGAGGATTGATTTTTATTTTTATTTTTTTAATTTTTAAAAATGTGCTTTGCTGTTTTCTTCTTTGGTGGAAGATTTTCCTTTTTTGTATGTTCTTTTAAATAAACTAATGCTGCATATACACTAGGCCCTAAAATCAGTAGCCTAGCTGATTTTTACCCCAACCTAAGAATATAACAGATACTTCGTAATGGACTGGTGACCACATAAGGTAGATAATGAAATTGTCTTGATGCACGAAATTTAGAAGCAATCAGACTTCAAGGAATTGAAATTTCATAGTTTGGGGCCTCGGATATAGACTTAATGGTAAGTATACAGATTTTTTTTGCAAGATTTGTGAAATTGACTTTTTAATTTGTTTGTGTGTGTGTGTAGTAATTGGTTGAAAGCTTATAACCTCTCCACATACACCAGAATTTTAACTGACTCCATACCTGATACTTGCTTTCAGAAGTGCAGGGGTCTCTTTAAAAGGTCTTTGGAATACTGTGCTTTTATTTCCAGACCATAACGAAAAGGTTCTTACAAAAGTAAACATTCAAATGCAGAAGGGAATGGCCTCCGTTTAACATTTTCTCATTTTATTTGGTACTCCACACTTCAGACCTTTCCTAAAACTCTGAATGTCATCAATAATGCAACTCATTAAGGAAATGTTGTGAATATTACATTCAAATGAAGTAGTAAGATGAAACTATTTTAAGTCCTTTAATGTTCTCCTTCTGAAGACCACCTTATACTGGTTAAAATATACTTAAATTCCAAATATGGTGAGAGCTGGTCTAGGCTGTGAATGTCAAGTGTAAGAGACAAAATTTTAGTTTGTAAACCAGAATGTATTTTTTCTTTACTGCTTTCTGACTTACAAACTATGCATTCTATTCCCAAATGGGAAAAATACATTCAGTTTAGTTTAAATATGTTGCTCTTTTTTGTTTTTGTCTGAGTTCTGTACTTTTTCAGAGGGGAGACTTTATTTCCTACTTAATTATGTGAATGGATATTCAGACTGAGTGTGCTTTGTGTATAGCCACCACTGATTACTTAAACTTCTGAGCTACCAGTTTTGAATCAAAGGTACATCTTTGCCCAGTCAATTAGAGAAAGAGAGAATTGAAATTGAAGCCCTGGCTGTTGAGGCAATTAGGTCATCTACTGTGCCTTCTACTACCATTCACTCAACAAATATTTTGCAGTTTTGTCATTTTTCTATAAACAACCTACATGTTGACTTTGAAAGCCTCTGCTGTTCTTTGTTAAGTAAATGGCTCTGTAAGAATCCCTTGCTGATTTTTGTTGGGGTGGAGTAGCACACATAAACAAAAAAAAAGAAGGTGGTATCTCTTAAACAGTTTGCTGTTGTGCCATTTATAGGCTTTGGATAAATGTACAGAACAAAAGGCTTTCTGTGTGCAGGTGGTTACATTAAACAAAAAGTAAACAAATAAAATGCTCATAAAATCAGTACAGAGTGGAAGATTGGTAGTGGAAAATAGCCAGTCTTGGGCTGAAATTTCAAATTTTACACTGTTTGTGTTGAGTTCACTGGTCTCTGCTGTGTGCGGAACACTTCCATATACCACATCTGCCCAAAGCATGCTCATCTTCCCAGAAAGGTACCAGAAGGAGAACAGACCTAACCCCAACAATATTAAAAAATATATCTGTGTATAAACCTATATATAGTAAGATTTGTATCTTACTATATGTAATATATATTAAGGTAAGGTTTGTATTTATAAAGGAAAGGGGTTTAAATGACTCAGTTCAGCATGGCTGGAAATGTCTTAGGAAACTTACAATCATGATGAAAGGGGAAGCAAACACTTCCTTCTTCACATGATGGCAGAAAGGAGAGGAATAAGAACTGAGGGAGGAGGGGAAACCCCTTGTAAAATAATGAGATCTTGGGAGAACTCTCCTCACTCTTATGAGAATAACATGGGCAAACTGCTCCTATGATTGAGTTACCTCCCACCAGAGCCCTCGCATGACACGTAGGGATTACGGGAACCTCAAGCCAAGATGAGGTTACTGTGGGACACAGCCAAACCATATCTTGAGATTTTATTGAATGTATTTGAGACAGGAGAAGAGTAAACCCCTCCATAACTTGAGAAGGACATGAAGTACAATGAACATCAGAGTCTCATTAGTTGAAAAATACATTTCAAACAGAGAAATGTTAATTTCAATATGGTGCTAATGAAATCTTTGGGGCTCTCTGGAAATGTGGAGAAGTGGCCTAGAATTTTGTTTAGGTTGTTTTGTTTAAAATGTATAATATATAAAGAAATAATGGTTTTTGAAAGTAATGGAGTGCTATTTTCAGTTTACAGTGGGCCTTTCTTAGTTCTGCAGTGACCATTTTGGTTTTAAGAACCCAGGACCTGATTAGGTGATGAAATCTTGAATCTCAAAGTCATCACCCCAGATATGTGATTTTATTAATATCTGGGAACATCTCTCCCAGGTCCTACAACTACCGTTCACTCAGGCTCATTTTTTGTTTTTGTTTGGTTGTTTGTATGCATTGACTGGGGAGAGGGGACACATCTTTTGCTAACAGCACCTTTTTCAGGTATTAAACTTAGCCTGTCATGTAAGTTAAAATGAAAAAGAACATGGGTTGTTTCAAGTAGCAGTACATCATTTTTGGATTTTTTTTTTTTTTTTTAGTGGACTGAGGTTAGTAAAAGTGTATTGGCACTGCTAAAAAGAGCTATGGTAAGTTGTGGTTTATTTTTGCAAAGTATGGAAAAGGCCTCCTTGGTTCTGTTGTGATGGCTGTGGTGCATGTGGTGGTGCCATTTTCCATGTTTAATATTTCAACACCACTAATATGTGGCTCTGAAGTATGGGATGGGCAAGTCGTAGAACTCGGTGGCTATATGACTCAATGGTCATTCAGAGCTGTTCAGCATGGAACTGTAGTCTCAGAAGCATGGAGGATGGGAGCAGAAGAAAACTGCTTGCAACCGAGAGTCTTTAACTTGTTCCAACCCTTATTACTTACTATGAATATAACTCTATAAATGGGTTAGATGGGAAACATCACAACAATAAATACATGTTTTCACAAACAAAATATGTTAACTCTTTTCCTAAATGAGACAGTATGCCCTCATGTGCTGAAGCTGTGTGGTAAGGATGCAGTGTATATCAGCAGGCATATACACATACATTGCTCATATGCCAACACATAATTAGGAATCAGCCCTTGCACAAAGTATTTTTCTTAGCTATTGCAACATATTAGATAAAAGCAAATGTATGTGTGTATATGTTCAAATATATATATAATATATATTTCTCCATTTATCTTTGTAAAACATCGATTTCTTCATAGAAGTATAAAACATTTCACAATATTATATAAATATTATATATAGAGAGGCAAAAATGTGATTTTTCATTACTTATTTTCCTTTTCTTATCCCCCATCATTCACCAAACCTATGTTATATTAAACAGTTCATAACATGTAGCCTGGACAATAGAGACTCCAACTCCAAAAGGAAACAAAAATTAAAAACAAATTAGTCTGCATGATGGCAAGTACCTGTGACTCCAGCTGAGGTGGAAGGACCACCTGAGCCCAGGAATTCATGGCTGCAGTGAGCTATGATTACACCACCATACTTCAGCGTGGGAGACAGAGCAAGTCCATATCTCTTAAAAAAAAAAAAAAAACTATAAAAAATAAAAATATAATATTTACACTGAAAGTTGTAAAGTTACCAATAATGGGCCTAGTTATACTCCTCATTTAGGAGTAAAGATATTCATAAAATGAGACTTAAGTGAGTAGCAAGTTTGTGTTTAGGTACAAATGTCAATTAGGTCTCCTGGGAGCTTTTTTTTCTTTAACAGGTATTATCACTTATGTTTATGGGGAAACTATATATATACATATATATATATATATTTATTTATTTACTTTATATATATACACACACACGTATGTATATGTATGTATAATAGGGTGCATATAAACATACAGATCATACATTATTCATTTTAATTTCTACACATATGTAATTATTTATATACAACTGCATTTCATACATTTATACAATGTTTGTATACAACTTACATACTTCAATAAAACCATCATCTTCAGTAGTTGTTTAATATGTTTATTTCTATGTAGATATGTTTATGTATATTTATAAATATAGTTTATATTGTTTATGAAAGCCCTTATCACTTCAACTAGATGTATTTCAAAAGCCATTGTAAACTTATTTATACAAAATACTATTCATCTAAACAATGTATTATAGAAATATAAAATATGCGTTAATATGTAGTATATATAAATCATGTATATATATACTGAAAATCTCTTGTATACTTATAATTTATTATATAGTGAGTACAAGTAATTGAAATATATGTAAGGCCGGTTACATATATAATATGTAACATATATAATATGTAACTCGCTGGGAGCTCGGACACACCCATTCCTCCCAGTGTCTGGGAATTACATCGCCACTCCGGGATCAACATTCAACTCCTCCACATAGCCTCCCCAACACCCAACCCTGAAGCAAACTCCGTACCCAACACCTAGCCCGCCACTGGAAATCCCCGCGCAGAAATTTTCGGAAAGCCCCGACAAACCTTGCCCAACAGCACTTTCCTGCCCAATAGCACTTTCTTGCCCAATAACACTTTCTTGTCTAATAGAACTCCCTTGCCCGATAAGCACTTTGCCCCGTCAAGGTCATTTTTCCCCAAGGCTGCCAGCTCACCAAGAATCCCGCCTGCCCACTAGTAGTAGTCTGCCTCCTCCACGTCCTGTGTTCCAATACCCAAACAAGTGCCTTATGCTTTGTCTCCTCAGTTCCCAATTAAACGCCTTCACTCCTTTTAAAAGCCCTTTCCCTAAAAAGTTAGGCACAACTCTCTGGCCCCCTCCCAACCATAGAACCTCGCCCGGTAGCTGAATAAATTGGTTTTTCATTTTCTTATACTGGTCTCAGTTTCCTCATTTTAAACTCGGCAATAACCCTTACAATATACAATATAATTTATTATATATGGTGTAATTATTTATGTAATATGGTGTATATATAACTATAGATAACATAAAAATCCATATATATAAATCCACTAAAAATACGTATTTATGTACAGTATATGTATTTTTTTTGCTCTTTATGTATTAAAATACATGCAAACTTTATATATATGTGCAAAATATATACATAGTTTGCAAACTATATATGTAAATTGATATGCATTTTCCAAAAGAAACTATGTTTTATGTGTTGAGTGAACTCCAGGCTGATTCACAGGAGCTACAGTTAATGGTGCACTGAAACTATAACTTTATGTTGTAGTGGAGTAGAAGAGCTGTAAATGACTGTATTGTGATGGCAAGCATGTCATGGTACTTCGTGAAACCTGAGGAACTGACCTATAGTGTGTTTTGTGAACCACTTGAATGGGAATATGTATCAAGCCGTGTCTCTCCCACCCCGGATGGATGGGCAACATCTGTTTCTAAACCTGCTTCTAGACCTGCTAGATCTGCTTCTTTCTGCTTCTCAGATAGGACTCAGAAACTATCTGAGGTTGTGTGGAGGTCACAACAAATCAGCGATGTCCTCTACGTGCTTGGGGTGGAAGCTGGTGATGGCGCTGCATACATGCTTAGCTTTTGTCTACCCTCAGAGTCTGTTGGCAAAATTTACTTCCGCGGCCTTGCTTAAGATGGAGCAGAGATTACATTGTCTCAGGAAAATATTTTATAAATCTTTTTTTTTTTACTTATATTCTGGGATACATGTGCAGAATATGCAAGTTGTGGACATAGGTTTACATGTGCCATGGTGGTTTGCTGCATCTATCAACCTGTCATCTAGGTTTTAAGCCCACATGCGTTAGGTGTTTGTCCTAATGCTCTCCCTCCCCTTTCCACTCCAGCTTCCAAGAAGCCCCGGTGTGTGATGTTCCCCTCCCTGTGTCCACGTGTTCTCATTGTTCAACACCAACCTCTCAGTGAGAACATGTGGTGTTGGTTTTCTGTTACTGTGTTAGTTTGCTGAGAATGGTGGTTTCCAGCTTCATCCATGAACCTGGAAAGGACATGCACTCATTCCTTTTCATAGCTGCATAGTATTCCATGAAGAACAGATCAAATAGGAAAGAGTAGTGGAAAGAAGATCCTGGAATGACAAAGAAGCACATTCATGACAATTTAATAGGATTTTCTACATGCCATATTTGTATAGCTGGTTTTATTTTTAAACTTTATCAAAATCTACATTTATAAAACTTTGGTTTTCATTTTAGTAGATTCTATGAATGAATGCCTACATAAAGCAGGTTATCTTGATTCAACACTACATTCAAGTTAAAGGCAAAATCATCAGAGCTACACAACCCAAATATTAGGAGACAGGTTCATGTTTGAATTTTCAGAGGGTGATTATATAGTTCGATTTAAACCTCTTCAACAGACATGCTAGCATAGTGAAGCAAGGAGATGAAAATATTTGATAAAGATCATGAAGTTAATATGATTCTTGAGGGGAGGGGGAAGACTAGCTCAACAGCGTGAGTGATGCTGTCTATTTTAAAGGTTCTTCATGATTCTAAAAGACTTTAAACTGTTGAAAAATAAATTATGTCATGGTAGAGGTTGAGGCAAGTACCTCTAATGTTAACAGATATTTTAAGACTGGTTGTCTTAGGTAACGCCTTTGAGGGTACGTTTGTCCTAGCTTTGAGCTAGCAGGCTTGCTCTGTCAGCTAAAGAAGAAGCCTTAACATACATGCCTGTGCAGCAAATTTATGCACATACCAAGCATATGCTGTGGGAAGAAATCAATAATGTAGATCCCATTACAGAGAATTAAGTAGAATCAATAGAATTAGTGCACCAGAACAAATGAAAAGTAGTAGAGAAGAAATTTCAAAAATAACAACATCAGCAAAAACAAATATAAATAAACCACACTGAAAACTCTTTTATTTGGGTTTGTGGTTGCTTATTACCACAGAGGGTTCTGGTTACTAGCTAAAATGTGACCCAGTAGGAAGCAAAAGGCAAGGCTCCTCATGCGGAATAAAACAGTAACAAACCATAGGGATGACCCAGGGAGAAAGGGTAACAAGTTACATGGAAATTAAATAACAAACAGAAAGTGTAACCCTTACATGAAATTTAAATACCAGGGAGAAAGTGTAACAGTTACATGGAAATTAAGTAACAGTTACTTGTGCAGAGATGGAAAGAATAAAGCAGACAGAGAAACGGTGGTAACAGAAAGTTACTACCATTTGTATCTGAATTTGTTGCAGCATGAAACCAACCAGCTAACCCCAGTGAGAGCATTGATATGGGAAAAATACTATCTCAGAAAAAAAAATCTTCTGACAATTTAGCTAGAAATCAAACAGTACCACATTATGAGGATGGAATAATAATTCACACATGGCTTCACATAAAATTTGTGTGACAGTGATTATTTACTATGATTCAGTCTGCCACGACAATTTCACCAGTAAAATAACTTTCCAGGATTTATTTGATACCTCAATTGATAAGCCTTCCTTAAGGAAATAACCAGAATATTACAATCAAAAACTAAGTTAAAATTACACAAATAGTTATGTGTCTAGTGATTTCACAATCAAACCTGTTTGGACATTTAATGTAGTCAGATCCCAATTAATACATAATTCTTTCTAGACCAACATGTATTCTGATATTATATATACATATGTACATTATAACCATATATTTGCATATGTGAATTACACAGCAGTTTACACATACATACATGCATAGCTCATTTGTTATTGGTGAACATATCTGAAGATTTTTAAAAGAATATTCTACTTGTAATGCCATAGCACTATTGGTAAAAAGGTCAAATGTGACTGGCTGCAGTGGGTCATTCCTGCCTATAATTACAGCATTTTGGAAGACCAAGACAGGAGGATTACTTGAGCCCAGGACATTGAGACCAGTCTGGGATATCCCATCTGTACAAGAAAAAAAAACTTTAAATAAGCCAGGTTTGGTGGTGCATGTCTGTAGTCCCTGCTACTCAGGAGGCTGAGGTATAAGGATCACTTGACAAGTTTTATCAGGAATTTGAGGCTGCAGTGAGTTATGACCTCAGTATTGCATTTCAGCATGGGCAATAGATTGACACTCTGTCTCTCTCTCTCTCTCTCTCTTTTTTTTTCCTTTTTATGGAGAACAGGGTCTTGCTATATTACCTAGGCAGGTCTTGAACTCTTGGGCTCCAGCTATCCTCCTGCCTCTGTCTCTTTGAGAGCTGGGATTACAGGCTTGAGCCACAGTGCCCGGCCCACTCTGTCTCTTGAAAAGAATTCAAATGCTTTATTTATGTGGACAGAATTTCACTGTTGTCATTCTGTTGCTGAATCATTCCAGCGTAGGTATTTACATTTTCTCTCTTGACTTTAAACACAGCTTATGCAAAAACAAACAAACTAAACAGAGAAGGAGTTTCCAAAACTATATTTGAAGGTAAACCATACTACCTCACCCTTAACTCCACAAAAATACTGTTTATTAGAGAAACCACAGATTGTGCAGCCCCTAGATCTGGATCATCCTCAGGTTCCTGGGGGGCATTCTGGAGTGAAGGACTGTTCCTAAGAGGCATTTGGTCACATTTGGGTAAGCCTGCCTGATTGGCTAGTGAAGAAACAGCTGTCTCTTGCATGTAATTGTCAGTGGTGGCCTCTCCTGAAGGGAATTTATCCAGCTGTGTGTGTTCCTATACATGCTCATAGTATCTTTATATTATTTAGTATGTGGCAAAGATACAGATCTGATGAGAAGCAAAGATAAAGGGGTGTCACAGGTAGCTTTGCTTGTACCATTACACTCACACATGTGCACACACATATGTGCATGCACACAAAAATAATCAACTGCAAGTTTTTCCTCTTGCCGACCCACAGTTAACTAAAATCATAAATTCAATTGAACTCCATATTGCACATGATATTCTGAATGCTACAGACCAAAGAGAAGCCAAGAGGGAGGATTGATTAGAGGGCAAGAGTTCAAGACCAAATTGGGCATCATAGTGAGACGTCATTTCTCCAAAAAAAAAAAAAAAGGTAAAAATTTAGCCTGTAATCCCAGCCATTAGAGAGGCTGAGAAGATTGCTTGAGCTCAGGAGTTGGAAGCTACAGTGAATTCTGGTAGTACTACTGCACTGCAGCCTGGGCGACAGAGAACTCCTGTCTCTAAAACAAGAAGAAGATGACTAAAGGAAAACAAGCTAATCTATAAAGTTATAAAGAGTTGGCTGTGGTTCTTATGCTAGTGTTAGTTTGCCTCATTTTAAGAAGAGTTGTGTGTGTGTATTTGTGGATGTGCGTATGCATGATATAAATCCAGGCTTCTAAGTAAGTATCAGGGATGGTGAACTATTATTAGTAGAAGATCATTGGAATCTGTTACACAGGGATGCACTAGATAATTTTGCAAAATACTAAATTATATTTAATTTAGAATGTGACTTGATTTACTCATATTTTACAAGGAAACATGTCTCTTACAAAATAAGATTTACTAACTTTGTTGCTCTTGACATTGAAGCTGGATAAATCTTTGTTGTAGTGGCTGTACTGTGCCTTGTGTGATGCTGAATGATATTGCTGGACTTGAGTTTCTAGGTGCCCATAGTACACTCATCCCTGTTTAAAATATATATATATATATTGCATAAATTTAATGGGCACATGTGCTGTTTGTTACATGGATATATTGAATAGTAATGAAATCTGGATTTTTAGTGTAACCACCACCCTTAATGACATACACGTATCTATCAAGTAATTTCCTATTCCTCACCATCCTCCCACCCTTTTGATTCTTCAGTGTCTATTATGTCACTCCCTGTGTCAATGTGTAGACATTGTTTAGCTCCCACTTAGGAGTTAAGATACGTGGTTTTTGACTTTCTGTTTACAAGTTGTTTCACTTAAGATAATGGCCTCCATTTCCATATATGTTTAAGCAAAAGACATGGTTTTGTTCTTTTTCTGGCTGAACAATATTTTATTATGCATATATACCACATTATCTTTATTCATTTATCCACTGATGGATGCGTAACTGGATTCCGTATCTTTGCTATTTTGAACAGAGCTATGTTAAATATATGAGTGCAAGTATTCTTTTGACATAGTGATTTATTTTTATTTGGGTAGATACCCAATAGTAGGATTGCTATATAAGATGGTAATTCTATGTTTAGTTCTTTGAGTAATCTCCACACTGCTTTCCATAGAACTTATATAATTTGTATCCCTAATAACAGTATATGAGGATTCCCTTTTATCTTCATCCTCACCAGCCTTTATTTTTTGAATTTGATATCCACAAATATCTCCACACATTTTCAGAAATCCCCTGGGGAGTGAAATCCATCCCAGTTAAAAAGCTCTGTAATGAAATGTGGTATATTTATTCCAAGTTTTACCTGGAGAATTTCACTGTTATCGGGACTCTAGGAGCCATGACCTGTATGCTGGGTATGACTAGATAAGATAAACTCGACAAAGTGTGCAGTAAGAGATAGTAAGCACATTATTTTCGAAGATGCTTTTCTGATCAGAGTGGACATTATGAATTTTATCAATCATAATGAGAACTGGGTTGATGTTTCGGAACAGTCAATATAATGCACTTTATCTGAAAGGAGGTGGCATTGATTTATGTAAGTGACAACTAATAGGAAAACAAAGACAGGAAATAAAGAAAAGGAGAAAACAAAGACAGGAAATAAAGAAAAGGAATTCCTGATAAGTATCTGATAGAAGAAAGTGCAGAACGAAATGCAGCTAACTTATCTAAAATTGGGCAAAATCATGTTCCAAATGAAAGCTCAGTCCATGGGAAGAGAGTATTTGAACATTTGATGTGAGGAATGAGATTTACTCTTCCATAGATATGAACAAATTGATGAGAGCTGTCAGTTATTAGAAGTTATTAACATCAATGGGAACACTAGAAATGTGCTGCACAGAAAATTAAATTTAAGACTCATTGAAGATGCTGTCATATTTTCTGAACTGTTACACTGATTGATTAAAATTAGATTATCCAACAAAATATGAAGTTTTAATATTCTGTGAGTGAATATGTGATGAATTTATGTTGAAAATGTGTTTTTAAAAGATGTATTATTAACCTCAGAGTCTCAGAATTAATGTCACCAACCCGAAAGAATGCAGTATAACATTTGTCCTAAATGACCTCACAATAGGTTATTATGTATTATCATTTTAATTTTGATAAGTGGCCACCTTTTTCACCTTTTGTAATTAAAGACTATATGCAAAACCACTTATTTTTATTTCAATGTTAATAAAAGAGCAATCACCCTCATTTCATTTGAAGTGCCAACTTTCACTCCATATGAAATTTCTGAAAGTCTGGGAGATACACATTAACTAATTACTAAGATTCTAATTGTATAAAATTGCATAATGCAGTAAATCCTATTCTTTAACATGTATATTTATATAGTATTTATATTGGATACAGAGAATCTGTCTTATTTTCATTAAGCCACTCATAAATTTAAGTGTTTACTTCCTGGGTACATTTTAAAAATTTAGTTACAGTTTTGAAATGTTGATGTCATGGCTAAAATATTCTAACTAAGTAATGGGATGGGTTTACAGTACGTTTTACTCTACAAGGAAATAGGTCAATAAATTAGGCTCCAGCCAATTATAGAAGAAAAGGAAACATTAATTTGTTATGCATTATTGCACAGAGTTTTTGATGGATGTATACAGACTGTCCACAAATAGTTTGGTCGTAGTGTGCCCCACATTTGTGGTGGATGTAGTTCTGTGCTGACAGCATATGTTCTCACCTCATTCATAAATATGATGCAAATGTGTAGAAATGGCAAGGTAATTTTTGTATGATAATAAAATGCCTGTTTGAAAGTAAACACATCCACTCATGCATCCAATGGTTGTATTTTCTCAAATCCAAATCTAAATGGTGTATGTCTGTGTGAGACAGAGAAGGAGAGCAAATTTTGTGCAATTTTCTTGTTTTGTTTTGTTCCAGGGTTGACTTTTTAGTGATTGAAACTAAAATATCTTGATTCGCACCCTCTAATTTTACAAATAAAATCTGGTTTACTGTTATGGATTGAACTGTGTTACAGATTGAATTGCATCCCCCAAAAAGATATATTAAAATTCTAACCCCCAGCACCTCAGAATATGGTCTTATTTTGAAATAAGGTCTTTGAAGATGTAATTACAATGAGGTGGTTAAGATGGCCCTCATGCCATATAACTGGTGTTGTAGCCACCATGTGAAGACACAGACACTCACAGGGTGAAGATGGCCATCTGATGATGGAAGAAGAGATTGGCATGATGCAGCTACCAAAAAGGGAATGCCAAGCATTGCTGGCAACCCCCTGAATCTAGAAGAGACAGGAAAGCATCCTCACCAAGAGCCCTCAGAGGGAGCATGGCCAACACCATGATTTTGGACTTCTAGACTCCAACTGTGACACAGTGTGTTCCTGTTTCCTGAGACATAAAGTTTGTGATTCTTTCTCAAAGCAACTTTAGGCAACTGATACAGCAAGACACAGAGTTTTATTAAAATTCAATTTTTTCATTTAAAAATAATTGACAAAGACTGTATATATGGAAAGTGTCCAATGTGATAACTGGATGTATGTATACATTTCATAACAATGATCATAATCAAATTAATGAACACATCAGTCATCACCCACGTGGTGCCTAATGGATGCACTCAAAGTTGTACAGCCAGATTTGGGCAGATCTGCGTTTGAAGAGCAGACTCCTCAGCTGGCCACACTTGTCTTCCATAAGAACTTTCACATTGCCATGAGGATTTTAGAGACTCCACTCCTCCATGTCACTGCATCAGCACATTGTGGAGTGGGGATCCTGTATTTCATTGCAGGCATCTGAAGATCAACAGTAGGGATTTTTCTTCCCTTAACTGTAAAATGAGTGAGCTGGACCAATCTCCAGGGCTTTTCTAAGCCAAATGATTTGAGAGCAATGATCATTGTAATTAAGACTCTTGACTTGAAATACTTCTCATTTTAAACCATGATTAGGGATATGAGATGACCTATGGCTTTTCTTTTTTTTTTGTTTGTTTTTTTAGATGGAGTCTCACTCTGTCACCCATGCTGAAGTGCAGTGGCATGATCTGAGCTCATTGCAACTTCTGCCTCCAGGATTCTCCTGCCTCAGCCTCCATAGTAGCTGAGATTACAGGTGCATGCCACCATGGAAGGCTAATTTTTTTGTATTGTAGTAGAGATGGACTTTTACCATGTTAGCCAGAATGCTCTCGATCTCCTGACCTCATGATCTGCCTCCTTCAGCCTCCCAAAATGCTGGGATTATGGGTGTGAGCTACCATGTCCAGACTGATCTGTGGGTTTTCTAAGTAAACTTCATTGAGACCTGGTTAAGTGTTGGATATAAATTAGCAAGGGGGGGCCTTGTTAGTAAAAATGGTGTAATTTAAAACCCATCCACAGGTATTTACACACTGAAAAACATCTAGATCCTTCAAAGTCGGCTAGTGTCCTGTAAGTACAGTGTGTCATTTATCATAAACAGTTGACACTGCACTGAAGTTAAACTTGGTGGTGGGGAGTATATTTTATAGTTTTCAATTTTTGCCTTTCACTTCTATGTCTGACTCTCAGGAAATAGGAACTACGACATTGGGTTTCTCCAGGGTTTTTTCAACTTTAAACCCATAAATTTTAAACCATTAAGCAAATAAGCCAACACTACACCTTTCCCCTCTCTTGTATGGACATAAGAATTTTGTTTTTCATGCATTTCCTTTTCTTTCTGGGAGGAGCTCTATCCATTATAAATTGGATTAATGTGATCCTTTTAACATCACATTTGATGTGAATGTCAGAACTGTTTGAAACTTAGCTGTGCCTCTAGTACACTGCCCACTGAGTACTTGTTGCCTGGCAGGCACTGGGCTGCCCTGTGAGAGTAGGTGAGGAAGAGACAGCAGCTCCGTCATGGAGTGTGTGCTCTGCTGGATGATAAAGACATGTCTCAAGCAATAGCATAAATGCGTCTGACACCATGACTCTAATCAGAGTGGCACAGCCAATGGGCATGGGGCTAGGAGAATATGATAATTCATGGGGATGGGGAGGCTGTCAGGGTTTATGAGAGGTCTTCCCAGTGATGAGAGAACTGCAAGTTGGGAGGAGGTAGAAATCACTGACAGAAATGCTGGTAGAGATAAATAAATTGGGGGATGATTGTTTTGCAGCATGCCACCTTTGAGGGATAAAACGGGTAGAGTTTGATCTCCCGCAGCAAACACTCAGTGATGCATTGCAATGGTAAGAATTGGCTCACAGTTTCCTGGTTTTCCTCATTGCTGCATCCACAAATCCATGGGTTTTGGTATCAATTCCTGTCCATTCTATTTTTGAATTTCTTAGAATGATAGTCTTTGGTACATTGTTACTGGAAGTAGGTGTTAGACACAATGTCTTCATTGATTTTGAAGCAGATAGTTTAGTAGTGTTTCTCAAAAACAAGCATCAGAGTCTCCTAGACTTGTTAAATAGTCTGGTAGTGTTTCTCAAAAATAAGCATCAGAGTCTCCTAGGCTTGTTAAAGGTAAATTGCTGGGACCCATCCCAGGAGTTTCTGAGTCAGTAGATCTGAGATGGGACCCATATTTCCCCAGTTGAAGTTGCCACTACTGCTCTTGATCTGGTTAGAACTACTGCATTAGGCTGTTTCTAAGTTATATGTGCACACATGACCTGTTTAAGTTTTGGGCTCAACATTCTGTTTATTCCTTCCTGTTTAGAGGCTGGCATCCATAGCTGTGGGTCTCATCATTTGCTTTTTGTCATACATATGTGCTCTACTGATTTATAAGTTATCTTTATGTTTTCAGTTTCCCAGTCAGTTCAAGCCAATGCATATTTATTGGGCATCTGCCATGTGCTATGAACTGCGAGGGACTTGAAGATTAATAACAACAACCATAAAAACTCATTAATATGCTGGATGACATTATTTTTCCACAGGCTCCAAATGCTCGGCTTATAATTCGAAAATACTACAGCAACGTGAAGACGCAGATTGTTTCCCATTTTAGGGATCCACAGGTGCATTGTTTCTCAAATGAAGGTCTGGTAATTCCAGGCTGCTTGCAGCTATTCTTCCTTTAAAGACTGAGAAACCATGCATATAACATCTTTTCTTCCTTCTTTGTTTATACATTCAATAACTATGTACTGACATCTTACTTTGAGAAGGTCTTCATGCCAGATACCATCAGCAATAGAAACACAGATAAGATTCAACTTCTGATCCCAGGGAAAGCAGACTCTCAGCAAGGAAGACAAAATGATAAATGAAAATACCTATACTACAAGGCATGCACATCACACATTCCGTAAGTGGGTAAAAACACAGACCTTGGCAGCACAGAATCTTGTTTTCCATTTGTGTCATTTAGTACAGTGGATTAGTTATCCATTGCTGCATAAAAAATTAATCTAAACCTTAGGTCAAAACTGCAAACATTTATCATCTCATACATTTCTATATGTCAAAGATTCAGGAGCAGTGTAGCTGGCTAGTTGTAGCTCTGCGTCTCCTGTGATGATGCTGTCAAGTTGTAGACAGGACTTGCAGTTTTATGACAGTGTTGGAAAGTGTCACTTTTGTGTCACTTGGCAGGAGGCTTCAGTTCTTGGTCACATGGGCTTCTCCCTAGGGCTAGAAATGTGACATTAACAGTTGGCTTTTCTAAAAGTGAGCAGAGAACAAGGGAGGCTGAAAAGGATTTGAAGATGAAAGCCACAGACTCTCAGAACATGATCTTGGAAGTGATGCTTTGTTACTTTTGCTTTTGATTTGGAGGTGACACCTTGTCACTGTTGCTACATGCTTTTGGTTATTCAAATCAAATCTGGCACCATGTGTATGAAGATTGCAGAAAGGTGTTAACTGAAAGTGTCAATTGGCCATCTTGGAAACTAGACTAACACAGAAACTCTTCCAAAGGAAGTGGCTTATATGCTGCATAGAATTTTGTCATAAGGACAAAGGAGAAAATGTGAACAAACACAAAGGTATAGCAAATGTTGAGGAATGGGTTGTGCTGAGTGTTATCTCTGTCAGGAAAGGTACAGTTGTGCTGAATGTTATGTCAAGGGCATGTTGTCCTGTCATTTCTTGTTCTGTGATACATCTCTACTTTCCTTGGTCATCTTCTCACTTTATGTGTTACAGTAGGGCATGTTGACCTTGTGATGAAATTGAAATCAGATCATTTCAGGTGGTACTACTTGATGATAAGCCACGTAGATGTTATTCTGTAAGCAACAAGGGAATCATATTAGACATTTTGCAGAAATATTTAGGGAATATCCATTTCATGATAGTAGAGGTAGGGATAGAAGATGGAAGGTAGGTTAGTAGTGCAAGTTGCGATCTAGTGATAGATTCAACTGTAGTAGAAATTGAGTAACGTGAAAGACATGAGGGTCTGCAGAGACATTGGAAGGATAATACTGATAGATATTTGCAAAATGTTGCAGGCCAAGACAATAACCATCTGAAGCTGCAGTTATAGGTAGAATTGTCTGGTTAAGAAAAGGGAGAGTTCACAGATGGGTGAAGGTCAACATTAGATGCTTTAGAGATCCCTGGTAATGATAGATATGTTATTAATTATTATTTTTTGGTGATTATAAGGTAATCATGAGTAGACTTTTAGAGTTTATTGCTTTTTAGTTCTCCATATTTTCTTGCTTGGATGCATTTGTTTACTTTTTCCCTGAAGCTGTTACTATTTTCTTTTTTAATGTGAAACATATCCATTATCAAGACATTTTCAGTGGGGCATGGTGGCTCATTCCTGCAGTCCTAGCACATCAGAAGGCCAAAGACTGAAGTAGGAGGATCACTTGAGTTCAGGAGGTAGAGATCAGCCTGGGTAACACAGCAAAACCCTATTGCTACAAAAAATACAAAAATTAGCTAGGCATGGTGGTATACACCTGTAGTCCTGGCTACATGGGAGGCTGAGTTTGGAGGATTGCTTGATCCTGGAAGGCAGAGGCTACAGTAAGCCTAGATCACACTACTGTACTCCATCTTGGATGACACAGTGAGACCTTGCTGAAGAAAAAAAAATCCTTTCAACCATTCTGGTCTAATCATAGTTCCAAGACCTGCCTGTGGTCTGACCTCAGGAGTAGGTACTCTTATTGAGAAACATTTAATTATTCCCACTTCTCTTATCCCTCTTCTTCTGACAGCAGGCAACATCCCCTAAGTTGTCCAGCTGACCAACAGAAGGGCTGATCCCTCAACAAAACCATATCCTACTAGGAATTTCTTCATAGGTTCTGACTTATTTATTGTCTGTTTTGAGTAACATTCTCCTTCCTCAAATCAATTCACCTTAGTTTTCTCCACCGTCTATTAATTGAACTGACTTTCCTCCTGCCTTTGCAGTTATTGTCACTTCCTAAATTCTATCCTTGAATCACTTCCTAAATTCTATCCTTGAATCACTTCTCTTCCTTCCATACTGTCCTGTGTAACTTTGCATTTACTCATGATTTGATGATCATTTCCATTGGAGAGACCCCAGCTGTCTAGATCTTCTGCTCTCACTTCTCGGTTCCAAGTTCGTTCTTGCCCTTACAGCTCCCCTTTGAACAACATTGCCTATATGCTTTGCCCAAAACTCACTTCAATGTGACCAAAATTGTTCCATCATCTTTCTTGCCAAGCTTACACTGCTCCCTGCTCCTGAATCTTCTTCCCTCAGTCCCTTATCTTCTATGCGAATCCCCTCTGTTTCCCATCCCCAGTGTAAATCACTTTCAGAAATAACAGGTGCTGTCATTTCTTCTGCAGTGATCCATGTATTTTCCTTGGTCATTTTCTCACTTTGAGTGTTACTATTTTAATAATATCCTGTCTATGACTTGTACACTTGCTAATCTATTTTTAAAGCTATTCTTTCTTCATCTTCCTAAATAATGGATTGTGTAAGACTACTTTCTCATTCAAAATTTTCAACAAGCATCGACCTGTGCTCCACCACCTGCCCCATCTCCATTTTAACAACTGCAATCATCATTTTACTCCTCTGGCTATTATACTTCATCCTCCATCTAACCTGAGCAAAGCTGGGAATCACCATTTCACCCTTGGCTTCTTGGTTTTTCTCATTCTTCTCAGTCTCTCTTTCAACCTGGAATACTGTTATTTTCACATCTCCCCCACCTTATTCATTACTGAGGTCTAAAATGCTGTTTCTTGCACTGCTCTTTCTAACATGCATTGTTTGGATTCCTCTGTGGTAGTTACTGATTTCCATTACAGATGGCAGGAGACGTGATACTTTCTTGAATGTGAATTTCAGAATGTGATGTCTTGTGTCTCAGTTTCCTCAGCTGTCAAGGGCTCTGAAAAAAGTACCTACCTGTAGTGATATTTGCAAAGTAAATAAGAGCAGGGATCGTGGCTCATGCCTGTAATTCAAGCACTTTGGGAGGCTGAGGCAGGAGGATTGCTTGAGTCCAGGAGTTTGAGACCAGCCTGGGCAACACAGGGAGACCCTGTCTGTACAAAAAACTTAAAAAATAAAAAAATTTGGCAGCCATGGTAACACATGCCTGTGATTCCAGCTGCTTGGGAAGCTGAGAGAAGAGGATCATTTGAGCCTGGGTATTCGAGGCTATGATGAGCTGGGATTACACCATTGCACTCCAGCGTGGGCAACAGAGCAAGACCTTGTCTCAAAAAAAAAAAAAAAAAAAAAAAAAAGGAATACATTAAGCCTGTAAAGCACTTTAAAACAGGCACATAGAAAGTATTGAAGCCAACCCTACGTTACTCATCTTTGACCCGTCCTTATGTTTCTCCTTCATAGTGTAAAATGTTTTACAAAGGGCTGTTTCTCATGACACAGAGAAGGAAGCCCAAATTACTTTGACTGACCTATTGCACTTTTACTCAGTAAGTGTCTTGCTCACTTCTCCAGCTCCATCCCAGGCCATCCTCTCCTCACTGCATGCTGTCCCAGTCATGTTTCAGTTTTGTGATCTGACTGGGTGGGTACCATAATAGGACATTTTTGTGTGCCACTTCCTCTGCCCAGAACACCCTGTCCTGTTCCCATTTAAAGTGGGCTGCACCCTCTGTTGTGTTCTTATTTAGCCCATTATTTACTTTCTTCTCTTGAGCTCACCTGATCTTGAAGGCTTTTTTACTTTTTATCTACTTATGGATATGTGTGGACGATCAAGGAGGTTAGTGAATTTTTCTCTGCATTATGTAACAATGTGTATTGTATTAATCTGGAATAGATCAGCACTCACTGGGTATTTACTAAAGAAATGAGTAGTTGTAAGACACTCTGTAGATAGTCATTGAATGAATGATAAAATCCAAATGTTCTCTGGTAAGGACAAGTGTTAAGTTAGCTGTCACAGTTTTCTGAGACATGAAGCCAAGCCAGAGAGACTCTGAGGGGAGGCTGTCTTTCATCATGTAATTAATGCCTTGTATGGGAAAGTTCCTCTCTCACCTAAGGGAACATGGATCTCCTTGATTGTTCACTTTGGTATTTCTAACTTAGCATGATTTACTAAAAATGTTTGGATCACTCAGTACACATATGTCTAAATGTCTATCTTTAAAAAAACTTCCTCATCTGTATTAATGTCCCTAGAGTTTTTACATTTTTTTTGCCTGTATCTCATTAAAGATGATGTGACAAAAAAATTTTTGTCAAATTTCTCATTTTGATTCATGTCTGGAAAATTGAGTGTTGCAGTCTAAGAAACTTCAGGATTTGGAAGTTTAATTATTTACATTCTAATGCAAAAGCTATTAAGTGTTCCATACAGTGTTGCTTACATCTAGTGCTCACTGGATGGATAAGTCTATGTGCTTTTAAAATTTCTCATTAAGATTTGGGTCAAAACTAGCAGTGTGGTCAATGTATGCATCTCTTCAGAGTTTATCAGAATTGTGGGATGATTTCGAAGCAGCAGAATTGTGTAAAATCAGGACTTAGGGAGAGGAGCATCACATACTGGGGGCAGTTGCAGGGGGACAGATAGGGGGAGAGACAGCAGGGTATGGGGAGGGTTGGAAGGGATAATATGGGGAGAAATGCCAGATATAGTATGAACCTAAAGTAAAAGAAAAAAAAGAAAAAAAAATCAGTCCTCTATTTTTAAGCTTACTTTTCTAAAATCCTAAATAGAAAATTTTTTCTTCATTTATATTTTCTTGATTTCATAATGGTAAACATTAAATAAGATGAATGTTGTAAGAAAATGGGAGCAAATCCAACACAAGAAATATCAGATGATTTATTAAGTTTGCAAGTTTTCAAAAATAAATACAGTTTGAAAGATTGCTCTGTTTGAGAAAGGGAGACAAAATTTGGTTGAGATAACTTGGGGTACAAATCTAGGTCATTCATGTTCATTAGAACATTCATATTTACATCTGGAAATATTGAGAATGACCACACTAAAACCTGCAGGTAAATTCTTTTCACAGCTGAGCATACCGTATTGTTGTAATTAATCAAGAAATATACCCAAATTAAATTTGTTCCTCCTACTTTTTAATTTAGAAATGTAGGATGTCATTGGGACTCCAAAGAAACTCAATATATAATGGAATATCCTAGGACTATTTCTTTTTAACTTAAAAATCCCTCTGAGATTCCTGTTTTTGTATGTGTTTGTGTAGGCCTATGTGTTCATGTTAGTCATTCATGCTGTCATAATCTTGGATGGAATCATCGTCTAGATCTCTTTAGGTCAATCACTGGGGTGTCAGCTATAGTTTCCACCTCTTACTTTTCATGGGTCACAGTCTGATAAACATGCTCCTTCTCTCTCTCCCCCTCTTTCAAGGTCATCTTTGAGGACGTCTTTTGAAGCTTTTCTTGAGATGCTGCCTTTTCTGGGCACAACACTCTGTATTCTTGTATCAGCAGTATAGGAAGCTCATGCAGTTTATAAGCACTTGTTTTAATGATGCTCACTCTGAAAGACCTTGAGGAGAGGGATGAGGTGGCATTCATCTTTAGGATTCCTTCCCTGTCCTCATGGCACATTCATGGTCCACGCTCAGCAAACACTTGTGCAGTGACATGACTTAGGGTTTCTTGACAATCTTTGTAACTTCTGTTGATACAAAGGGATAACATTAGCATCATATGAAGATCAGAGTTCTATCAATGTCATCTTGATGAAAATGTTTGTGTCATTATATCTTATGTCCTAGGTGTCTTCTTGACTAGTACACAGGGCGAGTTGGAATGGCTATGTGCATCTCTCTGAACCCCCAAATCTTTAATTGTAATGATGACCCTTTAGTTGTAATGATGGACAGACTTATTTGAAACATCATTATAGTGTGGATGATAACCTTCTTAGCTTCCACATCTGATATCCTCCAAAGGTGTGTGTGTTTGACTAATATATTCTCTTTATTCTAAGCTTTCTTTAAAATGAATGAGTGCTCTATAAACTTTTTTTTTTTTGCGATGGGCCTCACTTTGTTTCCCAGGCTATAGTACAGTGGCACAACCACAGCTCACTGCAGCCTCTGCCTCCCTGGCTCAAGTCATCCTCCTGCCTCACCCTCCAGAGTAGCTGGGACTACAGGCATGCACCACCACACCCATCTAACTTTTGTATTTTTTATAGAGATGGCGTTTTCATCATGTTGCCCAGGCCGGTCTCAAACTCCTGAGCTGAATCAGTCCCCCCACCTTGTCTCCCAAATAGCTGGAATTACAAGCATGAGCTACCCTACCAAGCCCTATATATGTTAGTTTAATTAGTATTTTTCTGCATTAGATCATGTTGACTGTTGAAAATCTATTATTCCATATAATTTGTGTTTTTAAAAGACACTTTTAGATGTAGATAAAAAATGTGCTTAATAAGTAGAAGGTAAATTATTACAATGATATGAATATGGTAGCATGTAATTTTTACATGAAAACTTAGATTATAAAATGCAATTCTGGCCAGACACAATGGCTTACACCTATAATCCCAGCACTTCAGGAGGGAAGAATGCTGTGTTGTGAGTACACCCAAGAAGGGTTTTCATTTATGAAAAAGCAAACATAGTTATGAAATACATAACGATGAACAGCAGGAATTATACTTGAGTCTGCATGGAGAATAGTAACCAGGGACCCATGAAAGAACAGATGGTAACCAAGACATGGAGGAAACATTCCTGACACCAAGGGCAACTTTGAACACACTCCTTCTAGACAGAACTAGCATGGATGAACAGAGTTCTTTTCAGGGAGACTCACTAGGTAGACAATTACATATGAAACACTTTTGATGGGAGTATTTTGTTCCATCAGATTTTAGCAATATCTTGAAAATAGGGGGAGTACACACAGATACAATTAGTTTTACTACCTCACTTGTGTATCTAAACAAACCTGTAAACAAAACCAAGCAAACCAAAATACAAAAACACAAAACCTCAAACCTAATAGAATCATAATAGGCTGGATTGGTGGCTAACGTCTATTATTGATCTCAGCACTTCAGGAAGTTAACACAGGAGAATCGCTTGATCCCAGGAGTTCCAGTTCATCCTGGGCAACATAGTGAGATCCTAGCTATATTTAGAAGAATTAGCCAGGTATAGAGGTATTCACCTGTAGTCTCAGGTACCTGGGAGGCTGAGGCAGGCAGATCAATTGAGTGTAGGAATTTGAGGTTACAGTCAGCTATGATCATGTCATTTGTACTCCAGCCTATGTGAAAGAGCAAGTTCTGTCTCCAAAGTAAATAAGTAAAATAAAATAATAGTAATTTTTTTTACACTAGCACAAGAATATTATAGGCAGTCAGACATGGTACACACTAATTATTGTAAAACTTTTCGGAACTATACCTAATTAACTTGATAATTGTGAATTTAGCATTGACCAGTGGGTGTGAACAAAGGTATAATGAAGTCAAATAACTATATGGGCAATTTAAAAGTCTTAATAATACAATTTCAAGAGCTAATATTAATTGAGCATTTACTGTATGCACACTTTTGCATTATGGGACCATCTTTGGTGTTGATAACACAAAACTTTATTTTTTTCCCCACTGGTAATTTTTGTCATTAATGAAAACTGTCAAACTCTTTCAGCCATGCATCCTCACCTGCAGGGACTGAGGGATGTGGGAGAGAAAAGATGGTCTCAACCCCCACCTTAGCTAATGCCCCCATGATAAGTGAAAGCCATACAACTCAGATTGAGGTCTGACTCTACTTTTACAGTTCTGTGGTGTAGGGCCAGTTAATATCTCCCTGCATTAATGTTCTCAACTAATGGGGATAAAGCTCATATCTACCGTATATGTTTTTTTGAGACAATTAAAATAGTTAATATGTATAAAGAATTCAGCAAATTAGATGCTGACCCACTATGTACATATCAGCTATTATAACTATTATTATTTGGAAAAAAAACCTAATGCATGTGGAGCTTAATATGTGACAGGATGATGGATGCAGCAAACCACTATGGCACACATTTACTTGTGTAACAAACCTGTACATTCTGAACATGTATCCCAGAACTTAAAGTAAAATAAAAATAAAATACAGCTATTCCTATTATTATTAGAGTTGTTTGGATGAGGAGGTAGCTTGATATCTTGAAAAATACATGGACTGTGGAGTCAAGATAGGCCTTACTCCCTGCTTCAGTCAGCTGCATCACTTAACACATGAATATCAATTATTTTTCCCAGGTCAAATAAGATGTCGTAATGACTACAACTTCATCAACAATATTTACGATAATGCCTATAATAAAAAAATGTACTAGGTGTTATGAATAATCAAAAATATAGTTAAAATATGACCCTGTCTTTCTGCAATTTAATAATGTCCTGGCTCATTAGCTATGATACTTGAAGGTCTTACCCACTTTGTATTACTATTTTTTCAAGCATGAGAAGTAAGACTATAAGGGTATTGAATGATGTATCCTTTTGTTCTCTTACCATGTTTCCTACAGATGAAAAATTCTGAGTGTGAAAGGCCACTTGGTGTTCTGTTAAATATCTTACAGGTGTTATTTACCTGTGGTTCTTACATAAAAATAAAAGGGCAATGTCACATGAGACTCATCCTATAAAGAAAGCATTCTGTGGTGAGATGACAAGAAAAACTCCAAATGGTCCTGAGATGATAAGTGATTCAACAGAGATGATACATCTATTTGGTTGGTGCAAATATAATTATGGTTTATACCCATGAAAATGAAGGCAAAAATTGCAGTTAGTCTTGCACCAACCTAATGTGTGTGTGTGTCTATATACGTGTGTGTGTGTGCCTCTCTCTCTCTATATATATATACACTGCACCAACATATATATATATACACATATATACATATATGTGTGTGTGTGTGTGTGTGTGTGTGTGTGTGTGTGTTATATATATATATATATATATATATATATATATATATATCTTTTGGAGACAGGGTCTTGCTCTGTCACCGAGGCTGAAATGCAGTGGTGCAATCGTGGCTTACTGCAGCCTCAACCTCCCAGGCTGAAGTGATCCTCCCACCTCAGCCTCCTGAGTCCTCTGGGACAATACGTACATGCCACCACACCCAGGTAATTCTCAGATAAGTTTTTTTGCAGTAGTTAATAGTGGTGTTGTTCTGACCTTCTGCCATAGGAAAACATCTCTGCAAGTTGAGAACCAGTTCTTGCAAATAAGTGCTTTCTAAATTATTGATTGGTTCTTTTCACATATTTTATAAATTTCTAAATATTTAATTAAACAAGTTAGATGAACTACACTGAATTGATGATCTCCAAAAAAACCTTAATTCCACCCAGATTAATGCCACCCAGATTATGAGTTGCTTATTGCAAACCTCAAGGAGTCTTCACTGATTTTGTATTCTCAAACTGCTTGTGTGTGCTAAAATGGTTGCATAAAATGAAGCCATGCATGTGTGTAGGCACTCCCTCTTCACTGGGTCCTTCACTTATTAGGGAACAAGTTAAGAATTACTTATGTCATGACCAGCTAGTTCTTGTAACTACTCATAAGAAAGCTTATAAGCAATGCCATGTTGGTTTTGAAGCAGTAGCATCATCTCTTTTACTAATGAAGAGTGGTATTTCTTTCCTTCCTTCCTTCCTTCTTCCTTCCTTCCTTCCTTTCCTTCCTTCCTTCCTTCCTTCCTTCCTTTCCTTCCTTCTTCCTTCCTTCCCTGCTTTCCTCCTTTCCTCTTTTTCTCTTCCCTCCCTCACTCCTTCCCTCACTGCCTCCCTTTTTCCTTCCCCTCCCTTTTTCCCTTTCTCCCCGCCCCCCCCCGCTTTTTTTTTTTCTTAACATAGTAAACAATGTGCTGAGGTGGAAACAAAATCAAGTAGGTTTCCAGGGAGGCATTTTTAAACGTACCATATCAGAAGGACGAGGCAATGGTAAGTATCAGGAATAGTTATTGGCAAGTCCAGCATGGCAATTAATGACTGTACTGGAGAACCATTTTGTGGACAGACTATGGTTTCAGGAAGTTGTTCAAACCCTGAACCTGGAGCTCAGACCAGAGAGCTGCATGGGAGGCTCACTGTCAGTCCCTGTAACTCATCCCTCCTTAGCCACAGTGTACCCATGTGATCAGGGCTTAGATACAAGATTGGGAAGTAAGGAAGATGGTAGGGGTAGGATGTGCCTGGAGGACAGCTGAAAGTGCTGTAGGTCCATTCCCACCACCTCATTTTTCTAAGGGGAAGCACTTCCTCAGGGGAGGGCAACCCCACCTCATTGACCAGACATACGGGAAACCATTGCTCTTGATACGCAGGCAACTTCATTCCATTTGCAAGCTCTTCTTGTAACCCCTGGAAGGGCAAGCTGTCTCCTGGAAGAGGCGTCCAAGAAGGATATTTAGGAGCAGGATGGAAGAACACGCCATAGCATGAACCTCAGGTAGATGGTTTATTCATTACCTTTTAATATCTTTCTCTTTCTTTGCTGTCAAATGTGGGTAATAAAATATCAAACCTGTCACATTATAAGAATTAAGTGAGGTCAGGTACAGTGGCTCATGCCTGTAATCCTAACACTTTGGGAGCTGAGAAGGGAGAAGCACTTGGGTTCAGGAGTTTGTGACCAGCCTAGGTAACAGAGTGAGACTTTGTCTCTACACAAAATTTAAAAATTAGTGAGGCATGGAGATGCACACCTGTAGTCCTAGGTATTTGGGAGGCTGAGGTGGATCAATTGCTTGAGCTCAGGAGTTTAAGGCTGGAGTGAGCTGTGATTGTGCCACTGTACTCCAGCGTGGCCAACAAAGCAAGATCCTGATTCAGGGAAAACAAATCCGTTAAAAACAATGTCTAATACTGATTGCAATGCCTGCTGATGTCTAAGGAATGCCCCAACTTTCCAGTAAGGAATAGAGGATGTGTGGAGTGAGAGTACCATCATATGAGCATAAATGAGAACTTATCACTATTTCTGAAAGTGCCTGGTCCAGATTTAAAATATTTCACTTGGTGCAGTGGCTCATGCCTGTAATCTCAGCAGTTTAGGAGGCTCAGGTGGGTGCATTGCCTGAGGCAGCAGTTCCAGCCCAGTCTGGCCAACGTGGCAAAACCCTGTTTCTACTAAAAAAACAAAAATTAGCCAGGCATGGTGGTGGGCACCTGTAGTCCTGGCTTCTCTGTAGGCTGAGGCAGGAGAATCTTGAACCTGGGAGGCACAGGTTGCAGTGAACTCATATCATGCCACTGCAGTCCAGCTTGGGCAACAGAGAGACTCCATCTCAAAAGGAAAGAAAACAAAACCAAATGAGTAAATTCAGAAGAAACTTTAGAATACCGAAAAATGCCGTATCAGTAAGTCTTAGTGGTTTATTTTTATTTTTTTCTGAAGTATTTTACACATCTTACTTTTTTTGTGTCATGCTTCTTTACCTAGACTATAGTGCAGTGGCACAAACTCTGCTCACTGGAACCACTGCCTCCCAGGTGTAAGTGATTCTCCTGCATCAACCTCCTGAGTAGATGGGATTATAGGTACCTACCACAAGGCCCAGCAAGTTTTTGTATTTTTGATAGAGATGGGGTTTCACCATGTTGGCCAGGCTGGTCTCAAACTCTACACCTCAAGTGATCCATCTGCCGCAGCCTCTCAAAGTGCTGGGATTACAGATCTGTGAGCCACCATGCCAGTCCATACTTCACTTTGAATCAAGTCCTTTACAGTATCTAAGGTTCTTTTCCAGTCTCTTGCTGCACCCAGGCAATCCCAAACATAGTGCCTTCCTACTTCCAGACGTTGCTTTATGCTATTCTGTCTTCCTTTTCCTCCCTACTGAAATTTTACTCATCCTGTGTTGCATGGGTTTATATAGAATTTTTTAAAAATAATTATTGTTAATCATTAACCTGTGCTGAATATGTTATTCATGCATTTTTCAGCCTGGTTAAACCAAGTATACCAGTGCTGTGTGATTTCTTTGGTGATAATTAAAAAAAAAAAAATTCAAAATTATCAAAAGGAGAAAGCAGTAGTTTCAAACTCATTTAGTGTCCAAAATTACATGTATTGGAAATGTAGGATTTCAAAATAATTGTCTTCTCCTTCTCATGGCCAAACTTTGGGGTACATCTCAAAAGTAGACATACACAAATAAAGGTCACCTCTCTAACTCACTGTATGTAAGTCTCTCAGAAATTCACCTTTGGCTGCTCTGCTCACCAGAAGTCCATTTTCTTCTAGAGTAAACATTTCCAGTGATCTAGGACTCAAAAAATCCATCTTGGGCCATTTGAATGGCCACAGTATCTGATTTTACCCTTTTTAATTTCTAGCCTTTGCGAAATGGGATTCAAAATATCAGATAGGTACTACCAGTACAGGCTAAGGGCCCACTGAGACTATGTGATCCTTCTCAGTCTCTGGATACTGGAAATAGAACAGAGCCCAAGGAAAACAAAACAGAGCCCATTCTATATGGGTTGAATACTTTTACGATATTCAGCCATGACCACATGTTAGTGGAGACATTTTACAATTGAAAATCTCGACCCTTCCCACAAACTCAAATTTTAGAAAGGTTCATCTGATGTTTTCATACATCTCAAGTAAATGTCTGTGTCTTTTTATGGCTCAACTGTACATCTGTAGTCTTTACAATTTGATTACTTAAATATTGGTTATTGACAATTTTTCTTATAAATTTAAATGTCATAGCTTCTAAATTTTGGTCAAAAATTTAGACCACACAGGCCTTTTGAGTATCTCTTTAAAGATTGCTGGATAGTTTTCCTTTCCATGATTTTCTCTTTGAAGAATAAAACTTTAGTATTTTTTTAATTCTAAAAGATTGTCAGGGTCATGTCATTTACCGAACTCTTGCTTCCAACAAAGTTGATTTTTAAACATCTCTCCATATTTCCTACCATAAACAAATACTAGGTTTTGTTTTTCAAAGAGAATTTGTAATTTACAAAGAAAGATTAATGCTGGAGAATAGGTTAAAAGTCTCTTTTCAGCTGTTCCCCCATTTGATTATTAAAATACTTAGAAAAAATCATTGATTAGGTGTTTGCTATTTTTATCCAGTATAGATTTATTTGTGTTATCAAAGGTAGAATGAATAAAGATACACATCATTTTTCATCAGCATATACAGCTAAATTATCAATAATTATACATTATGTAAACCCCTTTGTCTCCTGAATTATTCAACTTTCTTATTTCTTCCATTTTCATTTTCAACCTGGAGGAGTCTCAATAAAAAACCAAGGCCTGAAGTCTGAGAAATGTTTGTCTTCTTTTCACACCCCCATCCTTTGAAACAAGAATGCAATTCAGCTTTGGTTGTAATAATTTTGGTAGCTGGAATGCAAAGAACATTCAGTTTAAGATAATCAGGCTGTCCTAGTTTCAAGAAGAAGCAGTAGCAACAGATCTGGTATCATGCTGAGAGTTATAGATGAATCACAGCTTATAATATGATAGACTCACTTTATGAAACCCAAGGTATAAAATGACACAATAAGGAAAAAGAAATGAGAACTTCTGAACCTAGGACTTTTTAAAATAATTTTACCATATGTACTTAGATTCAATCTACAGTTGAAACCACTGGGGATTATCAACTTGAAACCACTGGGCATTATCAGCATGTCTCTTCAAGAGTCAAGTACTGCTTTTGCTAAACTGGTAGCTGCATCCTTTTTTAAGGGGAAATGCTTGAGAGTGTGTTAGGACTTTGATGAATGGTGATCCTAGCTTGGAGCTTCCTATGTTGTACACCAAGGTTTGCTTGGCTGGATGAAAAACAAGTGACAAAATATTTTTGTTTTCCAAGTGGTCTCAAAATTCTCAGTAAGAATTGAATGTACTGTGACTCTTCAGTGACATCAGTTATCCTTGAGGAGGGGGTGCATGATTTCATGGAGGCACACATAGGCCTGATAATGAGAACATCTATGCTGTAATCCAGGTTTGCTGCTAACTATTTGTTTGTGATTACTAGGTAGCTGACATGCTTAAAGATTGCAGAGACATGCATTCACTACTTTTCACTATGAAGAATGTGTAATTGTAAATTAAGAACCACATTTAGCTTGGAAGTACAAATAATTTATGAAGCCTATCTAATACTTGGAAATTTCAATTTATGCCAATTCATTGTATTATATACAGTTAACTGAACACTTTATGGGTTTGTAACCACTATTAACGAAATACTTTGTAATAGATTTTTATGATAGTCTTGATAGTCTTAGTGATCTTATGTTAGAATTTTATTACCTAAAAACTATTATATTATCAAATCTTTTTCTGTAAACTATGGTGGATACATGGAAACATCAGGAGAAGGGTGCTGGTTCTTAATTTTTCTTTGTCTGTCAGCCACAAGAATGCCTGTCCCATAGCAGTAAACTGCCATTTGCTACATTAAGAAATGGAAGAGTGTTGTGGAATACGTAAGTTATTCCAGATGAATATTAATGAAAATGAAAATAAATACATTATTTTGTTGTTTATTCAAATATTTCTTGATTTAATTTTTAAAAATATAACTAAACCAAATCTAATCTGTGTTTCGTTGTTTTGTGTCAAGTCAAAGACGGTTTTGTGTCAATTACCTTTTCATGCTGAGGCAACTATTTCCCAGTTTCCCCATTCTGCAAAGTAATTCCATGATTCCTCTCTCCCCAGGGACCATTCCCCTCCACAATCCTACAAGGTAAGTCTATGACATCTGCTAGAGAAAAGAGGGACAGGATGAAGTGATAGGATTCCCATGGGAACTAACATACTGGCCTTTGGAGGTAGGAAGACTAATGCTTAGTATAGGAAACAAGGAAAAGAAAGTGTTAGCAAGTGGTGTGTTATCTCAGTATTTCCTAGAAGCTGCAACAGTGGAGACTTTACTTGGGACCTTCACCCCATCTGCTCCTAATGATGCTTCCTGCCTTTGGAGCTCCAGGTGGGACATCACATCTAGTGATGCTTAGGGGGTTGGGTGCAGAAATATGTGCATGCTTCATGGCATGTGGGTGCCTTGTGGTGTGTGGGTGCCTCTTGGCATGTGCAAGCATGTGCACATGCATGTGTGAATGTATTTTCTTCCTTTTCATAATGAACTGCCATATAATGACTGAAATCTTTTAGGGTTGAAAAGTATGTTTTAGCTTTAATATACCAAAATATGTATTTAATGCTGCAAACTTTTGAAATAGCTCTGAAAACCACTCTTTTCCTCATTCTTATTTCTTTCATTACTGGCTTTGAAGAGTAAACCTATATTTTTCTACAGTAACAAATTTGACTCTTTATCCAATTTGCCAGTCTGTATGTTTTTAATTGGGGCATTTGGCCTATTTACATTTAAAGTTAATATTGTTATGTGTGAATCTGATTCTGTCATTATGATACAACCTAGTTATTTTTCCCATTAGTTGATGCAGTTTCTTCATAGCATCGATGGTCTTTACCATTTGGTATGTTTTGCAGTGGCCTGTACTGGTTTTTCCTTTCCACATATAGCGGTTTCTTCAGGAGCTTTTGTAAGGCAGGCCTGGTGGTGACAGATCTCTCAGCATTTCCTTGTTCGTAAAGGATTCTATTTCTCCTTTGTGTCTGCAGCTTAGTTTAGTGGGAAATGAAATTCTGGATTGAAAATTATTTCTTTAAGAATGTTGAATATTGGCCCCATTCTCTCTGGTTTTTAGGGTTTCTGTAGAAAGATCCACTGTCAGTCTGATGGGCTTCCCTTTGTGGGTAACCTGATCTTTCTCTCTGTCTACGCTTAGCATTTTTCCCTTCATTTAAACCTTGGTGAATCTGATGATTATGTGCCTTGGGGTTGCTCTTCTTGAGGAATACCTTTGTGGTGTATTTCCGGAATTTGAATGTTGGCCTGCCATGCTAGGTTGGGGAAGTTCTCTTGGATAATATGGTGAAGAGTGTTTTCCAGCTTGGCTTCATTCTACCGGTCACTTTCAGGTACGCCAGTAAAATAAAAATTTGTTTTTTTCACCTAGCCCCATATCATGTGCAAAGACACACACAGGCTCAAAATAAAGGGATGAAGGAATATTTACCAAGCAAATGGAAAGCAAAAAAAATAAAAATAAAAAAATAAATCAGAGGTTGCAATCCTAGTATCTGATAAACAGACTTTATATCAACAAAGATGAAGAAAGACAAAGAAGGGCATTACATAATAATAAAAGGATCACTGCAATAAAAGAATCAATGCAAATCAGTAATATGCACCCTATACAGCAGCAGCCAGATACATAAAGCAAGTTCTTAGAAACCTACAGAGAGACTTAAACTCCACACAATATCAATGGGAGACTTTAACACCCCATTATAAATATTAGACAGATGAACGAGACAGAAAATTAATAAGGATATCCAGGACTTGAACTCAGCTCGGGACTAAGTGGACCTAATAGACATCTACATAATTCTCCACTAAAGATCTACCTTGCAGGATCTGGGAGGGAAGTGGTCCCTGGTGAGAGAGTAATCAGGTAATTAGTTTTGCAGAATGGGGAAACTGAGAAATAGTTGCCGTAGAATGAAAAGGTTATTAGAGACTACAGAACTCTAAATCCACAGAATATTCATTCTTCTCAGCATCACATCACACATATTCTAAAATTGACCACATAATTGGAAGTAAAATGTTTCTCAGCAAATGCAAAAGAATGGAAATCTTAGTCTATCAGAGCACAGTGCAATCAAATTAAAACTCAGGATTGAGAAACTCACTCAGAACTGCACAGCTGCAGGGAAACTGAACAACCTGCTCCAGAATGACTACTGGGTAAATAACCAAAAGAAAGAAGAAATAAATAAGTTCTTTGAAACCAATGAAACAAAAGCACAACATACCAGAATCTCGGGGACATAGCTAAAGCAGTGTTTAGATGGAAATTTATAGCACCAAATGCCCACAGGAAAAATCAGGAAAGATATAAAATTGACACACTAACATCACAATTAAAAGAACTAGAGAAACAAGAGCAAACATATTCAAAAGCTAGCAGAAAAAAAGAAATAACTAAGATCAGAACAGAAGTGAAGGAGATACGGACACAAAAAAGAAACCTCCAAAAAAATCAGTAAATCCAGGAGCTTTTTTTTTTTTTTTTTTGAAAAGATTAACAAAATAGGTAGACCACTAACCAGACTAATAAAAAAGGAAAAGAGAGAATAATTAAATTGACACAATAAAACATGGCAAAGGGGATATCACCACTGCTCCCACAGAAATGCAAACGACCATCAGAGAGTATTATAAATACCTCTATGGAAATACACGAGAAAATTTAGAAGAAATGGATATAAATTCCTGGACACAAACACCTTCCAAAGATTAAATCAGAAAGAAGTCAAATTCCTGAATAGACCAACACCAAGTTCTGGAATTGAGGCAGTAAATAATTGCCTACCAACCAAAAATGTTCATGTCCAGAAGGATTCACAGCCAAATTCTACCAGAGGTACAAAGAGGAGCTGGTACCATTCCTTCCGAAACTATTTGAAACAATAGAAAAAGAAGGACAACTCCCTAACTCCTTTTATGAGGACATCATCATTTGATACCCCATCTTGAAAACCTGTCAGAGACACAACAAAAAAAAGAAAATTTCAGTCCACTATTCCTGATGAACAACAATGCAAAAATTGTCAATAAAATACTGACAAACTGAATCAAGCCGCACATCAAAATGCTTATGCACTATTATCTAGTTGGCTTCATCCCTGGGATGCAAGTCTGGTTCAGCATACACAAATTAATAAACATATTGCATCACATAAACAAAACCAATGACAAAAACCAAATGATTATCTCAATAGATGCAGAGAAGGCCCTTGATAAAATTCAACACCGCTTTATGCAAAAACCCTCAATAAACTAGGTTTCCATGGAACCTATCTCAAAATAATCAGAGCTATTTATAATAAACCCAAAGCCAATATCATACTGAATGAGCAAAAACTTGAAGCATTCCATTTGAAAACTGGCACAAGACAAGGATGCCCTCGCCACTCCTATTAAACACAGAATTGAAGTTCTAGCCAGAGCAATCAGGCAAGAGAAAGAAATAAAGGGTATTCAAATAGAAAGAAAGGAAATGAAATTGTCTCTGTTTGTAGATGACATGATTGTATATTTAGAAAACCCCATTGTCTCAGTCCCAGATCTTCTTAAGTTGATAAGCAACTTCAGCAAAGTCTTAAGATACAAAACCAATGTGCAAAAATTACAAGCATTTCTATACACCAACAATAGACAAACAGAGAGACAAATTATGAGTGAACTCCCATGATTTGCTGCAAGGAGAATAACATACCTAGGAATACAACTTACAAGGAATGAGAAGGACCTCTTCAAGGAGAAGTACAAACCACTGCTCAAGGAAATAAGAGAGGACTCAAACAAATGGAAAAACATTTCATATTCATGAAGAAACAATATCAAAAATGGCCATACTGCCCAAAGGAATTTATTGATTCAATGCTATTCCCATCAAGCTACCATAGATTTTCTTCACAGAAGAATAAAAAAACTACTTTAAATTTTATGTGGAATTAAAAAAGAGTAAGTATAGCCAAGACAATATTAAGAAAAGAAAAAAAAACCTGGAGGCATTACATGACTTGACTTCAAACTATAGTACAAGGCTACAGTAACAAAAACAGCATGGTACTGGTACCAAAACAGACATATAGAGCAAGGGAACATAACAGAGGCCTCAGAAATAATGCCACATATTTACAATCCTTTGATCTTTGACAAACCTGACAAAAATAAGCAATGGGGAAGGATTCTTTATTTAATAAATGATGTTCAGAAAACTGGCTAACCACATTCAGAAAACTGAAACTGGATCCCTTCCTTACACCTTACACTTTATACAAAAATTAACTCAGGATGAATTAAATATTTAAATTTGAGACTTACAACTGTAAAATTCATAGAAGAAAATCTATGCAATATTATTCAGAACAAAGGCATGGACAAAGACTTTATGACTAAAACACCAAAAACAATGGCAACAAAAACCACAATTGACAAATGGGATCTAATTAAACTAAAGAGTTTGTGCAGAAAAAGAAACTACCATCAGAGTGAATAGGCAATCTACAGAATAAGGTAAATTTTTGAAATCTACTCATCTGACGAGGGCTGATAACCAAAATCTACAAGTAACTTAAACTAATGTACAGGACAAAACCAACCTCATCAAAAAGTGGGCACAGGACAAGAATAGACACTTACCAAGAGAAGACCTTTATGCAGCCAACAAACACATGAAAAAAGGCTCATCATCACTGGTCATTAGTGAAATGCAAATCAAAACCACAACAAGATACCACATCATGCCAGTTAAAATGGTGATATTTAAAAAGTCAGGAAACAACAGATAGATGCTGGAGAGGATGTAGAGAAATAGGAATGCTTCTACAGTGTTTGTGGGAGTATAATTTAGTTCAACTGTTGAAGACAGTGTGGTGATTCCTCAAGGATCTAGAATCAGAAATATCATTTGACTCAGTAATCCCATTATTGTGTATATATTCAAAGGATTATAAATCAGTTGATATAAAGACACACACACACACACACACACACACACACACACACTCTCACACACACATTTATTGCAGCCCTATTCACAATAGCAAAGACTTGGAACCAAACCAAATGTCTATCAGTGATAGACTGGATAAAGAAAATGTGGTGCATATGAACCATGGTATACTAGGCGGCAATAAAAGTGTATGAGTTTATGTCTCTACAAGGATTTGGATGTAGCTGGAAACCACCATTCTCAACAAACTAACAAAAGAACAGAAAACCAAACATTGCACGTTCTCACTCACATGCAGAAGTTGAACAATGAAAACACATAAACACAAGGAGGGGAAACATCGTACATTAGGCCCTGTTGGGTGCTCAAGGTGGTAGGATGGGGGAAGGGATAGCATTAGGAGAAATACCTAATGTGGATGATAGGCTGATGGTTGCAGCAAACCACTGTGGCACATGTATACCTATGTAACAAACTTGCACATTCTGCACATGTACCCAGAACTTAAAGTATACTAATAAAAAAATTTGAGAGGAAAATTATAAGGAATTTTTTTAAGTGGCTCTGACTAAAGAAAGTGGAGTTAGAGGTGAAATTTTCCTTTCAATTTCTAGAGAAAAACAGACTATCATATTTTTTATAAAGAGACAAAATACTGATTAGGTAATATACATTTGCCTAATTCTTATGACTTTTTAAAAGATTTAATTACATGCTACATTTATAGCAATTATTAATATGTTCACTGCTCTTATTAGAAACCATTAATTCTCCAATCTAAAATGACACAATTGGTGAGTAACGTTTATGTCTTGTATGTGCATTTTTGCAGTGTCTTAAGTGTCAAAGTAGAAAAAGTTTTTAAAGTAATTTTTAAGGAATCTTTTTACTATGATGGTTTTTGATGCAGGTATTTGTTCTTAGACCTCCTTTGTTCTTTAATCTCTTTCTCAAACTGATAAGGTTTCCTTTGTACCGGTATTTATATTTATTGTATCCCTCCACCCCCCCTCCCTCTTCAGTTTATTCCCTTTTTTGTCAAAAGGATATATTCAGAATGGAAAGAAAGGGCAAGCATATATAGTTTAATGTATTATTTTACAGTATTTAGAAGTTATTATATATAACCTAATGATGTTTTATCTCTGCAGTATAAAATTAAGCTCAGGTATGAGTCAATGATAGTGCTACACACATGCCCTACCTTATGGTAAATCAGCTATAGCCTGTGGGTGGCCACCATATTTTTAAAAGTAAAATTTATTGACAACACAACCACACACTTAACTTTACATTTTCATATATAGTTCTTTTATACTACAGTGTAGGAGTGGAATGAGTTGCCCTAGATACTGCATGGCCTTAAAGTGTAAAATTCTTATCATGTGATCCTATACTAAAAAAAATTTGGCAATTTAGACTTTAGGACATGGCATCATTCTTTAGGAGAAGGGACAGCAATTCATGGTGATCATTTTGCATCTATGAATTAATGCATCTGTGCATGAATTTTTAATTAGGAATACGTAATACATTAGCATTAACAACAGAGCATATGCTTTTGTATCAGGAATTTTATGAATGCTTGCCATACAACTCTTAAACACAGTTGGTTTAAAGCCTAGAATCTGGGGTATATGGATGAATGGGGCCTGGGAACACTGTTGAATTTCACATGTAAAATGTATATGCACCAGGGAAAGATTCAGTGGCCTTAATAACACAAGAAGCTGCAGCTGGCTCACATGGGTCTCTAGCTGCTCAAGTGATGGATTCTACTTGCTGGTTGATTTCTCTTAAGGCTAAGGTTCATTATTACAAAGATTGGTCTTGCAGGAATATCCTGACTGGTCTTTCCACATTCCAGTTCATTTGTTTCATGATCTAGAAGCAGGAAACGCTTCAATAAGTGCAAACAATTATTGTGATTTTTATTCTGCTTCACTAAACATTTTAATGAAGAGCATTTTGTACAGTTAAAACCAGGGAGTTCCTGGATTCCATTTCTTATGGAAATTTTTGAGAGAGCAGTAATTCTGACTCAGTACACATCCTTGGAGTACATAATTTATATCATTGGGGAATACAGTTGTTCTGTCTTTCTGTGGCATGTTGTTTTTCTGTCACAGCTGGCATACTGTGGACCTGTAGTAAATATTAACTAAATATACTTTAGACACAGATGATTAGGATCTTTTGCTGAAAAACATTCTGTTAATATATTCTTCATACTTCCCCTTCCATAGTGCCTGCTGAAAACATGACTTTCAATGTGTTCCTAAGTTTCTTGGTTAATTTAGGTGTGACATGGGGTGTTGGGGAAATAGCAGTTAGGACTTCAGCAAGGTAGAACGTAATATGATACATGTGAATTATTGTCAGTGCAAAGGCCTGGAGCAGCGGTCACTCTTTCCTATTCATGAATCTTTGTGCTGTTCCTCTTTGTACATGGTTTAAAATAAAAATAAGGAAGTGTCGTGCTGCCAAGTATGTATCATAGTGCAGGCCGTATAGAAGACATTTTGTATGTGTTGGATGCAGGCCAGTGTTCTTAACTTAGCAGTTTAAGAGGAAGTGAAACAATTACTCACTGGAAAGCAGTAGCCATAAGCAGGTAAGTCCTGGCTGAGCAGGACAAATGGGACTCCGAAACCTCCTGCCCATCCCCCTCAGCTAGAAGGGCAGACAGTGCCCCTAGGCAATGCTGGTTTGTCCGATTCTTAGAGACACAATTCTTTGTCTATATTCTCCTGCATGTTGGTCCAAAGCTGAAAACCCTTCTGTGGTATATTAACATTGGATGGAAGACTTAAATTATTTTAATCTCTGGGCTATGTTAGTCATATTTTGATAAAGCAACCATTCTGTTTTCACCAAAGGATGTGTAGGTATTATTTCTTTTTTGAGTTTTGCAAACCTAGGTGGAGAGGAAAATCAGTGCAATGTCTTATGGATTTTTTTTTTTCTCAAATAGGAGATAGCAACTTGGAAGCTCTTTAGTATTGAGTCTAAGAGATTTTTCTCATCTCTTAGACTGTGTTTGTTCTCATCTCATATATATACACACAAGAATATAAATTATTTAGCATTGACTTTTAAATGGACTACTGTTTAGCTGCTATATTTCCTCTAAATTACATGGAAAATTTAAACCTTCCTCAGGGAATACTTAGTCTTTCATTTGTCCTTTTAATGGAAGTACAAGTTATGCTGTTCAAATTATGCTGTCTGGGAAGAAGGTTAACAAATAAAATCTGGCAAAGACATAAGCAAATGGTGTCTGGTAAATGAATAAAGGAGCACACTATGTCCAGGGATATGTGTCTTCACTTAATTTCCCACCTTTCAAAAGATTAAGATTCATAAACAAGGTAAATTTTAAAATGGAAAGTTTGCCAGCTACAGATTTTAAAGTTCATAAACTGTTGTTTTTTGATCACTTTTATTGCCAGTATTTGCATTTAGCCTTTTATAATCATTAGAAAACTCATCTAATTTAATTCTTTTGATAAGATAGCATAAGTTGCATCTTCAATGTCTAAGCCAGATACTTACTTAAAAATCAGTAAATGAACTGAGAGGGGAATAATTGTCACCTATTATTTTATATTTAAACCTTATGTTATAGTTTAATCATTTCATTTCAAGTACAACTAGAAATTGAGCACATTTTGCTGACACTCTGTTTTCAAGTGCTTTAAAATCATCAATATTTCTGTGGCTAAGTAATAGAACAATTTTCTGAAATGATGTGGCATCAATCATTTAAAAAATATAATTAAAAGGAGTAAAATGGTACCAAAGGAGTTGGGATTCCTTGAATATCAAACCAGAATATAACTGATTTTTGGAAACATTCTATTTAATTGAATTTTTCTTCAAAGTGAGTAGGCTTTTGAAGTCATTTTCAACAGCAGTGTCATCTTGTTTTTTGTAAAAGGCAAAATATTTATTCTTTATGAAGAGAAACCAGAGCATGCCATTTTGTTTTTGTGTAGTTGAAGATAAGTTCACTGATGTTGTGTCTCAGAAAGAAATTGTGATACTACATTTTTGGTATTTAAAAGATTAAACTGCTTTGAAAAAATTGTCAAAATGATTTTATTTTGAGAGCTTAGAAAGCAAACTCAAGAAGTAATAGTGCATGCTTTTTTTTTTTTTTCTACAGATGTCTTTATCTAGATGCTTATAATAATCTTTTCAATTGATTTCTTTGTTCTGATGTCTTCTATATGTGGAAATGCAGTCCTTCACATTTAATGAACACTTTCTAGCAGCCTCATCTCATCCCTGCTGTATAATTCTTAACTGGCATTACAGAAGAAGCAGTCATATTTGTTTTTCCCTTGCTTTCCACTCCTTTCCTCAGAATGTTCATGCTCTTGAGAGCTGTAATACATAATCACAAAGTTAACAGATTGAAGACACTCATTAATAAACATGATTCTGGGGTCTACTTTCTTAAATGAACCTGATAGAGCTATGATCTAAGTGTCAGCAGGGCTCCTTCCCTTGGAAGACTCCGAGAGAGAATCTATCTCCTTGTTTTTTTCTTCCTTGGGAGAGCTAGGCTACCCACATTCCTTGCCTGTTGGGGCAGGTCACATCTCCCTCTCTGACTCTGACCCTCCTGCCTCCCCTCATATAAGGACCTTTGTAATGCTATGGGATTTGCCTAGCTAATCTAGGATCATCTCTTCATTTCAACATTCTTAATTACATCTACAAAGTCCCTTTGCCGTGAAAGTCACATATTCACAGACTCTGGGGGTTAAGATGTGGACAGCTTTAGGGACAGTGCATTTTTCAGCCTCAGGATGGTATGATTATGTGATTGATGCACTTCAAAAGTCATCTTAGCTGGCCTCGGCAACATCTTTCTGTCTTGACACCTTTCCTGGGATGCTCTCCTCAACATTTTTAAGGACACTCTTGTTCTTCCCTTTCTCCCTGATGAGTGCTTTTCTCTTTACTTTCATTCTTCCCTTGTCTTTTTCCATCCTCCTTGCTTCATATCCCTTGGGAATTCCATCCTAACTTGCATACTTGATGTAAGATGTTTTGAATATCATCCTGTGTGACCAAAGACTGATGGACAGTAAAATAGTCTTAGGTGATTTGTCATTGAATTCCCTTTGTATCCAATTTCTTGGTATTCACCTGCATAACTTGTGTCCCAGATATGTCGAAGGATAGAATCTTTTGCAAACCGGCAGTGCTCAGCCACAGACCTCCTGTCTCTGTTATTGCTACCTGCTGGGGTCACCACCTGTGGGGGTCTGTCCTGCAGATTCTGACTCAACGAAGGGTGAATAAAGTACACTGACACACAGCTGTAATGTTTTGCCAGTTCAGCTGAATGTCTGTGGCTCTTACAACTCCTTGGAGAGTCTTGTAAATAGTTGTGATTGCTGGCCCTCAGCTGCCAGTAAGACTGGCATTTATTTAGTAAAGTTTAATTGACAAAGACTTGAGTCAACACCACTAGAGCACTAGAGTGAGAACATTAAAGGATAAGTTCCAAGTCTAAAGCAAACACCATTAGAGGGTAATCTCCCCCGACTCACCTCTCCCTGTGAGGGTCATCTGGCTCAAAGGTTAGTTTTAGGACCACATAAGTAAACAAATTAGGTAAACTCTTCACATTCTTTTGTATTTGCCCTGATATCTCTTGCTCCTGCAAAAAGACTCTGGCTGCCTTAAGCCAAGTACTATAGAAAAAAACATTTAGGCCTCCTAAAAAAGTTTGACTATATTCTATAACTTTCTTTAATATTTTTCCCTTAATATTTTTGCCACTACTCTAAGTAAATCCTCACAGCTACCTTCCTCCCCTTTCCTGATTTTTCTTGCAGTTGAGGTCTTAATGATTCCACATTCACCTGGAAGTCATTTCTCAGGGAAACCTTCCATGACATGCTTCCCCTCTAGAATCATGTATTCAAGAGGTCACCCCCCATTATAACCTTCTCTCCTCTTTTGTTAACTTAAATGTCTCTACTTCTCTACCAGACTAAACAACAATCCCCTGCATACAGGAAATATGTTACTGTAATCATGCTGCCATCTAATACTGTGCTGCTATGGCTTCTAATATCCCCTTCAAAACTTGGGTTGAACTTAAATCCCAGTGTGGTAATATCAGGAGGCTGAGCCTTAAAGAGGCAATTGGTTTAAGGATTAAATGGATTAATGTGTAAAAGGATCAATTGGTTCAGAAAAAGAGAGACTTGGAAGTAGTTCTCAACCCTCAGGTTATGTGATAACATGGGCTACCTAGGAATCAGTAGAGTCTCCCTGTTAGCAAGAAAGCTTCCCACCAGTACAGCCCCTTGACCTGGACTTCTCAGCTCCTAGAACTTAAGAAATAAATTCCTTTTCTTCATAATTACTCAGTTTCAGATATTCTCTTAAAAGCAGCAAGAAACAGGACTACTACAACACATAGTCAAAAATGATTATTGAATTAATAATACCACCATAAAATAATAGTAGTTAAATCTGTGTTTAGAGGTAGTTTCACTCCTTTGTACTCTATCACTTTTAAATCTGTGTATTCATGTCAGTTCCATGGTATGAGCATCTGTGTGCATAGGTGTAATTATGATGTAATAGATTACACTTGAGGGTTCTTTGTAACACTGCTAAAATTTATCTACATCCCTACACGGTTATCAAAAGAGGTAGAGAGTTCAGATACCTTGAACTATCTTCATTTCCAAAGGGCCCACTTTCATATTTCTGATAACAACTAATATACCAGGGTAACTGAAAATTAAGTTCCATCCTAGGCACAGAGACTTAAGATTGCTGTCACTTAGACGGAAAGAAGCAAAATATTGGTGCCTCCAAATGTAATATTATTTTTCCCCAAGTATTCCCCAAAGAGTGCTTTACCTTCACTTTACTTAACAACAACAGCAAAAACTAGCATGGTAGCATGGTAGCATGATGGAAATGAACTGATAACCTTGTGTTTGTGGCTATGACTCTGCTCCAGGGAAGATACAATAGCGTAATGCATTGAAAATAACATTGGGAATGAAAGTTAACATTCCAAAAAAAAAAGTAGGTGTAAAGGCACATAGAATATTTACCAAGCAAATAGAAAACAAACAAACAAAAAATCACCACTCTCTTTTTAAAACAGCAAAGTTTAAAAAACACATTATGAAGTCAGTAACCATTTTGTTTTATTAACTGTTGGGATTCACTTGGGGTAGCTGACAAAATGTTTCTTTTTTTGTTTTTTAGCCTTCGGATTTTTTTAATTGCCTTTTAGGTTTTGTGGGTACATGTGAAGAACATGCAAGATTGCTGCATAGGTACACACATGGCAGTGTGATTTGCTGCCTTTCCTCCCCCATCACCTATATCTGCATTTCTCCCCATGCTCTCTCTCCCCAACTCCCCACTCCCCACTGTCCCTCCCTTATTTCCCCCTAACAGACCCCAGTGTGTGATGCTCCCCTCCCCTGTGTCCATGTGTTCTTATTGTTCAACACCCACCTATGAGTGAGAACATGCAGTGTTTGATTTTCTGTTCTTGTGTGAGTTTGCTGAGAATGATGGTTTCCAGATTCATCCATGTCCCTACAAAGGACACGAACTCATCGTTTTTGATGGCCTGCATAATATTCCATGGTGTCTCTGTGCCACATTTTCCCTGCCCAGTCTATCATTGCTGGGCATTTGGATTGGCTCCAGGTCTTTGCTATTGTAAACTGTGCTGCAGTGAACATTCGTGTGCATGTGTCCTTATAGTAGAACGATTTATAATCCTTTGGATATATACCCAGTAATAGGATTGCTGGGTCAAATGGAATTTCTGTTTCTAGGTCCTTGAGGAATCGCCACAGCTGTCTTCCACAATGGTTTAATTAATTTACACTCCCACCAACAGTGTAAAAGTGTTCCTATTTCTCCACACCCTCTCCAGCATCTGTTGTCTCCAGATGTTTTAATGATCGCCATTCTAACTGGCGTGAGATGGTATCTCAATGTAGTTTTGATTTGCATTTCTCTAATGACCAGTGATGATGAGCATTTTTTCATATGTTTGTTGCCTTCATGTATGTCTTCTTTTTTAAAGTGCCTGTTCATAGCCTTCACCCACTTTTGAATGGGCTTGTTTGTTTTTTTCTTGTAAATCTGTTTTAGTTCTTTGTAGACTCTGGATATCAGCCCTTTGTCAGATGGGTATACTGCAAAAATTTTTTCCCATTCTGTTGGTTACAGATTCACTCTAATGACTGTTTCTTTTGCTGTGCAGAAGCTATGGAGTTTGATTAGGTCCCATTTGTCTATTTTGGCTTTTGTTGCCACTGCTTTTGGTGTTTTGGTCATGAAGTCCTTGCCTACGCCTATGTCCCGAATGATTTTGCCTAGATTTTCTTCTAGGGTTTTTATGGTGTTAGGTCTTATGTTTAAGTCTTTAATCCATCTGGAGTTAATTTTAGTGTAAGGTGTCAGGAAGGGGTCCAGCTTCTGCTCTCTGCACATGGCTAGCCAGTTTTCCCAACACCATTTATTAAACAGGGACTCCATTCCCCATTGCTTGTTATTGTCAGGTTTGTCAAAGATCGGATGGTTGTAGATGTGTTGTGTTGCCTCCAAGGCCTCTGTCTGTTCCATTGGTCTATATCTCTGTTTTGGTACCAGTACCATGCTGTTTTGATTACTGTAGCCTTGTAGTATAGTTTGAAGTCCGGTAGTGTGATGCCTCCGGCTTTGTTCTTTTTGCTTAGAATTGACTTGGCTATGCGGGCTCTGTTTTGGTTCCATCTGAAGTTTAAGGTGTTTTTTTCCAGTTCTGTAAAGAAGGTCATTGGTAGCTTGATGGGATAGCGTTGAATCTGTAAATTACTTTGGGCAGTATGGCCATTTTCACGATATTGATTCTTCCTAACCATGAACATGGAATGTTTCTCCATCTGTTTGTAGTCCTCTCTTATTTCATTGAGCAGCGGTTTGTAGTTCTCCTTGAAGAGGTCCTTTAGGTTCCTTGTTAGTTGTATTCCTAGGTATTTTATTCTCTTTGTAGCAATTGTGAATGGCAGTTTGTTCTTGATTTGGCTGTCTTTAAGCTGTTATTGGTGTATAGGAATGCTTGTGATTTTTGCACATTCATTTTGTTTCCTAGACTTTGCTGAAGTTGCTTATCAGTTTCAGGAGATTTTGGGCTGAGACCATGGGGTCTTCTAGATATACAAGCATGTCATCTGCAAGTAGAGACAATTTGACTTCCCTCCTTTCCTATTTGAATACCCTTGTTTCTTTTTCTTGCCTGATTGCTCTGGCTAGAACTTCCAATACTATATTTAACAGGAGTGGTGAGAGAGGACATCCTTGTCTAGTGCCAGATTTCAGAGGGAATGCTTCCAGTTTTTGCCCATTCAGTATGATATTTGCTGTTAGTTTGTCCTAAATAGCTTTTATTATTTTGAGATACGTTCCATCAATACCTAGTTTATTGAGGGTTTTTAGCATAAAGGGCTGTTAAATTTTGTCAAAGGCCTTCTCTGCATCTATTGAGACAATCATGTGGTTTTTGTTTTTGGTTCTGTTTATGTGGTGAATTATGTTTATAGACTTGCATATGTTGAACTAGCCTTGCATCCCCGGGATGAAGCCTACTTGATCATGGTGGATAAGCTTTTTGATGTGCTGTTGAATTTGTTTGCCAGTATTTTATTGAGATTTTTGCATCTTTGTTCATCATTGATATTGGCCTCAAGTTTTCTTTTCTTGCCTAGTCTCTGCCAGGTTTTGGTATCAGGATGATGTTGGTCTCATAAAATGATTTGGGAAGGATTCCCCTCTTTTGGATTGTTTGGAATAGTGTCAGAAGGAATGGTACCAGCTCCTCTTTGTATGTCTGGTAGAATTTGGGTGTGAACCCATCTGGACCTGGGCTTTTTTGGGTGGTAGGCTCTTAATTGCTGCTTCAAATTCTGACTCTTGTTATTGGTCTATTCAGGGTTTAGACTTCTTCCTGGTTTAGGCTTGGGTGGATGCAAGTGTCCAGGAGTTTATCCATTTCTTCCAGGTTTGCTAGTTTGTGTGCATAGAGTTGTTTTAATACTCTCTGATGATGGTTTGAATTTCTGTGGAATCTGTGGTGATATCCCCTTATCACTTTTTATTGATTGCATCTATTTGATTATTCTCTCTTTTTTCTTATTAATCTGGCTAGTGTTCTGTCTATTTTGTTGATCTTTTCAAAACTAGCTCCTAGATTTATTGATTTTTTGAAGAGTTTTTTGTGTCTCTATCTCCTTCAGTTCATTTCTGGATTTTAGTTATTTCTTGTCTTCTGCTAGGTTTTGAGTTTTTCGGACCTTGCTCCTCCAGCTCTTTCAATATTGACGATAGGATGTCAATTTTAGATCTTTCCTTGCTTCTCATGTGGGCATTTATTGCTATATACTTTCCACTAGACACTGCTTTAAATGTGTCTCAGAGGTTCTGGTACATTGTATCTTTGTTCTCTTTGGTTTCAAAGAAGATCTTTTTTTCTGCCTTCATTTCATTGTTTATCTAGTCAATATTCAAGAGCCAATTGTTCAGTTTCCATAAAGCTGTGCAGTTCTGAATTAGTTTCTGAATTCTGAATTCTAACTTGATTGCACTGTGGTCTGAAAGACTTGTTATGATTTCCGTTCTTTTGCATTTGCTGAGGAGTGATTTACTTCCAATTATGTGGTCAGTTTTAGAGTAGGTGTGATGTGGTGCTGAGAAGAATGTGTATTCTGTGGATTTGGGGTGGAAAGTTCTGTAAATGTTTATTAGGTTTGCTAGGTCCAGGTCTGATTTCAAGTCCTGGATATGCTTTTTAATTTTCTGTCTTATTGATCTGTCTAATATTGACAATGGGATGCTAAAGTCTCCCACTATTACTGTGTGGGAGTCTAAGTCTCTTTGTAAGTCATTAAGAACTTGCCTTATGTATCTGGGTTCTCCTGTATTGGGTGCGTATATATTTAGGATCGTTAGCTCTTCTTGTTGCATGGATCCTTTTACCATTATGTAATGTTCTTCTTTGTCTCTTTTTATCTTTGTTGGTTTAAAGTCTATTTTATCAGAGACGAAACCTGAAACTCCTGCTTTTTTTTTTCTCTCCATTTACCTGGTAAATTCTCCTCCATCCCTTTATTTCGAGCCTTTGTGTATCCTTGCATATGAGATTGGTTGCCTAGATACAGCACACCGATGAGTTTTGGCTTTTTATTCAATTTGCCAGTCTGTGTCTTTTGATTGGAGCATTTAGCCCATTTACATTTAGGGTTAATACTGTTATGTGTGAATTTGATCCTGCCATTTTGATGCTAGCTGGCTCTTTTACCCATTAGTTGATGCAGTTTCTTCATTGTGTTGATGCTCTTTACCATTTGGTATGTTTTTGGAGTGGCTGGTACTGGTTGTTTCTTTCTATTTTTAGTGTTTCTTTCAGGAGCCCTTGTAAAGCAGGCCTGGTGGTGATGAAATCTCTGAGTACTTGCTTGTTTGTAAGGGATTTTATTTCTTCTTCACTTTTAAAGCTTAGTTTGGCTGGATATGAAATTCTGGGTTGAAAGTTCTTTCCTTTAAGGATGTTGAATATTGGCCCCCACTCTCTTCAGGTTTGTAGGGTATCTGCTGTGAGTCTGATGGGCTTCCTTTTGCAGTTAACCTGACCTTTCTCTCTGACTGCCCTTAGCATTTTCTCCTTCATTTCAACCCTGGTGAATCTGACGATTATGTGCCTTGGGGGTTGCTCTTCTTGAGGAATATCTTTGTGGTGTTCTCTATTTCCTGGACTTGAATATTGGCCTGCCTTCCTATGTTGGGGAAGTTCTCCTGCATAATATCCTGAAGAGTATTTTCCAGCTTGCATTCATTCTCTCCATCACATTCAGATACACCTGTCAAATGTAGATTAGATCTTTTCACATAGTCCCATATTTCTTGGAGACTTTGTTCATTCCTTTTTACCCTTTTTTCTCTAATCTTGCCTTCTCATTTTATTTCATTGAGTTGATCTTCAACATCTGATATGCTTCCTTCTGCTTGGTCAATTCAGCTGTTGAAACTTGTGTATGCTTCATGAAATTCATGTGTTGTGTTTTTCAGCTCCATTAATTCATTTATATTCCTCTCTAAGTTGTTTATTCTTGTTAGCATTTTGTCAAATTTTTTTCAAGGTTCTTAGTTTCTTTGCGTTGGGTTAGAACATGTTCTTTTAGCTCACAGAAGTTTCTTATTACCCACCTTCTGAAGCCTGTTTCTGTCTATTCATCACACTCATTCTCCATCCGGCCTTGTTCCCTTGCTGGTGAGGAGTGGTGATCCCTTGCAGGAGGAGAGGCATTCTGGTTTCGGTTATTTTCATCCTTTTTGCACTGGTTTCTTCCCATCTTCATGGAATTGTCCATCTGTTGTGTTTGTAGTTGTTGGCTTTCAGATTGGGTCTCTGAGGGGACATCCAGTTTGTTGATAGTGAAGTTATTTCTTTCTGTTTCTTAGTTTTCCTTCTAACATTTAGGCACCTGTGCTGTAGGACTGCTGAGGTCCATTCCATGCCCTGCTTGCCTGGGGGATCACCTTCATCAGCCTACCCGCTTCGCGGGGAGCTGCAATCCTAGCCGCTCCCTATTGGACATCTTGGATCTGTGCTAGCTGGCAAAATATTAAGGGAAATGCAGAGAAAGGTATAAATTATAGTCTCAAGGGGAGGATCCAGGATGGCTGATTAGGAGCAGCTGAGGATTGCAGCTCCCAGTGAAAGCGCAGAGGGTGAGTGGACGCCGAATTGCCAGACGGAATTTATTGCCCACAGACCAGGAGATTCCCAAGGGGAGGAGCCCCCACGGGTAGCCAGAGCGGCTGGTTTGGCCAGCGCAGCTGTTTTTGCCGGTGCGACTGTTTTCGCTGGTGCTGCTGTTTTGGGCGGCGTCCCTGCGCAGCAGTTCCCCATACAAAATATGTGGGTCCGGGTGCCATTTTAGCTGGCAATTGGAGCTCCAGGAAGGCAGAGCCACCCATTCATCTGATTAAAAAGGGGAGTGAAACAGGCAGCCAGACCAGGAGATTTCCCAGGCAAAAAAAACGCCACGAATCTCAGCGCCCCGCGGTTTTAGCTGGCGCAGAGGATCACCGAACGGGAAATCACACAGATCCCGGCGCCTTTTCAACAAGCGGCTGGAAGACCTGGGAGACTCTGAGGCAGGGAGCCAGGTGATCAGGCTCAGCTGATCCCACCCCCCACAAAAAACAGCCATCGGAAATGCTCTGGATCGAGAGTTTCACAGCAAGCACAGCTAGACCCCGGACGGCCCAGCTCTGTGGGGGAAGGGGGTCTGCCATTACTGAGGCAGTCTGCCACTACAGAGGTAGTTTGCCATTGCCAAGGCAGTTCTCATTATGCCAGTATAAACAGGACTACAGGGAAGTTTATAGGCAGGTGGGTGGAGCCCACAGCAGCTCAGCAAAACCTCTGTAGGCAGACAGTGACTAGGCTGCCTCATTGCTGGGCAAGGCAGCCCTGAGAAAAAGGCAGCAGCACCAGGGAAACTCATAAATAAAGCCCTAACTACCCGGGACAGAGCACCTGGGGAAAAAAGGGGTTTATGAGTTCTGCTGCAGCAGACTTAAACATACCTGCCCAGCAACTCTGAATGAACAACAGAGCTCACAGCTCAACACTTGAGCTCCTATAAAGGACTCTCTGTCTCCTCAAGCAGCTCCCTGACCCCCGTATATCCAACAAGTCACCTCACAAAGGAATGTTCAGATGGCCATCTGGAGGGTATTCTTCTGGGACAAAGATAGCAGAAGAAGAGACTGGCAGCAACCCTTACTATTCTGCAGCTGCTGCAGGTGATCCCCCAGGCAAGCAGGGCTGGGAGTGGACCTCAGCAGTCCTACAGCAGAGGGGCCAGACTGTTAGAAGGAAAACTAAGAAACAGAAATAAATAACTTCATCATCAACAAACGGGACATCCACTGAGAGACCCCATCTGAAAATCACCAACCACAAAGACCACACATAGATAAATCCATAAAGATGGGAAGAAACCAGTGCAAAAAGGAGGAGAAACACCCGAAACTAGAATGCCTCTCCTCCTACAAGGGATCACAACTCCTCACCAGCAAGGGAACAAGGCTGGATGGACAATGAGTGTGATGAAAATGACTGAATCAGGCTTCAGAAGGTGGGTAATAAGAAACTTGTGTGAGCTAAAAGATCATGTTCTAACCCAATGCAAAGAAACTAAGAACCTTGAAAAAAGATTTGACGAAATGCTAATGAGAATAACCAACTTAGAGAGGAATGTAAGTCAATTGATGGAGCTGAAAAACACAACACAAGAACTTTGTGAAGCATACACAAGTTTCAACAGCCAAATTGACCAAGCAGAAGAAAGAATATCAGAGGTCGAAGATCAACTCAATGAAATAAAACGAGAAGGAAAGAGTAGAGAAAAAAGGGTAAAAAGGAATGAACAAAGTCTCCAAGAAATATGGGACTATGTGAAAAGACCTAATCTACTTTTGATAGGTGTACATGAATGTGAAGGAGAGAATAAATCCAAGCTGGAAAATACTCTTCAGGATATTATCCAGGAGAACTTCCCCCAACATAGGAAGGCAGGCCAATATTCAAGTCCAGGAAATACAGAGAACAACACAAGATATTCCTCAAGAAGAGCAACCCCAAGGCACATAATCGTCAGATTCACTAGGGTTGAAATGAAGGAGAAAATGCTAAGGGCAGCTAGAGAGAAAGGTCGGGTTACCCACAAAGGGAAGCCCATCAGACTCACAGCAGATCTCTCAGCAGAAACCCTACAAGCCAGAAGAGAGTGGGGCCCAATATTCAACATCCTTAAAGAAAAGAACTTTCAACCTAGAATTTCATATCCAGCCAAACTCAGCTTCATAAGTGAAGGAAAAATAAAATCCTTTGCGAACAAGCAAGTACTCAGAGATTTCATCACCACCAGGCCTGCTTTACAAGAGCTTCTGAAAGAGGCACTAAACATAGAAAGGAACAACCAGTACCAGCCATTCCAAAAACATACCAAACAGTAAAGACCATCAACACAATGAAGAAACTGCATCAACTAACGGGCAAAACAGCCACCTGGCATCAAAATGGCAGGATCAAATTCACACATAACAATATTAACCCTAAATGTAAATGGGCTAAATGCCCCAATAAAAAGACATAGACTGGCAAACTGGATAAAAAAGCCAAAACCCGTCAGTGTGCTGTATCCAGGAAACCCATCTCACATGCAGAGATACACAAAGGCTCAAAATAAAGGGATGGAGGAAAATTTACCAAGCAAATGGAGAGCAAAAAAAGCAGGAGTTGCAATTCTCATCTCCGATAAAATAGACTTTAAGCCAACAAAGATCAAAAGAGACAAAGAAGGACATTACATAATGGTAGAAGGATCAATGCAACAAGAAGAGCTAAGGATCCTAAATATATACACACCCAATACAGGAGCACCCAGATACATAAGGCAAGTTCTTAATGACTTACAAAGAGACTTAGACTCCCACACAATAATAGTGGGAGACTTGAACACCCCGTTGTCAAATGTTAGACAGATCAACAAGACAGAAAATTAACAAGGATATCCAGGACTTGAACTCAGACTTGGATCAAGCAAACCTAATAGACATTTACAGAACTCTCCACCCCAAATCCACAGAATATACATTCTTCTCAGCACCACATCGCACCTACTCTAAAATTGACCACATAATTGGAAGCAAATCACTCCTCAGCAAATGCAAAAGAACGGAAATCATAAGAAACAGTCTCTCACACCACAGTGCAATCAAGTTAGAACTCAGAATTCAGAAACTAACTCAGAACCGCACAGCTTCATGGAAACTGAACAACTGGCTCTCTGAATGTTGACTGGATAAACAATGAAATGAAGGCAGAAATAAAGATGTCCTTTGAAACCAATGAGAACGAAGACACAACATACCAGAATCTCTGGGACACATTTAAAGCAGTCTCTAGAGGAAAGTATATAGCAATAAATGCCCACATGAGAAGCAAGGAGAGATCTAAAATGGACACCCTATCATCAAAATTGAAAGAGCTAGAGGAGCAAGATAAAAAAAAAACTCAAAACCTAGCAGAAGACAAGAAATAACTAAGATCAGAGCAGAACTGAAGGAGATAGAGACACGAAAAACTCTTCAAAAAATCAATAAATCCAGGAGCTGGTTTTTTGAAAAGGTGAACAAAATAGACAGACCACTAGCCAGATTAATAAGAAAGAAAAGAGAAAATAATCAAATAAATGCAATAAAAAACGATAAAGGGGATATCACCACAGATTCCACAGAAATTCAAACCATCATCACAGATTATTATAAACAACTCTATGTACATAAACTAGTAAACCTGGAAGAAATGGATAAATTCCTGGATACATGCATCCTCCCAAGCCTAAACCAGGAAGAAGTCAAAACCCTGAATAGACCAATAACAAGTTCTGAAGTTGAGGCAGCAATTAAGAGCCTACCACCCAAAAAAGCCCAGGTCCAGATGGGTTCACAGCCGAATTCTACCAGACATGCAAAGAGGAGCTGGTACCATTCCTCTGAAACTATTCCAAACAATCCAAAGAGGGAATCCTTCCCAAATCATTTTAAGAGACCAACATCATCCTGATACCAAAACCTGGCAGAGACTCAGGAAGAAAAAGAAAACTTCAGGCCAATATCCATGATGAACATAGATGCAAAAATCTTCAATAAAATACTGGCAAACCGATTGCAACAGCACATCAAAAAGCTTATCCACCATGATCAAGTAGGCTTCATCCCGGGGATGCAAGGCTGGTTCAACATAGGCAAATCTATAAACATAATCCACCACATAAACAGAACCAAAGACAAAAACCACATGATTATCTCAATTGATGCAGAGAAGGCCTTTGACAAAATTCAACAGCCCTTTATGCTAAAAACTCTCAAAAAACTAGGTATTGATGGAACGTATCTCAAAATGATAAAAGCTATTTACGACAAACTCAACAGCCACATATCATACTGAATGGGCAAAAACTAGAAACATTTCCCTTTGAAATCTGGCACTAGACAAGGATGTCCTCTCTCACCACTCCTATTCAATATAGTACTGGAAGTTCTAGCCAGAGCAATCAGGCAAGAAAAAGAAATAAAGGGTATTCAAATAGGAAAGGAGGAAGTCAAATTGTCTCTATTTGCAGACGATATGATTGTATATCTAGAAGACCCCATCGTCTCAGCCCAAAATCTCCTAAACCTGATAAGCAACTTCAGCAAAGTCTCAGGATATAAAATCAATGTGCAAAAATCACAAGCATTCCTATACACCAATAACAGACTTAAAGACAGCCAAATCAAGAACCAACTGCCATTCACAATTGCTACAAAGAGAATAAAATACCTAGGAATACAACTAACAAGGAACGTAAAGGACCTCTTCAAGGAGAACTACAAACCACTGCTCAATGAAATAAGAGAGGACACAAACAGATGGAGAAACATTCCATGTTCATGGCTAGGAAGAATCAATATTGTCAAAATGGCCATACTGCCCAAAGTAATTTACAGATTCAACGCTATCCCCATCAAGCTACCAATGACCTTCTTCGCAGAACTGGAAAAAACCACCTTAAACTTCATATGGAACCAAAGAGAGCCCGCATAGCCAAGTCAATTCTTAAGCAAAAAGAACAAAGCTGGAGGCATCACACTCCCGGACTTCAAACTATACTACAAAGCTACAGTAATCAAAACAGCATGGTACTGGTACCAAAACAGAGATATAGACCAATGGAACAGAACAGAGGCCTCCGACGCAACACAACACATCTACAACCACCCGATCTTTGACAAACCTGACAAAAACAAACAATGTGGAAGCGAGTCCCTGTTTAATAAATGGTGTTGGGAAAACTGGCTAGCCATGTGCAGAAAGCAGAAGCTGGACCCCTTCCTGACACCTTACACTAAAATTAACTCCAGATGGATTAAAGACTTAAACATAAGACCTAACACCATAAAAACCCTAGAAGAAAATCTAGGCAAAACCATTCAGGACATAGGCGTAGGCAGGGACTTCATGACCAAAACACCAAAAGCAGTGGCAACAAAAGCCAAAATAGACAAATGGGACCTAATCAAACTCCACAGCTTCTGCACAGCAAAAGAAACAGTCATTAGAGTGAATCGGCAACCAACAGAATGGGAAAAAATTTTTGCAGTCTACCCATCTGACAAAGGGCTGATAACCAGAATCTACAAAGAACTGAAACAGATTTACAAGAAAAAACAAACAAGCCCATTCAAAAAGTGGGCGAAGGATATGAACAGACACTTTACAAAAGAAGACATACATGAAGCCAACAAACATATGAAAAAATGCTCATCATCACTGGTCATTAGAGAAATGCAAATCAAAACTACATTGAGATACCATCTCACGCCAGTTAGAATGGCGATCATTAAAAAATCTGGAGACAACAGATGCTGGAGAGGATGTGGAGAAATAGGAACGCTTTTACACTGTTGGTGGGAGTGTAAATTAGTTCAACCATTGTGGAAGACGGTGTGGCGATTCCTCAAGGACCTAGAAATAGAAATTCCATTTGATCCAGCAATCCCATTACTGGGTATATATCCAAAAGACTATAAATCGTTCTGCTATAAGGACACATGCACACGAATGTTCATTGCAGCACAGTTTACAATAGCAAAGACCTGGAACCAACCCAAATGCCCATCGATGATAGACTGGACAGGGAAAATGTGGCACATATACACTATGGAATATTATGCAGCCATCAAAAACGATGAGTTCGTGTCCTTTGTAGGGACATGGATGAACCTGGAAACCATCATTCTCAGCAAACTGACACAAGAACAGAAAATCAAACACCGCATGTTCTCACTCACAGGCGGGTGTTGAAGAATGCGAACACATGGACACAGGGAGGGGAGCATCACACACTGGGGTGTGTCAGGGGTAAAAGGGGAGGGACAGTGGGGGGTGGGGAGTTGGGGAGGGATAGCATGGGAGAAATGCCAGATATAGGTGATGGGGAGGAAGGCAGCAAATCAAACTGTCACGTGTGTACCTATGCAACAATCTTCCATGTTCTTCACATGTACCCCCAAATGTAAAATGCAATAAAAATATATTTAAAAAAAAATTATAGTCTCAAACATTTTAGAAAATGTTGGAGAAAAAAAAAACTGGCTAAAGGCAACCAGTTCTTATGATAAAGCATTAACTCATAGAGTAGATTAACAATAATAATATCTTCCCCAGTTAGGTTTGTTTACTCATGTAAACTTTGTGCCTTATGGTCGTCTCAGGAGGAGGTTAAAGGGAAATTACCTGTTAATCCTGTTAACTCTGGGCCCTGGAACCAAGACCTTTAGTAATTCCTAAAATCATTCTTTTAACCATGTTAATTACCTACAAGTGTGTTAATATAAAACTTCTGTTATTATATTCATTCCTCAGTAAGTCAAGGTCTGCAACATACCTCCCACAGGTGGTAATCAAAGTCTCAATTAATTTCTGCCTAATACTTTGAAAAAGAGTGCTAAGAGGCAAAAGAAAATTTCAACCTTAGTTAACACTGAGGGGGTTTTATTTTCTAGGCATTTAAGCTCTACTGCATGGACTTCTGTAATACTAGAAAGACACTTAATATCCTGTTTATGAAGAGCACAGGGTTAGGGAAAAATACATGTAAAGTTATATCTATCTATTTACACACACACACAAAGATATATATGCACACACACACACACATACACAATCAGTGACTTTATCATGGTTTAATGATTTTCAACTTTATTATGGTGTAAAGACAATACACATTGTAGTGAAAAGAGTCAAACTCCTTAAGATATTTTAAGAGGTTTATTCTGAGCCAAATGTGAGTGCCAAGGACTGTGACACAGCCCCCCAGAGGTCCTCAGAATGTGTGCCCAGGGGAGTTGAGCATGATTTCGTATACTTTGAGGGGACAGAACTTACAAGTAAACATTCACCCAAATAAATGCAAGTTGTACATTTGTTTGCTCCAGGAAAGTGGGACAGCTTCGGGGCAGGGCCTTCCAGGTTATACGTGGATTCCAAGATTTTCTAATTGGCAATTGGTTGAAAGAATTGGGTTATCTAAGACCTGGATTCAATAGAAAGGAATATCTGGGTTAAGAAAAGGGATTGTAGAGACGAAGGTCTTATGCAAGTGAAGTCTAATATTTGGCCATTCTTAGAAGCAATAGATGGCAAAATTTTCCCATTCAGACCCTTGAAAGAGTGCTAGTTGCTCAGCTAATCTCATCAAGATCACCAAAAGACCAGTAAAGGAAAGGATTCTCTACAGAATGTAGATTTCCTTATAAGAGAGAGCTTTGTTGGGACCATTTCAAAGTATATTAAAGAAGTATATTTTGGGGTAAATTCTTTGATTTGTTTTAGGGCCTGCTATCTATCATGTGATGCTATACTAGAGTCAGTTTGGAATTTTGTAACTTTTTCCTACAAAGAGTCTGTTTGGTAGGTCTATGATCTCTGTTTAATGTTAATGCTTATCATCTGTGCCTGAGTTTCAATGGGAGGAGGGCATAATGAGGCATTTCCAATCCTCACATCCTGTTATGGCCTGAACTGGGTTTTCAGGTTTACTTTGGAATGCCCTTGGACAGAGGGATTCCATTCACTTAACTGGAACCTTAAAATTTTAATTTCGGTTTACAGCATTCACTGGAAACCCTACGTCTAGTACGCATATAGTCATTCTTGTTTTTATTTTCAGTATGGGATTCACTAAGTTACATGAGATACTCAATAATTTATTATAAAATAGGCTTTGTGTTAATGCTTTACCAAACTGTAGGCTAAAGTAAGTGTCTACATACATTTTGAAGTAGACTAGGCTAACTATGCTGCTTGGTATGTTAGGTGTATGCAATACATTTTTGTCTTAAGATATTTTCAGCATGCCATGGGTCTTTCAGACATAGCCACCATTGCAATTCCAGAAACAGCTGTATGTAATTGTGTGTGTGTGTATATGTGTGTATATACAAAAACTCACACATACATATGAATATAAACTCTTTGTACAGATCTCAACTTTTCAGAGGCTTTGTTTTCTTCTTTGTAAAGTGGCAACATGGTATTTCTTTCATGGAATGTCATTGTGGAGTTATTTAGAAAACCATGTGCTATTCAACTGGAAACCTCCTAGCATTATTGCATGGAAAATAATGTTGATTTCTAGAGAACATAAACACTTTATTTGTCACATTTCATAAAATAAGGAATCTAGTTTCTTGAATTCTAAAATGTATACATGCATTACGAATGAGAATGCATTTAGCATAACGATCAGTCCAAAGACAATGGCAATATGTTTTCCAAAGGGATTGATTACATCTACTTTTGCAGTACCATTTTTAGCATGGAAAACAAGAAATTGAGAGGAGGTATCTGGAAGTGCCCAGTTATCTTCAGATCAGTCAACTGACATCAGTACTTTGGGTAAGAAATTTTAAAGGAATTTGAATTTGACATTTGGTCCATAGGGCAACACAGACTTATTGCTGTCTATATTCATGGAACACACATACCTGAGTAGCACATCACTACTCTCGATTTAAATAAGGTAATTCTGTGGAACATTTTAAAAGGTTAGATGAATTGAATAGAGGTGATGTGAAAGAAAATTATATCTCTTGTCCTGTTATCTCTTGTCTTGTCTCTAGATGTAAATGTTTTCCACATCTTTGCAACCTTTCTCTCGCCTCAGTTCTCCTAGTGCGGAAAACATGGGATTTGATTTTTTAAAAGTTAATTCCATATCATTATGGACATAAATTTTGAGTTTCTGTTTGCAAATTTGGGGATATGGAAATTGTCAAATACTGCTGACACATTTGTATAAGAGACCAAGGGCATGAGGACATCCGTAATTTTGAAAATAGTGTCTGGTATTGTCACAAAATACCTGTAATGTATTGTTTTACTTTGAGAGACAAGTTTGTTTATTAATCATCGTTTCTCTTCTGTATTTTTAGAGGTCAGCTTTGTATTTCTGGCCTTATGGAGATGAAGGAAAGTAAGCAGTGCATCTAGTTAGATATATGTGTTGTTTTGTTCACCCAGGGTTAATTTGAGTTTTGCCATTTCACAACAACTGATTGTGGGTGGGAACATGCTAATGGTTATGGTAACTGTACTCACTCTTTGCTTCCTTTTTTTTTTTTAATTTTTAAAACTGAGACAGGGTCTTACTCTGCCACCCAGGCTGGAGGGCAGTTGTGCAATCTCAGCTCACTGCAACCTTGACCTCCTGGGCCCAAACAATCCTCTGAGCCCAGCCTTCTGAGTAGCTGGAACTGCAGGTATATAGGTGTGTGCCAGCATGACTGGCTTATTTTTGTATTTCACCATGTTGCTCAGCCTGGTCTGGAGATCCCGGTATTGAGCAATCTGCTCACCACAACCTTCCAAAGTTCCAGAAAGACAGATGTGACCCACTGTGCACACCCTTGCTTTGAATTTTGGGGATAGTGTAGTTCTGTGTTACCACACCTACCAGAGTATTAGCATATTCATTGACTGGTTAGAGCTAGTGGGAGCCCCAGTAACAATCAGTTACCTTGGAAGTTCTGTTTTCTAAAGTTATAAAGGAGATTTTTGTTTCATTTTCAGATTAGAGACTCTTGGCCAGAGTAGGAGCCTTAAAGGCCACATGGAGCCATTTAGAAGAATGACGAACAGGACAGTCACTGCCTTGATCTTGAGATGATTGATGACAAAGATAGAGGAAAGTGAGAGTAATTAAGGAAAGTATAAAACTATAGGTTGTCATATATATCCCATATTGTGGGGCCATCTTATTTTTCTATGTAAGTTTTTATTTCTAGTCCCTTTTCTTATTTAAAAATTGTGTTAATCACTGGTATTAGTAGCATCTTTGCCAGATGAAAAAACAAAAATAAATGCTTTACGATGACATTTGGGAGGAAAGAATGTAATAGCATTTTAGAAATATTGGAAGTGGTTATATACTACATGGCATTGGGTAGTGTTTAATAAAATAATTATATTTAACAGAGAGCATTGTCTCTACTTTGAATCAGAAACATAGAGATAATTTCATACTACACTTACCCTTTCACTTAATCATATTATTTTTTAAAATTCAAGTTAGAATTTGAGTAACTGTATTACATGTGGTGCTGTTTTTCTCAGAGGAAAAATCATAGCAAATTATTTCAAAGATATGGAGAATATGGTGTTTCTCTATATCCAGGTTGGATGGAATGTTGTATTATCCAAGGGAAATGTTCCCCTTCACCCTCTGAAGAGTGAGTGAAAATCATGTTACAAAAGGCAGATTAATAGAAGAAAAGCAATACATATTTAATAAGTCACAGATTTGTGTAACACAGGAGCCTTCCAGAATGAAGACACAAAGATACAGGGAGGACTGTCCAGTTTTTTTTTTTTTTAATTTCAACTTTTATTTTAGATTCAGAGGGTACATGTGCAAGTTTGCTACTACATGGGAATATTGCCTCATGCTGAGGTTTAGGGTACTAATGATCCTAATCAATGGTGGTAAGCATAGTGACTAGCACATAGTTTTTCAGCCCTCACCTTACACATTCCCCGTGCTAGTAGTGCCTATACCTATTATTCCCATCTTTGTTTTCATATTTGCTCAAGCTCCCATTTATATGTGAGAACATGCAGTGTTTAGTTTTCTGTTCCTGTGTTAATTCACTTAGGATGTTGGCCTCCAGCAGTATTTATGTTTCTGCAAAGAACCTGATTTTTTTTTATGATTGCATAGTATTCCACAGTGCCTGTGTACCACATTTTCTTTGTTACACCATTGATAAGCATGTAGGTTGATTCCATATCTGTCCTTGCTATTGTGAATACTACTGCAGTGAACATTCAAATGCATGTGTCTTTTTTGTAGAATGATTTATTTCCTTTGGGTATATACCCACTAACAGGATTGCTGGGCCAAATGGTAGTTTTTTCTAAGTCCTTTGAGAAATCTCCAAACTACTTTCCAAAGTGGCCCAAATTAATTTACATTCACACCTAGCCTGTGTTTCTTTCTCTTACTCCTTCTCATTCTCTTCTCCTTTTCCTTCTCTTCCTTCTTCTCCTTCCTTCTCCTTTCTTCTCCTTCCTTCTTCTTTTCTCCCTTCTTCTTTTTGAACTTTATAGTAGTGGCCATTGTGACTGCTGGTTTTGATTTACTTTTCTCGTAATGATCAGTGATATGAAGCATTTTTCATATGTTTACTGATTGCTCATATGTCTTCTTTTCACAAGTGTGTGTTCATGTTCTTGGCACAGTTTTTAATGGGATTATTTGGAAACTCATTTTTTTATGCTAAGATTCAGGAAGCTATGGACAGCTCAGTAGAAATAAGATTGGACAAAAAGGCCTGATCTAAAGCCAATGGACTAAGTGGAGAAACCCAGCCAGGCCTGCCTGCCTAGCTTCTTCTTAGCCTCTCTGAGCAGTGTGCCTTCCTTCTGCATGTGGACTAAGACCCTGTCTGGAATGGGGTTTTAGGACTTACAGTTAAACAGTTAGGGCAGAGGATTTCCTTTGGCTAGTGTTTCAGAAATGCAGGGGAAAAGTTAAGATCAACTTTTATGGCTGTTTCTGGGGAAAGAGGTCTGGTTTTATGACTTGCCTTAGGGAGGAGAGATTCCAGTTTCTATGGCCAGCCTCCGGGCAGAATGGAATTGAGATACATCATGTCAGGGGAAGGTCAGAGAGAACTTTTTGCCTCTAAGGATGCTGAAGCCTTCATTTTGGTGGTTTCATACTCTAAACATGAACAACACAGATTTTTTAAATTATACTTTAAGTTGAGGGGTACATGTGCAGAATGTGCAGGTTTGTTACATAAATATACACGTTATGGTGGTTTGCTGCATCCATCACTCTATCATGTACGTTAGGTATTTCTTTTATTGTCATCTGTCCCCAATCCCCGCACCCACTGCTATCCCTCCTCTAGTCCCCCACACCCCAAAAGGCCCTGGTGTGTGGTGTTCCCCTCCGTATGTCCATGCATTCCCATTTTCAACACCCACTTATGACTGAGAGCATGTAGTGTTTGCTTTTCTGTTCTTGTGTCAGTTTGATGAGAATGATGGCTTGTAGATTCATCCAAGTCCCTGCAAAGCACATGAACTCATCCTTTCTTTGGATGCATAGTATTTCAAGGTGTATATGTGCCACATTTTCTTTATCCCATCTATCACTGATGGGCATTTGGACTGGTTACAAGTCTTTGCCATTGTAAACAGTGCAGTAATAAACATCCATGTGCATGTGTCTACAGTGGTTTATAATCCTTTGTGTATACACGCAGTAAAAGGATTGCAGGGTCAAATAAATAGTATGTCTAGTTTTACTGTTGAGAAATCACCACATTGTCTTCCACAATGGTTGAACTAATCTGGACTCCCACCAACAGTGTAAAAGCGTTCCTATTTCTCCACATCCCTCTCCAGCATCTGTTGTCTCCAGACTTTTTAATGATCGCCGTTCTAACTGGTGTGAGACAGTACCTCAATATGGTTTTGATTTGCATTTCTCTAATCACCAGTTATCACGAGCTTCTTTCATATGTTTGTTGGCTGCATAAATAATCTTGAGAAGTGTATGTTCACATCCTTTATTCACTTTTTGATGGGGCTGTTTGTTTTTTTCTTGTAAATTCATTTAAATTCTTTGTAAATTCTGGTTATTCTGGTTATTAGCCCTTTTGTCAGATTGGTAGATTGCAAATTTTTTGTCCCATTTTGTTGTTTGCCATTTCAGACAAATGATAGTTTCTTTTTCTGTGCAGAAGCTCTTAAGTTTAATTAGATCCCATTTGTCTATTTTGGCTTTGTTGCCATTGCTTTTGGTGTTTTAGTCATGAAGTCCTTCCTTGCCTATGCCTATGTCCAGAATGGTAATGCCTACATTTTTATGGTATTAGTTCTTATGTTTAAATCTTTAATCCAGCCTGGGAAACAGAACAAGACCATGCCTCTTAAAAAAAAAAAAGAAAGAAAGAAAAAAAGAAAATGAAACAACAACAAAAAAAAAAAAAAAAAAACACACACACAAGGGGCAGATAGCGTGGAGGTTGCCCACAGATAATTTATAGGTGTTATCTAAAAATAATTTAAAAGAAAAATAGCATAAACTATTATTTAGAAATATCATGGAGCATGTTGGAGAGAGCCTCTAGAAATCTGAAAGCATTTGCCTTCTAGCAAGTGTGGTCACGGGATGTTGTATGTTGGGCAAGAAAGTGCTGCTGTGCAAATAACACTTGTAGTAGTGTAGTAGTTTTACTTTTAAAACTTCTGTGTTCCCAAAGAAAGGTATGAGTTGGAAAAGCTTTGCAATGTTTTGAAAACAAAATTTTTCCAAAAGAAAAATGATATGGCAAAGGTTGAATGAAACATAATGTGAGTATGACAGTTAAAAGCATTGTTTCTCCTATGTACCTGCTCACTGAAATCATCTGGTGTATGTAATAGGTATCAGTGCCTGTGTTGTGGTCCTCCGGAGATTCTGACTTGCTTGGTGTGCAATACAGACTGGGCAGCAAGGTTTTTTTTCAATTCTCCTTAGAAATTCTAAGATGTAAGAGAGTTTGGGAAGCATGGATCTAGGTAGCTCCGGATTCTTACTTTAATTCAAAAATCTGTAGGGCACAGTGGCTTATTTTGCATTTCAGGCAGTTGTCCTAAGTGTCTTCTTGGAGGAGCTCTGTGCATTCCTCTGGTCTAATTCTGTGATGCTCTTTAACTGGAAGGCCAAGGACATAATTACCAGCTCTAGAAATTTGTTCTGTGGTCAAGGATGCTTGGGCAGAGGCCAGATTTTCTTTCACTATAATCTGGTCTTTCCAAAGCTTCAGAATTGAAGAGGATTGAGTTCCTACTAGTTAGCATTGGTGCCTAGGAAGTGAATGCTTTCTCTATTTTTTTGCAGCCAGTGTGTTCTACATTTCTTCAATGTACCTTTTCTCAAATAATCTAATGTCTACATCAGATTGTTTGTTGACCCTCTCTCAGCATGTAATTCTTTTTGTTATTAAATGAGAAGTCAGTGGCTTATAAAACATTAGTATTTGTGGAGTCATTTTTATCATAAACAATAGCTCACATCCATGCAGTGCTGATACTTACAGCTGGGAGATGACATGATCTTATCCTTGAGTCTGCTGCCCAAATTATTGATTTCAGCAGGACGTATTCACTGGCTTTCTTCTGTCTTGGGGGATGCATTTGATCTGCTTGCCTTGGGGGAATCCTCCTGCTGACCTGGAATTCCAGCCTATTTCTACAAGGAGGGACCCTCTGAGAGAGGACAGTCTTCCTGAAAGACCATGTGAGGTACTACCTCCTCTGACTTTTCTTTATATTTTATGGCTTTTGGCTTTATTACTTTACTGTTACAGTGTTCTTAAGGTTAGTTATTCATTAATGTTCTTTAGTGTGTTACTAAAAACTCTTAATCCACTTGAGTATCTGAGGCAGAAGAGTCATTTGAGCTTGAAAGTTTGATGCTGCAGTAGCTGTGATTCTCCAACTGCACCCCAGCATGGGTGACAGAGCAAGACCCTGTCTCAAGAAAATAAAATAAAAAGGTCAAGTGCAGGGGTTCAAACTTGTAATCCCAGCACTTTGGGAGGCTGACACAGGAGGATTGCTTGAGACCAGAGTTCTAGACCAGCCTGCAACATGGGAAGATCCATCTTTTCAAAACATAACAAATTACCTAGACATTATGGCACATGCCTATAGTGCCAGCTTCCTTTGGGGCTGAAACCAGCAGGAGGATTGCTAGAGCCTAGGAGTTCACAGCTGTAGTGAGCAGCAAGTAGATGTTAATACATACTAAAACCAGTTATTTGAGAATGAGTATGTGTTCTCCCACAAATTCAGTATGGTTTTCTAGTGATTCAACTAATTCAGAGAACGTAAACATAATAGATGCACATTCTTTTACAGTTTTGCTTAAAAGTCTTTTTTTAATGGAAAATATTTTATTTATATATATTATATATATATAATATATATAAATAAAAACCATATATATATATATATATATATATATATATATATATATGTGTGTGTACATATGTTTTATTGCAGTTTAGTTTCTGGGGTACATGTGCAGAACATGCAGGATTGTTGCATAGGTATATACATGGCAATGTGGTTTGCTGCCTCCAACCCCGTCACCTATATCTGGCATTTCTCCCAATGTTATCTCTCCCCAACTCCCTACTCCCTGCTGTCCCTCCCCTAGTACCCTCCAACAGATCCCAGTGTGTGATGCTCTGCTCCCTGTGTCCCTGTGTTCTCATTGTTCAACACCCGCCTATGAGTGAGAACATGCAGTGTTTGGTTTTCTGTTCTTTTGCACTGAATCAGTCTATGATGCTTCAGTATTTGAAGTTGCAGGCAGAACTTAATCTTAACATAGGACTCACCTTGGTGATAGGTTTCCATGAGAGGAATTTTTGCCAGATTATAACTGAGCCTTAAGATGCTATAGATGTGTATAGTCATATCCTCTTTTACACAGTCTGACATGTGCCAGTTGAAGAGAACATACAGGAACATAGGCTTGTGAAGAGATAATTAAACATTGGGGAAACAGAACAATCATGACAAAGGATTTAACTGGGTCTAACTGGATTAGGAAGAGTATCAGAATAGCTCTTAATAGGAGGTCTGGAAATAGCCAAGGAAAGCATTAATTGCAGAAAATCTGTGACATCTGATTACCATAGTGAAAGAAAGATGCACCTTTTAAAATCATATCTGTACAGAGAGAAGTTATACGGAGAAGGAAATCTTCCCACAGCTGTATTTAGGAAAAACAGTGGGAAGGTTTGAGTTTTCAAAGGGCCATAATTCAAAAAAGACGCAAATGATAGTCCTACTTTTTTTGGGTTACAGGAAAGGGGAGGATTTTGCCACTTCCTGTGAGATTATTTTGGAGCTTCTATAACCTTGAGCCTGTCATTGTATTTTTTATTGGACTTGGGATGTAGGGAGTGAATGAGACTGACATAGAGAAGGAGCAGAGTTTTAAATGCATCTTTTGATTCTGTCGTTCCTGGAATTCTACTCCATGAGGCTTAAATGGTAAATATTTTTCCTGGTGTACAACATGCAGTGACCAACTAATTAAAATTTATTTCCTCATCTACGTCCTCTTCCTCCGTCAATTTGTGATTTCAGATGAAAATTAACTGTGGTTTTCTATGTGTTTGTGAATGGAAGTGCATGTTTGTCTTTGACTTTATTTTCACTTCTTAGGCTTAACATTTAAGTGACTTTGGTTCAGACAGAGAGGGACCATGCATGCAGTTGCTGGGATTGCTCTCTAAATTGAAGGTTTTCTGGTCTTAGTGAATACCCCACCGTGCAAGTGGCATGTGGCATAGATGTTTAATATTCTATATGAGAGAATCAAAAGAGTTTTTTATTTATTACTTATGTGCACAGCTGTGGCCTCTAGGGAAGCTAAGCCGAGGTGGTCTCAGGTTCCACCAAAGGTTACCAGGGAGAGATGTCTTACCTGGCAGGATATAGTAACAGCTAGGTGCAAGACCTCCTGGTGGAGATACATGCTATTTATTTCTTTATTTAGACAGAGTTTCATTCTGTCACCCAGCCTGAAGTGTGGTCCATGATCATGGCTCATTGCAACCTCCTCATCTTGAGCTCAACCCATCCTCCCACCTCAGCTTCCTGAGTAGTTAGGACCACAGGCAGACACCAACATGTCCAGCTAATTTTTAAATTCTTTTTAGAAACAAAGTTTTGCTATGTTGCCCAGGCTGATCATGAACTCCTGTGCTCAAGTAATCCTCCTTCATTGGCCTCCCAAAGTGATAGGATTATACAGATGAGCCTTAGTGTCCAGTCCATTTATTCTTAAGTAGTTATGCTCCAGACAGTTCTTCTGAAGGAAGAGAAGAACAGCCAGATAAGACTCATATGAGATAGCTGAGGAGGAGGCACTTCATTCTTCCATGTACATACTCCTTATCCATAAGCAGTATAGCTGTTCTATAATCTTTGCTGTTTCCACTAGGTCATGATAGGTAGGCATGCAGGTGGTGACCAGAGACTGACAATTAGCCAAGGACACTCAGTTGTCCATGCTGCATCTGTGAGGGTGTATGACAGACTCAGCTGGCAGTTTGGTGGAAAATTGATACGTTTGTAAAAATGATGCATTTAAATCATATAATAAGGTAAAGATGTGTAAAAGAAAATCAATTTTATTGAAATAGTTACCAAGATATATTAATATTAATATTTAAGGCTGGGTGCATTGACTCACACCTGTAAATCCCAGCATTTGGGAGGCTGAGGTGAGAGGATTGCTTGAGGTTAGAAGTTCAAGTTGCCATCTTGGGCAACAAAGTGAGACTCTATTTCTACAAACAATAAAATAAAATAATAAAAAAACCCAATATATTAAAACTAGGATATAGTGATACATGTGCATCTTTATTGTGTAAGTGACCAGGGCTATAGTAGGCTCAGGATCCCTGAGTGCTTGCCATGGCTGGCAGGATCCTGGGGCTTTGCTTCGCAATATGTTAATGGATAGTCTGTTGCCTTGGGCTTGTTATATAATCATGGAGAAATATATTTTACCTTCAATTTTGAAATCCAAGATATTTTGGTAGCAGATGGGAAAATTAAGTCACTGAGTAAAGCCCATATAGATGAGCAGCTTTTGATTAAATTTTCATTTTAAAATAATCATAGTCATAAAACATATCAAAACATACATATGGTTATTTGTTTTAAAGAGTAAAAAAATAATTAGATACGTAATATTGTACCCACTGACAGCCAAGGAAAGAGAGACATTCCCCACTGTTTTTGTATGTCACTGTGAGTTGCTTCCCTCTTTCTACCTCTCAGAGAATCTACTTCTCCAAGATCTGGTTTTCATAATGTTCTACTATTTTATATTTCAGGACAAGCTCTGAGGAATATACTGTTTAGTTTTACAAGTATGTAAATAAAAATCACACTATTTGTAGTGTTCTGTGATTTGGCTTTTATGTTTGAGATTTTCCCATTTTGGTCCATTTATTCATTTTTGGGTGTTTTTGTAAAGCATTTTCTTTTAATATGACAACATTCATTTATTCATTGCTGTATCTATGGATATCTATATTGTGGCAATATTTTTTTAAAATTATAATTGGAGCTGCCTTATCCTCAGCAAAGTAATGCAGGAACAGAAAAGCAGTCACTATGTGTTCTCACTTATAAGTGGGAACTGAATGATGATAACAAATGGATACATGGAGGTGGAGAATGACACACACTGGGCCTGTCTGGGATGTGGAGGGAGGGGAGAACATCAGGAATAATAGTTAATTAATGCTGGGCTTAATACCTAGGTGATGGGTTGATTTGTGCAGCAAACAACCATGGTACATTTTTACCTATGTAATAAACCTGCACATCCTTCACATGTACCCTAGAACTTAAAATAAAGTTGAAGAAAAAAATATTGGGGCTGCAGTAGACATTTCTATACATATTTTCTGATGCAAATGTTTAAGAACTTCTATAGAGGATGGATGTGTGTCTGTGTGTGTTTGTGTGTTTACCTGCACCATGGGCTTCTGTATCTTCTACTTTTCAATGTGATTTAAAATTGTTTGCAGTGGGGTTGCACAGATGTTCACCAGCATTGCATGGGAGTTCTAGTTGGTCCACATCTTTGCTTAGTACTCAGTATCATCGTTTGCATTTTTATTAATCCTATTGCGATTAAATTTGCATTTCATCAATGTTGAATGACATTGAGCTTCTTGTCCTATGTTAAGGTCATCTGTAGATTTCAGGACTTCTTCCTGGATGTGGATTTATGGTAGAAGAACCAACCACCAAAAATGGCTTTGAGTGTAAGTAAAAAACTAATAATCTAGTTACCTAAATATGAAAGAAAAGCATGGAACCAGTTTAGGGAATGAAGAATGAGATTTTAAGGAGTGCCATAAGATATCTGACTATATTCTTGAAGACAAGATAGTCATGGCACTACAGTCATGGTGGCACAAACCATGTTGTATGCCTCCATAAACTTTAGGATACATGACTTTGAGTGTGGTGAGAGAGATGAACACAAAGCCGAGAGAATCTGGAAATTATTTGATTTAGATTTAGAAATTGCATTTGGAAAATACTTAATTTGACACAGAAAATCAAACATTAACAAGCTTTTATTATTTGCCAATCTTTGTGCTAGCTTTAGATATGCAGAAGGTGAATAAGAAGAAAAAAAGCATCACAGGTAGTGATAGATATCTTCATAAGAATGTAAGCTGTTTGAGGGCAGGAACTCTTCTCTTTACCCCACTGTGTGCCCTTACTGAACATAGGGATTCTCACAGGATACTTATATGGTCTGAATGCCTGTTCTCTTCCAGAATCCAGATGTTGACATCTTAACTCCAAAGTGATGGTGTTAGGAGTTGGGGCCTTTGGAAGCTGAGGAAGTTATGAAAGTGGATGCCACATCAATGGAATTAATGACATTTTAAGAGATATCCCAGGGAGATTCCTTGTTGCTTTCCCTCTTTGCAAAGTTACAAGAGAAAGACAGCCCTCTCAGGAAGTGGGCCCTCACCATACATTAAATTTGTCATGCATTGATCTTGAACTTCCAGCCTCCAGAAATGTAAGCAATGAATGTCCATGGTTTGTAAGCCCCCCACGCTAAGAGATTTAGTTACAGTAGTCTGAATGGACTAAGCCAACTAGGTAGCCTAAAATGTTGGCTCCACTAGAAACAAAAGAAAAAAGGAAACGAGAGATTTTTGTAGTTTGCACAGTTTTGGGAGTAGCTATTCTAGATTTTCTTATTTAACAGTATGGGATTTTTGTACAAGCTCAGTAATTTGGGCAAGGATCAGATTGTGTTGCTTTGGCTTTCTGAATGCTCCGGAGTGAATGTGAGTTGAAAGTGGATGTCGTAAGTGCTTGTTCTCAGAAACCTCCTGAAGCAGACATCTCAGTGGACCCAAACCTTCAGCGTGGCTGCAAGTAAAACACAGGGAAGGGTGCCTCTGTCTCAGTTGCCCTATTTTTTTTTAATGCATTTACAAAGCTTCCTGTTTTCAAATATATTCTAAGCCTTTGAAAGTCAAGGCCATAAACACCCAGGATATGGGATTTTACTCATTATAAGGCCTAAATATCAAAATACCTGTGATCAGGGCTCACCTTACTTAAATATGTATCTTAAAATTAAACTAATTTCAATTTAAGGAATCCATACTTTGAGGAGAAATCTATTTCAGTTTTGATTCTGAATGCTTCAAATTCTGATAAACCTGAATAGTGTGAATCTTGCTCTAATTACGACCTGAGACACAATAACTACCCTGCAGAGAATAATTTAAAATACCCGATCAAGTTATAAATTCGTCAAAATGCCATTATGAGATATTATTATTTCATGCAGTCTTTGCAAAGAAGACATGCTATGTAGCCCTTCTTCATTCCCAACATATCTGTGTATCTTCAATGAAGTTACAGTTTTTACATTTTTCATCAATATTTTTTTTATCCATTAAAATTTTAGAAGTCATTTTATGATGTCTTCTGTTTATCTTAGAAAAATTTAAAATCTACTCTTCTTATCTATGAATAACCACATTCATTCCTTATGAAATCCTTTTCAGTTTATGAAACTCACATGGGAGATCTATTTTTTTCCCAGCAAGGATGCAGGCTGATTAAATATACAGTGATTCTTTAATGATGATAATGCACATTTGATTCATATATATAAGAAATATTGATATCATCAATATCAACATTTCTTTGTAATGCTATAAATTTACAAGTTGCCAAATTATTTATTGATTTGTTTATTTATTTTGTATTAGACTGAAAGTTCTCAGATACATGTGGAGAATGTGCAGGTTTGTTATACAGCCATATACCATATGCCATGGTAGTTTGCTGCACTTATCAACCCATAATCTAAGTTTTAAGACATGAATGCAATCAGTGTTTGTCCTAATGCTATCTCTTTATGAGTGAGAACATGCGATATTTGGTTTTCTGTTTTTGCATTAGTTTGCTGAGAATGATGGTTTCCAGCTACATCCGTGGCCCTGCAAAGGACATACATTTTTATGGCTGCTTAGTATTCCGTGGTGTATATGTCACACGTTTTCTTTATCCAGGCTATCACTGATGAGTGTTTGGGCTAGATCCATGTCTTTGCTATTGTAAATAGTAATGCAGTCAACATCCATGTGTCTTTATAGTGGAAGGATTTATAATACTTTGGGAATATATACAGTAAGGGGATTGCTGAGTCATACGTTATTTCTGATTCTAGATCCTTGAGGAATCACCATATTGTTTTCCACAATTGTGGAACTAATCTATACTTCCACCAAAAATGTAAACGTTTTCCTATTTCCGACATCCACTCTAGCATCTTTTGTTTCCTGATTTTTAATGGTTGCTATTCTAACAAGCATGAGATAGCATCTCATTGTGGTTTTGATTTGCATTTCTCTAATGATCAGTGATAATGAGCTTTTTTAAATATGTTTGTTGGCTGCATAAATGCCTTCTTTTGAGAAATGTCTTTTTATATCCTTCACCCACATTATGATGGGGTGTTTCTTTCTTTCTTGTACATTTGTTTAAGTTGCTTATAGATTCTGGATATTAGTCCTTTAACACATGGATAGATTGCCAAAATTTTCTTCCATTCTCTTAGGTTGGCTATTCACTCTGATGATAGCTTCTTTTGCTAAGCAGACGCTCTTTAGTTTAATGAGATGTCATTTGCCAATATTGGCTTTGTTGCTACTGTTTTTGGTGTTTTAGTCATGAAGTTTTGCCCATGTCTATGTCTTGAAAAGTATTGTGTAGGTATTTGTTCTTATGGCTCTTGTTCTTATGTTTAACACTTTAATCCATCTTGAATTAATTTTTGTATAAGCTTTATAGAAGGGCCCAGTTCCAGTTTTCTGTATATGGCTAGCCAGTTTTGCTAACACCATTTATTAAATAGGCAATCTTTTTTGTTGCTTTTTTTTTTTTTTTCAGGTTTGTTGAAGATCAGATGGCTGTGTTATTTCTAAGATTCTGTTCTGTTCCATTGGTCTATATATCTGTTTGGTTACCAGTACCATGCTGTTTTGGTTACTACAGCCTTGTATTATAGTGTTAAGTTAAGTAGCATGATGCCTCCCGTTTATTCACTTTGCTGAGAATTGTCCTGGCTGTATGGGCTCTTTTTTATGGTTTCATATGAGATTTTAAGAAGATTTTTTTTTTTAATTCTATGAAGAAAGTCAATGGTAGCTTGATGGGGACAATATTTAATCTAGAAATTACTTTGGGAAGCATGGCCATTACATGATTTTGATTCTTTCATCTATGAGTATGGAATGTTTTTTCATTTGTTTGTATCCTCTCTATTTCCTTAAGCAATGATTTGTACTTGTCCTTGAAGAGGTCCTTCCCATCTGTTGTTAGTTGTATTCCTAGGTATTTTACTCTCCTTGTCTCGATTTTGAAATGCGAGTTCACTCATGACTTGGCTCTCTATTACTGGTGTATAGGAATGCTTGTGATTTTTGCACATTGATTTTTGTATCCTGATTTTGCTGAAGTTCCTTATCAGCTTCAGCAGATTTTGGGGCTAGAACGATAGGGTTTTCTAAATATACACTTAATATTATCTGGCAACAGAGATAATTTGACTTTCTCTCTTCTTCTTTGAATATTTATTTCTTTCTCTTGCCTTGATTTCCCTGATGGCAAATTTGTTTTGTGCCTGTTTTCAAAGGCAATGGTTCAACTATTGCCCATTCAGTATGATATTGGGTATGGGTTTGTCATAAATAGCTCTTATTAGTCTGAGATATACTCCACCGATACCTAGTTAATTGCGTGTTTTAGCATGAAGGATGTTGAATTTTATTGAAGACCTTTTCTGCATCTATTGAGATAATCCTGTGATTTTTGTCATTAATTCTGTTTATGTGATAAATTGTGTTTATTGATTTGCATGTGTTGAACCAGTCTTATATCACAGGAAGGAAACTGACTTGATCATGATGGGTACGTTTTTTGATGTGCTGCTGGATTCAGTTCACCAGCATTTTATTGAGAGACTTTTGCATAGATGTTTGTCTGAGATATTAGCCTCAAATTTTAATTTTATGTTCTGTTTCTGCTAGGTTTTGGTACCAGGATGATGGTGGCCTCATAAAATGAGCTGGGGAGCTGTCCTTCTTTTTTGCATTGTTTGGAATAGTTTCAGAAGGAATGGTGTCAACTCCTCTTTGTACCTCTGGTAGAATTGGGCTGTGAATCTGTCTGGTCTTGAGCTTTTTGTGGTTGGTAGGCTATTAATTGCTGCCTCAATTTCAAACCTTGTTATTGGTCTATACAGGATCCATCTTCTTTCTGGTTTAGTCTTGGGAGGGCATAAGTGTCCAGGAATGTATCCATTTCTTCTAGATTTACTTGTTTATTTGCATAGAGATGTTTATAGTATTCTCTGATGGTAGTTTGCATTTCTTTGGGATTAGTAGGTGATATCCCCTTTATAATTTTTTATTGTGTATATTTGATTCTTTTTTTCTTTTTTGTTAGTCTGGCTAGCAGTCTATGTATTTCATCCATCTTTTGAAAAAAAAAAAGTTTCTTTGAATTTTTGAAGGGTTTTTGTGCTCTCCGTCTCATTCAGTTCTGCTCTGATCTTACTTCTTTCTTTTTTTTTCTGCTAGTTTTTGAATTTGTTTGCTCTTATGTCTCTAGTTCTTTTAATTGTAATGTTAGGGTGTTGATTTTAGATTTTTCCCACTTTCTCCTGTGGGCATTTAGTGCTATAAATTCCCTGTAGACACTACTTTAGCTGTGTCCCAGAGATTCTGGTAGGTTGTTGTTTTTCTACTTGGTTTCAAATAACTTACACATTTCTGTATATTTTAGGGGGAGAGTTCAGTAAATGTCTATTAGATCCCTTTGGTCCCAAGCTGAGTTTAAGCCCTGAATATCCTTGTTAATTTTCTATCACATTGATCTAATGTTGACAGTGGGATGTTAAAGTCTTGCCACTATTTATTATGTTGGAGTATAACTCTCTTTGTAGCTCTCTAAGATCAAGCTTTATGACTCTAGGAGCTCCTGTACTGGGCGCATATGTATTTAAGATAGTTAGCTATTCTTGTTGCATTGATTCCTTCATCATTATGTAATACTGTTCTTTGTCTTTTTTTATCTTTGTTGGTTTAAAATCTGTTTTATCATAGACCAGGATTGCCACCTCTGGTATTTTTTGCTTCCCTTTACTTAATAAATGTTCCTCCATACATTTATTTTGAGACTTTGTGTGTCTTTGCACATGAGGTGGGTCTCCTGAATACAGCACACTAATGAGTCTTGAGCTCTATTCAATTTGCCAGTTTGTATCATTTACTTACTTGGGACATTTAGCCCATTTACATGCTACCTGTTTTTTCTTTTCATATTTAGTGCTTCATTCAGAAGCTCTTACAGGCAGTCCTGGTGGTGACAAATCTCTAGAATTTGCTTCTTTGTAAATAATTTTATTTCTCTTTTGCTGATGAAGCTTAGTTTGGCTGGATATGAAATTCTGTGTTGAAAATTCTTTTCTTTAAGAATGTCTAGTATTGGCCCCTCATTCTCTTTGACTTGTAGGATTTCTACAGAGAAATTGGCTATGAGTCTGATGAGTTTCATTTATGGATAACCTCTCTGGCTACCCTCAACATTTTTGCCTTCATTTCAAACTTGGTGAATCTGATGATTCTGTGTCTTGTGGTTGCTCTTCTCAAGGAGTATCTCTGTGGTGTTCTTTGTATTTCTTTAATTTGTATGTTGGTGTGTCTTGGTATGTTGTCGAAATTCTGCTGATGTATGCTTTCCAACTTGGTTCCATTCTCCTGGTGAATTTCAGGTATACCAATCAGTCATAGGTTGGTTTTGTCCAAAGAGTTTCATATTTCTTAGAGGCTTAATTCATACCTTTTAATTTTTTATAATTTATTCTGTGTTTTCTTATTTTTGCTTTTTTAAATTATACTTTAAGTTCTGGGGTATATGTGCAGAACATGCAAGTTTGTTACATAGTATTGGAAGTTCTGGCCAGGGCAATCAGGCAAAAAATAAAATAAAATAAAGGATATTCAATTAGGGAAACAGGAAAGTCAAAATGTCTATTTTTGGATGTTATGATTGTATACCCCATTGTCTCAGCCCCAAATCTTTTTTTTTTTTTTTTGGACCAATTTTTTCTTTAATAAATGAATTATTTTTTTCAAAGCAGTTCTATAATGTGGGTTAAGCAACTCATATTTATACCCATATATAGACATTCATTTCTTCCCAAAGATTTTCAATCATGTAGTTGCAAAGTGAGGCTAGATTGCAGTCTTTATATACTTGGTGGTGGAATGATTCTCAGACCCTTTCTAGTGCCATGTTTAGCTGAACCAGGTGCCACGGTAAGATTGGAAGTGATGGAGAAATATTAGACACTGACTCTATGATTTGGAGAAAGAATTGTAATTGACCTCTATACAATATGTATATGACTTCTGGGCTTAATTTATTCCAAAAGGGATTCAATATGGCTTTGAATATTCAAATACATATAAGGTGGACAGTGAAAAAGCCCCAAATCTTCTTAGTTGATAAGCAAGTTCAGCAAAGTTGCAGGATACAAAATCAATGTGAAAAAAATCACAAGCATTTCTGTACGCAAATAACACACAAATAGAGAGCCAAATCATGAGTGAGCTCCCCATTCACAATTGCTACAAAGAGAATAAAATACCTAGGAATACAACTAAAAAGGGATGTGAAGGACTTCCTCAAGTAAGAACTACAAATCACTGCTCAAGGAAATAAGAGAGGATACAAAGAGATGAAAAACATTCCGTGCTCATGGATAGGAAGAATCAATATCCGAAAATGGCCATACTGCCCAAAGAAATATAGATTTAGTGCTATCCCAAGCAAGCTACCGTTGACTTTCTTTACAGAATTGGAAAAATAATTACCATAAACTTCGTATGGAACCAAAGAGAGCCCACATAGCCAAGGTAATCCTAAGCAAGAAAAAAGCAAAACTGGAGGCATCACTCTGTTTGACTTCAAACTACACTACAAAGCTACAGTAATAAAAACAGCGTGATATTTGTACCAAAACGATGATATGAATGAATGGAACAGAACAGAAGCCTCAGAAGTAATGCGACATATCTACAACTATCGGATCTTTGACAAATCTTACAAAAACAAGCAATGGGGAAAGATTTCCCTTTCTTTTTTCTGTCTTGGATTTTTTTGTTCTTAAATTTATATATTTTATTGCATTTTAGGTTTTGGGGTACATGTGAAGAACATGCAAGATTGTTGCATAGGTACATACATGGCACTGTGGTTTGCTGCCTTCCTCCACATCAACTACATGTGGCATTTCCCCCTATGTTATCCCCTCCCCAAATCCCCAACGCTTGCTGTCCCTCCCCTAGTTCCCCCCATACAGACCCCAGTGTGTGATGCTCCCCTCCCTGTGTCCATGTGTTCTCATTGTTCAACACTCACCTATGAGTGATAACATGAGGTGTTGTTTGATTTCCTGTTCTTGTGTCACTTTGCTGAGAATGATAGTTTCCAGGTTCATCCATGTCCCTACAAAGGACACCAACTCATCATTTTTTATGGCTGCAGAGTATTTCATAGTCTTCTAAGTGCCACATTTTCCCTGTCCAGTCTATCATTGCTGGGCAATTGGGTTGGTTCCAAGTCTTTGCTATTATAAACAGTGCTGCAATGAACATTCATGTGCATATGTCCTTATCATAGAATCATCTATAATCCTTTGGATTTATACTGAGTAATGGGGTTTCTGGGTCAAATCTAATTTCTATTTCTAGGTCCTTAAGGAATTACTACACTGTCTTCCACAATGATTGAACTAATTTACACTCCCACCAACAATGTAAAAGTATTCCTATTTCTTCTCCACATCATCTCCAGCATATGTTGACTCCAGATTTTTTAATGACCACCGTTTTAACTGGCATGAAATGGTATCTCAATGTAGTTTTGACTTGCATTTCTCTAATGACCAGTGATGATGAACATTTTTTCATATGTTTGTTGACTTCATATATGTCTTCTTTTGTAAAGTGTCTGTTCATATCCTTCACCTACTTTTGAATGGGCCTGTTTGTTTTTTTCTTGTAATCTGTTTTAGTTCTTTGTAGATTCTGGATATTAGCCCTTTGTCAGTTGGGTAGACTGCAAAAATTTTTCCCATTCTGTTGGTTGCCAATTAAGTCTAGTGACTGTTTGTTTTGCTGTGCAGAAGCTGTGGAGTTTGATCAGGTCCCATTTTGTCTATTTTGAATGTTGTTTTCATTGCTTTTGGTGTTTTAGTCATGAAGTCCTTGCCTATCCCTATGTCCTGAATGGTTTTGCCTAGATTTTCTTCTAGGGATTTCATGGTGTTAGGTCTTATGTTTAAGTCTTTAATCTATCTGGAGTTAATTTTAGTGTAATGTGTCAGGAAGGGGTCCAGTTTCTGCTTTCTGCACATGGTTAGCCAGGTTTCCCTACACCACTTATTAAACAGGGAATCCTTTCCCCATTGCTTGTTTTTGTCTGGTTTGTCAAAGGTCAGATGGTTGTAGATGTGTGGCATTGCCTCCAAGGCCTCTGTTCTGTTCCATTGGTCTATATCTCTGTTTTGGTACCAGTACAATGCTGTTTTGTTTACTGTAGCTTTGTAGTATAGTTTGAAGTCAGGTAGTGTGATGCCCCCAGCTTTGTTCTTTTTGCTTAGAATTGACTTGGCTATGTGGGCTCTCTTTTGGTTCCATATGAAGTTTAAGGTGTTTTTTCCTAGTTCTGTGAAGAAGGTCATTTGTAGCTTGATGGGTATAGCATTGAATCTGTAAATTACTTTGGGCAATATGGTCATTTTCATGATACTGATTCTTCTTACTGTAAGAATGGAATGTTTCTCCATCTGTTTCTGTCCTCTCTTATATCGTGGAGCAGTGGTTTGTAGTCTCTCCTTGAAGAAGTCCTTTACACTCTTTGTTAGCTGTATTACTAGGTATTTTATTATCTTGGTAGCAATTGTGAATGGCAGTTCATTCTCTGATTTTGCTCTGTTTATGTCTGTTATTGGTGTATATGAATGCTTGATTTTTGTACATTGATTTTGTATCCTGAGACTTTGCTGAAGTTGCTTATCAGTTTCAGGAGATTTTGGGCTGAGCGATGGGGTCTTCTAAATATACAATCATGTTGTCTGCAAATAAAGACAATTTGACTTCCTCCTTTCCTAATTGAATACCCTTTATTTCTTTTTCTTGCCTGATTGCTCTTGGCTAGAACTTCCAATACTATATTGAATAAGAGTGGTGAGAGAGGGCATCCTTGTTTAGTGACTGATTTCAAAGGGAATGCTTCCAGTTTTTGCTCATTCAGTCTGATATTGGCTGTAGGTTTGTGGTAAATAGGTTTTAGTATTTTGAGATATGTTCCATCAATACCTAGTTTATCGAGAGTTTTTAGCACAAAGGCTGTTGAATTTTGTCAAAGGCCTTCTCTGCATCTATTGAGATAATCATGTGGTTTTTGCCTTTGGTTCTCTTTATGTGGTGAATTATGTGTATAAAACTGCATATGTTGAACCAGCCTTGGATCCCCGGGATGAAGCCTAATTGATCATGGTGGATAAGCTTTTGAATATGCTGTTGCAATTAGGTTGCCAGTATTTTATTGAATATTTTTGCATCTATGTTCATCCTGAATTTTGGCCTAAAGTTTTCTTTAGTTACTGAGTCTTTGCTGGGTTTTGGTATCAGGATAATCTCATAAAATGGTTTGAGAAGGATTCCCCTCTTTTTAGATTGTTTGGAATAGTTTCGGAAAGAATGTTAGTACCTCCTCTTTGTATGTCTGGTAGAATTCAGCTGTGAACCCATCTGGACCTGGGCTTTTTTTTGGTTGGTAGGCTATTAATTGCTGCCTCAACGTCAGCCTTTGTTATTGTTTTATTCAGGGTTTCAACTTCTTCCTGGTCTAGGCTTGGGAGTATGCAAATGTCCAGTAATTTATCCATTTCTTGCTGGTTTACTAGTTTATATGCATAGAGTTGTTTGTAATAATCTCAATGGTGATTCGTGTTACTGTGGAATCTGTGGTGATATCCCCTTTATTGTTTTTTATTGCATCTGTTTGATTATTATTTCTTTTCTTTTTTAGTAATGTGGCTAGTGATCTACTTTTTTCATCTTTTCAAAAAACAGCTGCTATATTAACTGATTTTTTGAAGAGTTTTTATGTGTTTCTATCCCCTTCAGTTCTGCTCTGATCTTAGTTATTTCTAGTCTTCTGCTTGTTTTTGCATTTCTTTGATCTTGTTCCTCTAGCTCTTTCAATTTTGGTTATAGGGTGTCAATTTTAGATCTTTCCTTGCTTCTCATGTGGGCATTTATTGCTGTATATTTTCCTCTAGACACTGCTTTAAATGTGTCCCAAAGATTCTGGTATGTTGTGGCTTCTTTCTCACTGGTTTTGAATAACATCTTTTTATCTGCCTTCATTTCATTGTTCATCCAGTCAACATTTAAGAGCCAGTTGTTCAGTTTACATGAAGCTTTGCAGTTCTGAGTTAGTTCTGAATTCTGAATTCTAACTTGATTGCTCTGTAGTCTGAGAGACTGTTTGTTATGATTTCTGTTCTTTTGCATTTGCCGAGGAGTGATTTACTTTTGATTATGTGGTCAGTTTTTGAGTAGGTGTGTCGTGGTGCTTAGAAGAATGTATATTCTGTGGATTTGGGGTGGAGAGCTCTGTAAATGTCTGTTAGGTTTCCTTGGTCCAGGTCTGAGTTCACGTCCTGGGATATCCTTGTTAATTTTCTGTCTCACTGATCTGTCTAATCTTGACAGTGTAGTGTTAAAGTCTCCTACTATTATTGTGTGGGAGTCTAAGTCTTTTTGTAGGTCATTAAGAACTTGCTTTATGTATCTGTGTGTTCACAGTCTGCCTGCAGAGTGTTTGTGAGCTGCTGTGGACTCCGCACAGCTGCCATGTGAACTTCCCTGCAGTCCTGTTTATAGGGGTATAGTTAGAACTGCCTCAGCAATGGTGGCCCACCTCTGTAACGGGAGACTCTCTCTGTAATGGCAGACTGCCTCAGCAATGGCGGGCCACCTCAGCAATGGCAGACTACCTCAGTTGTGGTTGACTGCCTCGGTGATGGCAGATGCCCCTACCCCACAGAGCTGGACTATCTCGGGTTTAACTGTGCTTGCTGTGAAACTCTCAATCCTGAGAGTTTCAGATTGCTGGTTTTTATGGGGTGGGACTGGCTGAGCCTGATCACCTGGCTCCCTGCTTGAGACCCCTTTTTTATTCAGTTGAATGGGCGACTATCTCCCAGGCATTCCAGTCACCAGTTGAAAACGTGCCCGGATTTGTGTGAGATTTTGTGTGGAGACCTGCTGCACCAGCTAAACACCCACACTGGGGACTTGTGGTGCTTTTCCACCCAGGAATCTTCTGGCCTGGCTCTTTGTTTCAGTTTCTTTTTTATCAGTTGAATGGGTAACTTTGTCTCCCAGGTGTTCCAGTTGCCTGTTGAAAAAGCACACGGATCTGTATGATTTCCTTGTGGTGACCCACTGCTCCAGCTGAAACAGTCACACTGAAGATTCATGGCTCTTTTTTTGTCTGGGAATCTCCTGGCCTGGCTCCCTGTTTCAGTCCCCTTTTTGTCAGTTAACGGGTAACTCTGTTTCCCAGGTGGTCCAGTCACCAGCTAAAATGGCTCCTGGACCAATGTGAGTATTTTGTGTGGGAGATCCACCAGCCAAAACAGCTGTGCTGGTGACCCATGGGGCTCCTCTGCCTGGGAATCTCCTGATCTATGGGCAATAAAAATCTGTCTGGAAATGAGGCGTCCGGATACTAATGCTCTGCACTTTCACTGGGATCTGCAATCCAGAGCTGCTCCTAATTGGCCATCTTGGATCCCTCCAAGATTCCCCATTTAATATATGCTGTTGGGACAATATATGTTAGCCATTGATTTTGTATCCTGAGACTTTGCTGACATTGTTTATCAGCTTATGAAGATTTTGGGCTGAGAAAATGGGGTTTTCTAAATATACAGTCATGTCATCTGCAAACAGGGAGAATGTAATGTCTCTTTTCCTAATCGAATACTCTTTATTTCTTTCTCTTGCCTGACCCTGGCCAGTATTTTCAATGTGATGTTTAATAGGAGTGGTGAGAGAGGGCATCCTTGTCTTGTGCCAGTTTTCAAAGGGAATGCTTACCGTTTTTGCCCATTCAGTATGATATTGGCTGTGGGTTTGTTGTAAACAGCTTTTATTATTTTGAGATATGTTCCATCGATACCTAGCTAATTGAGCATTTTAAGCATAACAGGCTGATGAATTTTGTCAAAGTTCTTCTCCGCATCTATTGAGATTATCAGATGATTTTTGTCATTGGTTCTGTTTATGAGATGGATCACTTTTATAGATTTGTGTATTTTGAACAAGCCTTGTATCACAGGGATGAGCTGACTTGATTGTGATGGATAAGCTTTTTGATGTGCTATTGAGTTTGGCTAGCCAGTATTTTAATGAAGATTGTCGTACTGATGTTCATCGTGGATATTAGCCTGAAATTTTCTTTTTTGGTTGTGTCTCTGACAGGTTTCAGTATCAGTTTGATGTTGGCCTCATAAAATGAGTTAGGGAGGGTTCCCCTCTTTGTATTGTTTGGAATAGTTTCAGAAGGAGTGGTACCAACTCCTCTTTGTACCTCTGGTAGAATTCAGCTGTGAACTCATTGGTCCTGGACTTTTTCATTGGTAGTCTATTAATTGCTTCCTCAACTTCGGAACTGTTATCGGTCTATTCAGGGATTCTACTTCTTTCTGATTTAGACTTGGGAGGGTGTAAATGTCCATGAATTTATCCATTTCTTCTGGATTTGCTGGTTTAACTCCAAAAGGATGTTTGTAGTAATCTCTGATTGTAGTTTGTATTTCTGTGGAATTGGTAGTGATATCCCTTTATCATTTTTTATTGCATCTATTTCATTCTTCTCTCTCTGTTTTTTATTAGTCTGGCTACTGGTCTATCTATTTTGTTGATATTTTGAAAAAAACATCTCCTACATTTGTTGATTTTTTGAAGAATTTTTTATGTGCCTATCTCCTTCAGTTCTGATTTGATCTTAGTTATTTCTTGTCTTCTGCTAGCATTTGATTTTGTTTGATCTTCCTCCTCTAGTTTTTTAAACCCTGACTTTAGGGTTTCAGTACTAGATCCAGATGCCAACTGGAGCTTTCCTGTATGAGATATCTGTCAACACTAGCTGGGAGGTACCTCCCAGTCAGGAGGCACAGGGGTCAGGGACATACTTAAGGAGGTGATCTGTCCTTTAGTTGAGCTCAATTGCTGTACTGGGAGAGCCGCTGCTCTCCTCAGAGCCCAAAGGCAGGAACATTTAAGTCTGCTGGAAGCTGCACTGACAGCACCCTCACCTTACTGCCCATGCTCTGTCACAGGGAGATGGGATTTTTGTTTGTAAGCCTCTTACTTATAGATAAAATTTCCTGAATTTAAACATTGGCCTGTCTTGCTATGTTGGGTAAGTTCTCCTGTATGATATCCTAAAGTGTGTTTTTCAATGTGGTTCCATTCTCCTCATCACTTTCAGACACACCAATCAAATGTAGGTCTGGTCTTTTCACATAGTCCCATATTTTTTGGAGGCTTTGTTGATTCCTTTTTATTATTTTTTTCTGTTATCTTGTCTTCACGCTTTATTTTCTTGAGTTGATCTTTAATTTCTTCTATCCTTTCTTCCACTTGATTGACTTGAGGGGGGATTTCCCCTACCCCTTAATCTTCCAGGGTGAGTTGATGCCTCAGCCTCCTTCTGCTCACCCTAAATGTGCTGTATCCACTGTCTAACCAGTCCCAATAAGATTAGCCAGTTACCTCAGTTCAAAATGGCAGAAATTACTATGTTGGCCTTGCTGGGAGCTGCAGACCATAGCTGTTGCTATTCAGTCATCTTGACAGCTGCCCTGATGCAGTTTCTTATAGAAAGCCCTGCTACCTTTCTTTTAGAGATGTCCTGCCCGGAGAAGAGGAATGTAGAGACATAATCTGGCTACAGTGGTTTTGCTGAGCTGTGGTGAAATCTATCCAGTTTAAACTTCCCAGAGGCTTTGTATATACTGTGAAGGAAAAACACCTACTCTAGTATCAGTAATTGTGGACACCTTTCCCCCCACCAAGCTTGCCTATCCCCCAGTTGACTTCAGACTGCTGTGCTGGCAGTGAGAATTTCAAGCCAGTGGAACTTAGCTTGCTGGGCTTGTTGGGGGATGGGACTTGCTGAGCAAGACCACTAGGCTCCCTGGTCTCAATTCCCTTTTCAGAGGAGTGAATTGTTCTGTCTCACGGAGGTTCTGGGCACCACTGTGATATGAAACAAAACTCCTACAGCTAGCTCGGTGTCTGTTCAAACGGCTCCCAGTTTTGTGCCTGAAACCAGGGCCCTGATGATGTACTCATCGGAGGGAATCTCCTAATCTGCAAGTTGCAAACACTATGGGGAAAGCATAGTCTCTGGGCCGGATAGTAACATCCCTCAAGGTACAGTCCCTTATGACTTCCCTTGCCCAGGGGGAGGGAATTCCCCTATCACTTGTGCTTCCAGGATGAGTTGATGCCCCACTGTGCTTCAGCTCACCCTCTGTGGGCTGCATCCACTGTCTAGCCAATTCCAATGAGATGAACCAGGCATCTCAGTTGGACATGCAGAAATCACCTGTCTTCTATGTTGGTCTTGCTGGGAGCTGCAGACCAGAGCTGACACTAATCAGCCATCTTGGCAGTCACTAATACAGTTTCTTCATAGTGTCATTGGTCTTTATATTTTCGTATGTTTCTGCAGTGGCTGGTACCAGTTTTTCTTTTAAATATTTAGTACTTCCTTCAGGAGCTCTTGTAAGGCAGCCCTTGTGGTGAAAAAAATCCCTTAACATTTGCTTCTCTGAAAATAATTTTATTATCTCCTTACTTATGCATCTTTGTTTGGCTGAATATGGACTTGTGGGTTGAAAATTCTTTAATATTGGCCCCTACTTTCTTCTGGCTGGTAGGATTTCTTCAGAGAGATCCGCTGATGGGCTTCCCTTTGTACATCACCTGAGTTTTCTCTGGCTGCCCTTAACATTTATTCCTCCATTTCAATCTTGGTGAATCTGACTTTTATGTGCTTGGCGTTGCCCTCTGACTAGCATCTTTGTATTTCCTGATGTGAGTGTTGGCCTGCCTTACTAGATTGGAGAAGTTCTCCTGGATAACAGCCTGATACGTGTTGGCCAACTTGGTTCCATTCTCCCCATCTCTTTCAGGTACATCAATCAGTCATAGGTTTGGTATTTCCACATAGTTGAATATTCTTTGAAGGCTTTGTTCTTTCCTTTTCATTCTTTTTTCTCTAATGTTGTGTCCATGCTTTATTTCATTAAGTTGATCTTCAATCTCTGATATCCTTTCTTCTGCTTGATTGATTTGGCTGCTTATACTTGTGTATGCCTCAAGAACTTCTCATGCTCTGTTGTTCAGCTGCATCAGGTCATTTATGTTCCTCTCTAAACTGGTTATTCTAGTTAGCAGTTCCTGTAACCTTTTTTCAAGAGTCTTAGCTTCCTTGCATTGAGTTAGAACATGCTGCCTCTGGTCAGAGGAATTTGGTTATTACCCACCTTCTGAAACCTGCTTCTTTCAATTCATCAAACTCATTCTGCATCCAGTTTTGTTCTTTTGCTGATGAGGGGTTGTGATCCTTTGGAGAAAAGTGTCCCGTTTTTGGAATTTTCAGCATTTTGTGCAATTTTTCCTCATCATGGATTTATCTACCTTTGATTTTTGATTCTTATAAACTTTGTTTGGGGTTTTTGTGTGGGTATTCTTTTGTTGATGTTAATGTTATTCCTTTCTGTTTGTTAGTTTTTCTTCTAACAGTCAAGCCTCTCAGCTGCAGGTCTGCTGGAGTTTACTGGAGGTTCACTGTAGACCTGGTCTGCCGGGGTACCACCAATGGAGGCTGCTTGCTTCTTTCTCTAGAAGTGTCATCCCAGAGGGCCACCTGCCAGATGCCACGTGGAAGTCTCCTGTATGCATTGTTTGTCAACCACTCCTGGGAGGTGTCCCTCAGTCAGGAGGCACAGGGGTCAGGAGCCCATTTGAGGAGGCAGTCTGTTACTTAGAAGAGCTTGAGTAATGTTGTGGGAAATCTGCTGATCATCAGAGTTGGCAGACAGGGATGTTTAATTCTGCTGAAGCTGTGCCCAGAACTGTCCCTTTCCCCAAGTTCTCTGTTTCAGGGAGATGGGAGTTTTATCTGTAAGCCCCTGACTGGGGCTACTGCCTTTTTTTCAGAGATGCCCTGCCCAGTGAGGAGGAATCTACCAAGCCACTCTTGCCACAGCCACTTTGCCGTGCTGCAGTGGGTCTCTGCTGAAGTTCCCAGAGCCTTCCTTTACATTGTGAGTGTAAAACTGCCTGCTTGATCCTCAGTAATGGAGGACACCCCCACCAACCAATCTCCACCATTGCAGGGTGATTTCAGATTGCTGTCCTTGCAAGCATAAATTTGAAGCCAGTGGAGCTTAGCTTGCTGGGCTCTTGCAGGTGGAATCTGTTGAGCAAGACCACTGGGCTCCCTGGCTTCAACCCCGTTTCCTGGGGAGTGAACAATTCTGTCTTGCTGGGGTTCCAAGCAACACTGAGATGTGAACAAAACAAACAACAACAATGACAAAAAACTCCTGCAGCTAGCTCATTGTCTGTGTAAACAGCTTCAGTTCTGTGCTTGAAACCCAGGGCCCTGATAGTGTAGGCACCTGAGAGAATCTCCTGTTCTGCAGATTGCAAAAAACGGGTTAAGCTTAGTGTCTTAGCCTGATAGCACAGTCTCACATGGCCTCCCTTGGTTAAGGGAGGCAGGTCCTTCACCTTTTGCACTTCTTGTGTGAGTTGATGCCCCACCCTTCTTCTGTTGACCTCTGTGGGCTGCCCTCACTGTCTAACCAGTTCCAATGAGGTGAACTGAGTACTTCAGTTGGAAATGCAGAAATCATCTTCCTTCTATGTTGATCTTGCAGGCAACTGCAGAATGGACCTGTTCTTATTTGGCCATCCTGCCAGATTTCCCTGCATTTTTTATGAGGATATTGTCACACACACACACACACACACACAGGAGAGAGAGAGAGAGAGAGAGAGAGAGAGAGAGAGAGAGAGAGAGATACACACACCAGAAGAAATAATTAAATTCTCTAAATGTATCTACAGAAACTTAATCATTTGCACAGCTACTATAATTTTTATGATTGATGGTTTAGATCTGTAATTCTTACTTGGGGTTGGGTTCGGCCCTTGGGGTCATTCAGCACTATCTGGAGACATTTTCTATAGTAAAACTGGGTAGGAGGTGCCACTATTATCTAGTGAGTAGAAACCAGGGATGCTCAAAATACTGTAAAATGCAGAGACAGTATACCCACAGCAAAGAATTATATGGTTCACATTGTCATTTATGCTGAGATGGGTCATGCTGGATTTCAAATTATAGTAATTTTGTATAAATTAAACTTCAAAAAGTGAGGGAATAAAAAAGATAGCTCTCAATCTGTGAATATTGTGAATGCCTAACCCAGATTTAGTAAGTGTGCAGATGCCCTTGGGCCTCTTTCTTAGGTTGCTGCCCATTTATAATTGCTCTCCCCATTAGGACTTGTGGGATGTATATATAGACAGAAGAGGGATTTGATCATACAGCTGTATCAGTCATAACCCACATGTGACTCATAGATAGTCTCATTTATGTTGAGTTTGACAATTGAAGGTGTGGACTATAATTTCTCATGTAACTAACTTTATAAACCTGGGAAGAAATTCACCCACAGAATTCCCCTTGAGCTCTGTGTTTCAGTGACTGTGCAATACATTCAGTATGCATACTATCTCATCTAATTATGTAATACCAAATTCTTTACAGCTATGTGGAATTAAGTGAGATAGTATGTAAAATCCCAAATAGTGGATTGGTAAAGTGAGGCCTAAAGAATCTGAATGACCTGCATCAGCCCACTCAGTATTATCAGTGAACCTATAGCACCTTGTGTCTCTGTACCCAGGAATCTTTGGGCAGGTCTTTGTTGAACATTCAATGTGTTGTATATGTTGACTGGGCATCTTCTGTACTCTTCAGCCTTTGCCTGTCTAGGTTCCCTTTTCGCTCTGCACAGCTCCATGAAGCAGGTGGAACACACCATTTTAGCTTGTTAACAGTCTGTAGAGGCTGACTCTGCTCACAGAGATTGCATTACAGGATTCAGATTCATCTGAATTACAAGTTGATGGCCTCAGTGTTCACCATAGCAAAGACATGGAATCAACTTAAATACTCATCAGTGATAGGCTGGATAAAGAAAATGTGGTCTATAGACACTGTGAAATGCTATATAGTGATAAAAAGAGCAATATTATGTCATTTGTAGGAACATGGGTGGAACTGGAGCCTATTATCTTTAGAAAATTAATGCAGGAACAGCAAACCAAACACCAACCACTTATAAATGGGAGCTAAAGAGGAGAAGTCATGAACACAAAGAAGAAAACAATAGACACTGGGCTTTCTGGAGGGTGGGGAATGGGAGAAGGGAGGATTAGGAAAAATATCTATTGGGTACTAGGCCTAGTACCTGAGTGATGAAATAATCAGTATAGCTATCCCCCTGTGACACAAGTTTACCTTTACAAAAAAACCTGCATGCATACCCAAAATAAAAGATTTTTTTAAAATTGATGGTCTTACTTGTTCCCTTGGGAAAGGCTCTGTAAGTAAGAGCTATCTCTAGTTAAAAATTTCCCAGGAAAAAAGCATCCAAAAATGATATCACCTATTTGCTTTTTGGTCTCTTTCTTAATGGATTGCTCTATGGCAGATGTCCAAATGTTGTCTACAGTGGAAGTCATAGATAGAAACAGACACATAAATGAGGCATTTGGTGGGGTGCTGTTCGTCACTTTTGAAGTTACAATCTGGATTTTCAGTGCATTTTTATCCAACTTTGGTGAACTTTTCCGAGGATGTCATGTACTGTGGAATTTTTCCCTGATAGTGTTATTGTTCTGTGATATATACAGCTTCAATATGTTTTATTAAAAAGAAAAAGCCATGTAATATATTCTGTTCAACTGAATGCTTAAATGAGGTGGATAATTATTTTCTATTGCAAATGCTGTGAATAACCTCTAAATTCCTTAGAAACACATTTGTGTATTTTTAGTTAAAGAACACTCTAAAAGCAAATTTGTTGTAACAACTAGTGAAAAGTTTTCCATCCCTAAACGATCATTTAACATACCTCCATTGCTTCACAGCATTCTTTTATTATCACAGGAACAGTGATTTATGTAAGGATAGTCATATTATCCATGTTGAGACAAATTAAGGTACAGCCCCTTTAAAGGTTGGCTCAGTCTCAATAGAAATGTAATTCAAATGTAGCCTTAGCTTTCTAATAGGCTGCAGGGTGAAAAGTGCACCCTCTAAGTTATGCAGGGGCTTACTGGAAAGTAAGGATGATTGCATCAACACTTCCTTAATTAAGAATTAAGTCTTCAAGGGACCAGCACTGCAGCATGTACTTGAAATGCACCATCTTGTATGCATTTTTACAAGAAATTGAGATTCGAGCAGTGAAGTACATAGCGTAAAATGTATATGCACTTGACTAGACCAAGGAGAATTTTTGTACAAAGTCTACACTCTTTCTGTTTGATGATGTTTCCTTTGTGACCTGATAAGTATCCACATCATGATGGCAGACTGACCTGGATGCCGTGCTTCCATTTTCCTCATACTGGAAAACTTTTAGGTTTGTATGCATATTCCTTTTGGGAAAAGTCAAAATTGCCTTGAACATTTGAGAAACAGTGTTTTGGGAGTACCCATGTAGTGATAACCAGTATGGGAAACAATAGTGAAATTGGTATGCATCCTTACTGTTATCTGCATAACCTGTATAATTCTTGGACATCTGTCTGTTTATTCAGCAAACACTTGTTGAGTGTTTTCTAAATGTCAGTCACTGTTCATGGTGATAGGACGTACAGCAGGAATTAAGTGATGGCCACTACATGTGGTGACTCATGCCTGTAATCTCAACACTTTGAAAGGTTGATCAAGAAGGATACCTTCAGGCCAGCCTGGAAAACATTGGAAGACCAATGTCTAAAAAAATCCAATTAATTAGCTGAATATAGTGATGCATGCATGTAGTCCCAGCTACTCAAGAGGCTGAGGTGGGAGGATAGTTTGAGCCCAGGAATTGGTGGCTGCAGTGAGCTATGGTAGCATTACTGCACTGCAGTTTGGGCAATATAGCAATCCACAGTCTCTAAAAAGAAGATAAGTATTGTTCTAGGTATTGTCTGCTATGTGGAGATGGCACTATACACATTTCTAAGCAAATGAATAGGAATTTCATAGAAAGATGTGCATTGCATGGAAGAGCCAGCAAGTGTTCTAGCTGATTGTTTTGTGGTTTCATAATTCTTGTCTGCTTTCTACCTTTTTTAGGCTGCCCTGGAGTTTTCTGGAGGTCTTCAATGGTCACAGCTTGCTTGGAGCATTGTACTTGCTGGAATACAGTTTCAGGATTAAGGAAGGACTGCTCCCTGGTAAAGTGCTGCCAGGAAATCTGCTGTGCTTGTTCTTAATCTCGGACTCCATCTGGGATCGAGTTGACACTTTCTCCCAGGTTTTCTTCTTCCCTAGAAGTTACCTCTCTCTTCAGTCTCGCCTCTGGAGTTTGTCTCCTTGGAGCCACATCACTGGGACACCTGCGGATGTGGGATGGGGATTTGAACCATGTCGCGATCCCAGGGACTGCTATGGCTTCCTTTGCTATTCACCCCTGTCTGCGTCATGTTAAATTACAATGTCCTCCTGTGGATAACTGCTCTTGCCATCAAGTTCACCCTCATTGACAGCCAAGCACAGTATCCAGTTGTGAACACAAATTATGGCAAAGTACGGGGCCTAAGAACACTGTTACCAACGAGATCTTGGGTCCAGTGGAGCAGTACTTAGGAGTCCCGTATGCCTCCCCCGCCGACTGGAGAGAGGCGGTTTCAGTCCCCTGAGTCCCCACTCCTCCTGGACTGGCATCCGAAATGCAACTCAGTTTGCTGCTGTGTGCCCCCAGCACCTGGATGAGAGATCCTTACTGCATGACATGCTGCCCATCTGGTTCACCGCCAATTTGGATACGTTGATGACCTATGTTCAAGATCAAAATGAAGACTGCCTTTACTTAAACATCTATGTGCCCACAGAAGATGGTGAGTACCTCACTGAAACAGAAAACAGCACCCTCTTGTACAGTGTATAAAGACATTTGCCAGTCAGGTTTTATAATGTCTCATGCATGACCCTTTCTATAACTTGTTTATTTTATTTATTTTTTATATCCTGAATGCAATGCTTGCAGCAAGTTACCGTGTGTTCTACTTGTATGTATTGGGCCATCTACTGGATGGACAAAACTATAAATAATGACTTAACTTTCATATGTTGCCTAATTAACTTTTTATAATGTTTATTTGCAGATGAAAATTAATATGACCATATAGTGTTACATGTTTTTAGCTGCACCATCTGTAAAGGAATGATTCTGTAGAACAATAATACAATAATAGAATTAAGTACACTATCATGCTCCAATTTGCAAACTGAAAAGATAAAGAAAATGGTTCATTCTGCCATAATGACTTCAGATATTAGCACCTTTTTTGAGTTTTCAAAGAAAAACTTGATTTTTTAAAAATATACAAGCAATTTATCGTTTCATACAATGGTTAGATTTCATTGTTAATAATCCATTTTCTTAACTTAAATTTGAACTTTGTTTTCTTCCAACATCCACTAAAATCAAGTGACAAAATATACTCAGGTGATTCTAGCTACATTGAAGGCTAATGTGTTTGTATTTTAGAAATTTCACTTTTTTCTTATAAAACACCAGTGAAAGTCTGTAAACACAATAACATTTAATATATTAACCTAATGCTAATAAAACATGAATAGTTTTTCTGTGTGCAGATTTCACATTGAGATTTCCTAGGAAGAATATCCAGACTAAAGTTATGCCACAGTGGTATTGCATTTCTAGTTAGCATTTCTCTAATGACATTTTTAGATGAGGAGAAAGAACAACAGAGAACAAGATATATCTCAAACAAAAATAAGTAATTTGTAAGAATGATGGACATATCTATTTTAGAAACTAGAATGTGTCCTTTGCATAAAGTTCTTCATGCAGAGTGTGATACATTTCTTTATGAAGAAATGTATTCTTTTTATTTTTTTTTAAGCTTCAATGCTTGGAAAACATTTCTCAGTAGATCTGGCTGAAAATATTAAATAAACAACTATATTAATTCAATGATCTACAAAATTATACTGCATCTGTCAAATTACTCTTTCTCTAGGTAAATGCCAAGTAGTCTAAGTAAAGTGTCATGAAAGACCAGATGAGGGTTATGTGTCATAACAAGTAAATTATCATTGAAATGACAAACAAAAGCTCAGAGAAAGAAATTAAAGGACTCTGCTTCATCCTATTAGTGGTTTCAGGCATATTGCCCCTTGTCATTATGGTGACAGACCTCTCTATCATCTCATAAAATTCAGTGTTAATCTGACATTTTGTGATTCGAGTTAAACTTTTAGTCAGTGTGCTTACAAGGGGTGTTCTGAGTTGTCTTCATGCCTAACAGTACACTTTCTGCATGTATGAGATGAGTAAAATCTACTAAAAGCTATTAGGGTTTGGTCTTTCTCATAATAAACTATTCACACAAAAAGTAAAATGAAAGGAAGACAAAACTCAGGAAAAACCCCAAATAGGACAAAGTATTAAAACTGCTTTATAATACATTGGATGTGCTAGAATCTGGGAGCTGGTGGTTTTATAGAGCTAGCCTTGGCAACAGTGAAGTGCACCTCCAATAGAATATCTCCTTACATAAGATGTTGGATGGAATGAGACCATGTATGAAAAAAAATCAGTCTGCCTCCCTGACTGCAGAGTTCTGTATGTACAACTGTGTGGATGGGAGACCACAAACAAGTGGCCATTTCATTGTGATTCAAGTATTAAATTATAATTTGGGGACTATAAACATTTTAAAATACTATTCAGTGAAAGAGTAATTCAGACTTCAGAGTAAACCAAATTCCACTTGTTTAGTTCTTTGGCCTTTTGAAGCAGATGTGGATGTATGATCTTCACCAGGTAACAAGAAATCTAATAGTGACTGAAAAGGTGGAATTGTACTCCCCACCATGTGTAAATTTCAGAATTTTGCTGGTGAGAGGTCAATGCTGCAGCCCTGCATGTTTTGTACAACCAAAAGTCACAGACAATTGGGTTAGCAGGTTTTTTTTGTTTTGCTTGCTTGTTTCTTAACTCTATCAACCTAATAACCAATGCAAAGCTTTGGAAATTTAATTATTGGTTATTCATACATGAGTGACTCTCATCCACAACAACTTATTCAAAATGTTGGCATGATGCTGATTTCTCTCCAAGGCCTTGCCTTACACAGCATCTCAATTAATATCAATAATTTTATTTAGCAGGTATATAGCAATATTATTATTTGCAATTCAGAATTCAACTATGACCACTTGAATTTCTACTTTTTTTGTTTAGCATTGTCTTCTGCCCGATCAGGACTGGCTCAAATTTCCACACTTCTACTTTCATAAAATGTGTGAGATGTATTACAAAATAAAAAAAAAGCTTTATTTCAGATAAGTAATTATTTTTAAAATTAAAATAATAACTTGCATGAGGAAAAGTGTTGCAAATTTCTTTGTAGTACAATAGTTTATGGAACTTTTTTTCTACAGAAAGCAGTATTTTTTGTAATTCACTGTCAAACAAATCAGATCTTGCTGAATTGTGAGTCTTTTCATTAAAATTGTATCATAACCTACAAACTTAGGTTTTAAGTCTTTATAACTAATTAACAAAAAAAGAGAAATTTCTTTTTTTGTAATTAGTTGTAAAGTGCAAATGTAACTTACTTACACAAAATGAACTAAATTTAAACTTAGTTATAGCAAATTTATTTGTAACCAAGTTATACTTTATAAATTTATTTATATTTTCCATAGACTTAATTAATTTATCTTTGGTGTCTCAGATGACAGGTTAATTAATTAACATGAATTGCATATTTTAACCTTTTTCATAGTTGCTCAAATGACATTTGCTCTAATAAGGTCAAAATCGAGTCAAGCCAATAGGAAGCTCTAGTAGGACACTGTGGCCATTGTCAATAAAGAAGAGTTGGAGACCAAATCTGCCTGGGCTGTGTGTGTGTGTGTGTGTGTGTGAGAGAGAGAGAGAGACAGAAGAGAGAGAGAGAGAGAGAGACAAAGTGTGTCTCTTCTACATATGTCAACACAGAGACACACAGACAGAGGAGGGCTGGTAGTTTGATTAAACACATCTTGTGAAAGTCAAGCTGAGAAGTTCAAATCTCACATGCTAAGTCCATGTCAAGTTCATATATGAGGGGACTGCACTATAATGAGTGATTCCCTCTTGGTTAGCCAGGAGACTCGAAAGATGAGCTACAGAAACACTTCAGGATTTTAATAGAACCCTTGGTATCATTTAGAAGTAATGTGAAAAAGTCAGGGGAAAATAAAAGACACATTTTCCAAGGAGTTGCTCACACAAAATGTCATACTAGATATAAACCTGGAGGAGAAGAGCCAGTAGTGAAGCTTAGGGTGCCCTCGCAGAACTGGACAAAGACAAGGATTCACTTCCTAAGTGACCTCCACCTGTAATATCTCTCTGATCTTGGAGATGTATTTAAGGTCTTATTCTTAAACAGTCGGGAGCAGCAGAGTCTTTTAACTCTTCATTATGGGACTAAAAAGACTGGGAAATATAAATAAAAATATAAATGAAACTCATTATCACCCTGGCGCATAGCTCGCACCCTCTTATTTTTGGGAGGCCGAGGTGGGTAGATCACTTTAGGTCAGGTTTTTGACCAGCCTGGCCAATATAATAGAAATGCTATTGTCACTAAAAATATCACAAAATAAGCTGGATGTGATAGCACATGCCTGTAATCCCAGCTACTTGGGAAGCTGAGGCAGGAGAATTGCTTGGACCTGAAAGGTGGAAGGAGGTTGAAGTCAGCCGAGATTACACCATTGCCTCCTCAGGCTGGGCCACATAGTGATACATGCCGCAGCACAATAATAATAATAAACAGAGCATTATTATTGTCCTTTCATTGTAGGATAGAGAAATGTCATTATTCTACAGAAGTGAAATTCTGTTTTTTTTTTGTTCTCCTAGCAATACAAATAGAAAAAGTAAGATTTTAAAAAATTGTACTTTAGGTTCTGGGGTACATGTGCACATCATGCAAGACTGTTGCAGAGGTACCTATATGGCAAAGGCCAGTTTGTTGCTCCATCTCCCATCACCTATACCTGCATCTCTCCAGCACCACCCCCCCCCACCCCCACGCTGTCCTCCCAACACCCGTAACAGACCCCAGCATGTGAAGTTCCCCTCCCCTGTGTCCACATGCTCTCATTGTTGAACACTTGCCTATGGAGTGAAGATATGTGGTGCTGGATTCTCTGTCTTGTGTCAGTTTGCTGAGAATAATGGTATCCAGATTTATCCATGTCCCTACAAGGATACTAACTCGTCAATTCATATGGCTGCATAGATTCTACTGTGTATATGTACCAACATTTCCTTTGTCCAGTCTCATCATTAATGAGAATTTGGGTTGGTTCCAGGTCTTTGCTATTGTAAACAATTCTTCTGCTAACATATGTGTGACACTGTGCCCTGATAATACAAACGTTCAATCATAATCCTTTCCATATATAACCAGTAATGGGATTGCTGGGTCAAATAAATTGTCTATTTCTCAGGTCCTTAAGATCGCCACACTGCTTCCACAATGCTTGAACTAATTTACACTCCAACCAAACAGTGTAAGAGTGTTCGCTATTTCTCCGTGTACCTCTCCAGCATGTCCTCCTGATTTTTCAAATGATAGCCATTCTTAATCGGTGGTGAGATAGAATTTCAATGTGGTTTTGATTTGCATTTCTCTGCATGACCAGTGATGATGAGCATTTTTTCAGTATGTTTGTTGGCCACATAAATACCTCCTTTTTCCAAAAGTTTCTGTTCATGTCCTCTTACCCAATTTTTGATGGTGTTTTTTTTTTTTGGTAAATTTGTTTTAGTTCTTTGTGGATACTGGATATTAGGCCTTTGCCAGATGGGTAGATTGCAAAATTTTTTCCCATTCTTTTGAGTTGCTAGTTCACTCTAAGATTGTCCCTTTCTGTAGTACAGAAGCTCTTAAGTTTAATTAAGATACGATTTGTCTATTTTGACTTTTGTTGACATTTCATTTTGTGTCAGTCATAAAGTCCTTGCCTATGCCCTATGTCCTAATGGTTTTTCCTAGGTTTTCTTCTAGGGTTTTTATGGTACTAGGTCTTATGTTTAAATCTTTAATCCATCTAGCAGTTAATTTTTAATGCAATGTGTCAGGAAGGGGTACAGCTTCTGCTTTTGCACATTGCTAGCCAATTTTCCCCAACACAATTTATTAAACATGGAGTCTTTTCCCTACTGCTTGTTTTTGTCGGGTTTGTCAAAGATCAGATGGTTGCAGATGTGTGGTGTTACCTCCAAGGCCTCTGTTCTGTTCCATTGGTCTATGTCTCCTGTTTTTGGTAGCAGTACCATGCTTTTTGATTACTGTTGCCTTGTAGATATAAGTTTCAAGTCAGGTTGCATGATGCCTCCAGCTTTGTTCTTTTGTTTAGGGTTGTTTTTGGGAAGGCTCTCTTTTGCTTCCAAATTTTAGGAGAGTTTAAAGTGGTCTTTTCCAGTTTTGTGAAGAAGGTCATTTTTGTAGCTTGTTAAGGGCAGCATTGAATCTATAAATTGCTTTGGGCAATATGGCCATTTTCATGATATTGATTCTTCCTGACCATGAACATGGAATGTTTTTCCATCTGTTTGTGTCCTCTCTTATGTCCTTGAGGAATGGTTTGTAGTTCTCCTTGAAGAGGTCCTTCACATCACTTGTTAGGTCTATTCCTAGGTATTTTATTCTCTTTGTAGTAGTTGTGAATGGGAGTTCACTCTTGATTTGGTTCTAGTCTCTTTACTGGTGTATAGGAATGCTTGTGATTCTGGCACATTGATTTTTTATCCTCAGAGTTTGCTGAGGTTGTTAATAAGCTTAAGGAGATTTTGGGGCTCGAGATGATGTGGTCTTCTAAATATACGATCATGTTGTCTACAAATAGAGACAATTTGACTTCCTCATTTCCTAATTGAATACCACTCATTTCTTTTTCTTGCCCTATTGCTCTGAACATAACTTCCAATACTATATTGAATAGGATTTGTGAGAGTGGGCATCCTTGTCTAGTGCCATATTTCACAGGGAATGCTTCCAGTTTTTACCCATTCAGTATTATATGGTTGTAGGTTTGTCAGTAAATAGGTTTTATCATTTTGTATATACATTCCATGGATATCTAGTGTATTCAGATTTGTTAGCATAAAGGGCTGTTTAATTTTGTCAAAGGCCTTCTCTGCATCTATTGAGATAATCATGATTTTTGTCTTTGGTTCTATTTATGTGATGAATTATGTTTATAGACTTACATATGTTGAACCAGACTTGCATCCCTGGGATGAAGCCTACTTGATCATCATGGATAAGCTTCTTGATGTGCTCTTTCCAATCAATTTTTGCTAGTATTTTATTGAAGATTTTGTATCTGTGTTCATCATGGATATTGGCCTGAAGTTTTCTTTTTTTGTTGAGTCTCTGTTGGGTTTTGGTATCAGGATGATGTTGGTCTCATAAAATGAGTTAGTGAGGATTCCTTCTTTTATATTGTTTGGAAGTAGTTTCAGAAGGAGTGGTACCAGCTCCTCTTGTACATCCTGGTAGACTTCGGCTGTGAACCCATCTGGACCTGGACTTTTTTGGTGGTAGGCTATTAATTGCTGCCTCAACTTCAGACCTTGTTATTGGTCTATTCAGGGTTTCAGCTTCTTCCTAGTTTAGGCTGGGTGGATGCAAGTGTCCAGCATTCATCCATTTCTTCCAAGGTTTACTGGTTTATGTGCATAGATTTATTTGTAGTAATCTCTGGTGGTAGTTTGTGTGTTCTGTGGAATTGGTGGTGGTATCCTCTTTGTCATTTTTTATTGCCTCTACTTAATTCTTCTCTCTTTTCTTTTTTTATTGATCTCGGTAGCAGTCTACTTTGTTGATCTTAAAAAAAATAGTTATCTGAATTTATTGATTTTTGCATGTTGTTTTTGTGTCTCTTTCTCCTTCAGTTTTGCTCTGATCATAGTTATTTATTGTCTTCCGCTAGGTTTTGAGATTTTTTTATTTTTTATTTTTATCTTGCTCCTCTAGTTTCTTTCTATTTGAATGACACGGTGTTGATATCTAGATCTTTCCTCACTTCTCATGTAGGCATTTATCACTATAAATTTCCCTCTAGACACTGCTTCAAATGTTTCCCAGGGATTCTGGTATATGTGATCTCATTTTCATTTGTTTCAAAAACCTCTTTATCTCTGCCTTCATTTCAGTTTTTTATCCAGTAGACATTTAGGAGCCAGTTGTTCAGTTTCTCTAAAGTTGTGTGGTTTTCAGTTAGTTTCTTAATCCTGAGTTCTAATTTGATTGCCCTGTGGTCTGAGAAATGTTAGTCATTTCCGTTCTTTTGCATTTTGCTGAGAAGATTTAATTCCAATTATGTGGTCGAATTTTAAAGTAGGTGCAATGTGGTGCAGAGAAGAATGTATATTCTGTGGCTTTGGGCTGGAGTGTTCTGTAGATATCTATTAGGTCTGCTTGGTCCAGATCTGCGTTCAAGTCCTGGATACCCCTTGTTGATTTTCTCTGTCTCGTTGATCTGCCTAATATTGACAGTGGAAGTATTAAGTCTCCCACTATTATTATGCAAGAGTCTACATCTCTTTGTAGATCATTAAGACTTGCATTATGTATCTGGTATGCTCCTGTATTGGGTGCATATATATTTAGGATCGTTAGCTCTTCTTGTTGTATTGATCCTTTTCTCATTATGTAATGCCCTTTCTTTGTCTCTTTGATCTTTGTTGGTTTAAACTCTATGTTTTCTGAGACTAGGATTGCAGTCCCTGATTTTTTTTTTTTGTCTCTCCATTTGCTTGGTATATCTTCTTTCATCTTTTCGAGTTTATTTGTGTGTTTGCATGTGAGATGAGTCTCCTGAATACAGTACACCAATGGGTCTTGACTTTTATCAGGTTTGCCAGTCTGTATCTTTTTATTCTGGGGCATTCAGACTGTTTATATTTAAGGCTAATATTTGTTATGTGTGAATTTTGACCCTGTCATTTTGTTACTGGTTGTTTTTCCCATTGGTTAATGCAATTTCTTCATTGCGTTTGTTAGTCTTTATCATTGGTTTGTTTTTGCAGTGGCCAGTACTAGTTGTCTCATTTCTGTGTTTAAGTTCTTCCTTCAGGAGCTCTTTGTAAGGCATGTCTGGTGGTGTTACAATCTCTCAGTAGTTGCCTGTTCCAAAGCAATTTTATTTCTCCTTCATGTATGAAGCTTAATGTGGCTGGGTATGAAATTCTAGGTTGAAAGTTAATATACCTTAAGGATGTTGAATATTGGCCCCCAGCCTGTTCTGGCTTGCAGGGTTTTTTCATTTGAGAGATCCACTGTGAGTCTGATAGGCTTTCCTTTGTGGGTGACCCAAACTTTCTCTATGGCTCTCTGGCTGCCCTTAACATTTTTTTCTTTTTTCAACCCTGGTGAATCAGATGATTATTTGTCATGGAGTTGCCCTTGTTGAGGAGTATCTTTGTGGTGTTCTTTGTATTTTCTGTATTTGAATATTGGCCTGCTTTCTTAGATTGTTGAAGTTTTCCCCTGGATAATATCCTAAAGAATGATTTCCAACTTGGATTCATTCTCCCCAGTCACATCCAGTTTCACTGATCAAGCATAGATTAGGTCTTTTCATATAATCCCATATTTCTTGGATTCTTGTTCATTTCTTTTCATTCTTTTTTTTTTTTTTTTTTTTGCTTTTCTTGCCTTCTCTTTTTTATTTCATTGGATTTGATTGTCAATCTCTGATATCCTTTCTTCTGCTTGCTCTATTTGGCTATTGAAACTTGTATATGCTTTACAAAGTTCTCATGGTGTGTTTTTAGTTCCATCAAGACATTTATGCTTTTCTCTAGGCTGGTTATTCTAGTTAGCATTTCATCTAATCTTTTTTTTAACATTCTTAGTTTCTTTCCATTCGGTTGAAACATGATCTTTTTAGCTCAGAGATGTTCGTCAGATTCATTCTCCATCCTGTTTTGTTCTGCTGCTTGTGAGGAGTTGTGACTTCTCAGGGGAGGAGAGTTATTCTGGACTTGGATTATTTCATTCTTTTTGCACTGGTTTCTTCCCATCTTCATGGTTTTATCTGTCTTTTATGTTTGATGTTGGTGATTTTGGTGGGGTCTCTGAGTGGATGTTCTTTCTGTTAATATTGGAGTTATTTCTCCTGTATGAGGCTTTTTTTTTTAAACACAAGGGTCAGTGTGCCACCTAAGACAATCTGCACTTTGCCTCCGGAGGTGCTGCTGGGCTTCCTAGGTCTCAGCCAGGATGTTGTTTATTTTTCTTCTGGTTTCTGCTTACTCAGGTGAGATTATTCCTGCCTTCCTAATGGCCGGTGTGTTTGTCTTTGCAGAACATGCTTGTCACAGACAGAGCTCAGTCTAATGTGTTAACTGTGAAACTCTCTTGAGAGAGGGCTTCCACTTGCTGGATCTCGTAGGGGTGAGACCTGTCTGGCTGTATCATCCCACTCCCTGCTTTCAACTCTCCCCCTCCTCCTGTGGAACAGGCAGTTCCCTCCTCTAAGCCTTCTCAGTGTTAGTCCAAGCCTCCACCCTGTTCTGTGCTGAGCAGCACTGGGCTTGTGGGGGTTGTCGCCTGGGTCTGCAACTGGGGTTGGTTCTAGCCGGGCAGCGTTTTCCTGGACTGTGAGCTGCTGAAGTCAGGGAGTGAAGCACAGTATCTGAATCAGAGTACTGAAGGGTGAAGCCTCCCTCCCGATCTTCCATGCCATATGCGCTTTCCAGGTGGGGCTGTGCCCTTTCTTGCCTCTGCTGGTCCTCTTTTTTGCTACTGTCACCAGATTTTTTGGTTAATCCTGCTATTTAACCAGTCCCTTTGAAATGAATCCAGTACCTCGTTTGGTGATGGCGAAGTTCCCCTCACATTCTTGTGTCTCATTCGCTGGGAGACGCGCTGGGGAAAAGTTCACTTTCAGCCATCTTGGCGGAAGTCAAAAGTAAGATATTAAAAAAGAGCAGATAATTGAATACAGGTGTCCCTATCATCTTTTTCCCCCAAGATGTAACCTGAGACTTTGAATATCATTGCTTAAGTAAGCTTGCCCCTGATTGTTGATTGAGGGTGCATTTGGTGAAAAGCTGGAGCTTGTGATGAAATATAAACAGGTGTGAAATGGACAATTAACTGCAGGAATTTACACAATTAGTAAACTTAGAGGGAGATAATAAGTTGGAGCATCCTAGTGAGGGAAGAAAGCAAGCTCTGTGACAGTTCTGGGAAAAGCTATTTTTTAAGGAAATGTTGATTGAAGATATAAATTGTTAAGCTGTGCCATGAAGACTATATGGGCTATGGAAGGGATTCATCTATTAAAGCATCTGATGAATGGAACATTTGAACACACAAATCTATGTTAAGCAGGTTGGTGTCAATCCTTGCTGTTGTTACTACTTGGATATTAAATGTGGCATGGTAACAAGCTCTGCTTTATCATGGGCTGTTTCTCTCAGTGCTCTATCATGAAAGTTTCTTTTTTTTTTTTTTCCTTTTAGAGACAAGCTCTCTCTCTCTCTCTCTGTGTCACCAGGCTGAAGTGCAGTGGTGAAGCCATAGCTTACTGCAGCCTTCTGGACTCAAGGAATTCTTCCATCTCAGGTTTCTGAGTAGCAGGGAGTACAAGAGAGGTACACCATACCTGGCTATTCTTTTTATTTTTATTTATATAGAAATGGGGTGTTGCTATGTTGCTCCAGCTGGTCTTGGGCTCAAATGATCTCTCACCTTGGCCTGCCAAAATGCTGACATTACTAGCATAAGCCATTGAACTGGGCTTATAAATGTTTTTATGTTATCCAAAGCTGCCGACCATAGCACTTTGTAGGGTAGACAAGCTACCTAAAATGAAAGCGTGGCAGACAAACAACAAGGAAAGGAGCTAGAAAGTCAGCTGGCTTTGCCTGGTGATTTTACCAAAAAATGCATTTGCTTTTCTTATAGACAGCAATGGATCTAATTCAAGAGTATAATTTATAGCATGGTTTTTATCCTTGAATATCTCCCATGTCTTCTGAAAGTCTTACAGACTTTTCTCGCGTTCTGCCTTAGTCTTGGACTTTGCCCAACTGGTAAAAAATAACCTAGCATCAATCTGGCTTGGAAGGAATTAATACAAATGTATTAGAAGGGTTTTGGGATCTCCAAACTTACTACAAAAATTGAGAAATTGCATTGGGAAAATGACTGGAATGCAGCTAGACTTTAGAAGCAGCTGGAAGCAATGAATCAAAGGACATCATCGAGTCTTATGTCTGATTCTTTGTTTTCTCTTTCTGAATATAGACTTGCTTTTACATGGGGGATAAGAGGGTTCTCTGGAGTTTTCCTCAGTTACATTTTGTTTTTCTCTAGTACCGCTAGTGAGGGACAAAGTTCCATAATTCTGTACTAAAAATCCCAGGGCACAGTTTTGATTGGTGCAATTGGTAACCAGTTAGCAGAGGGTGAAGGATATTTCTTACTAGATGGTGTCTGGAAAGAGCAGGTACTAGTTTAGTGTCCAAAATATTTTTGAGCCATGATTATATGTCAGGTATGTGTTAGAGGCAGAGAGTGCAAGAGACACAAGCATTAAATTTGAGAGATAGGAACTTGTAGGCACAAGAATCATGGTATCTGAGAGATGTACAAGTCCATCCCATTCTTGGAACCTGGAAATAGGTTGCTAGTCATGGCACCTGGCTTCTTCAGTACACTGCCTTAAATAATGACTTCAAATGACAAAGGGGAATTAAGGTAGCAGATGGAATTATGTTTGCTAATCAGTAGACCTTCAAATAGGGAGAATCCATCCTGGTTGTGCACAGTATATTAACAAAGACCCTCCAATATGGATGCAAAAGCCTCAAGAGGAGATCCGAGCTGGTGTTAAGCAGTGTGAGAAGAGATAGCTGGACATTGCTGTCTCTGAGTATGAGAAAGCCAGGAGGAAGGATGCAGGTGGTGGCCTCTAAAAGCTGGAAGACACAGGGAAACTGATTATTTCTTAGAGCTTCTAGCAAGGACCCTGACAGCCATGCAGACACCTTGAGTCTAGCTCTATGGAAGATACTTTGACCAGTGGAAGAAACTCTACCTGTGGAAAAAACTCTAGCCCCACTGAAGAAAGTCTGAAGAAACTGTAAAACAATAAATGTGTGGCCGGGTGCAATGGCGCACACCTGTAATCCCAGCACTTTGGAAGGCCGTGGTGCGTAGATGATGAAGACAAGATATCAAGACCACTGTGGCCAACATAGTGAAACCCCATCTCTACTAAAAATACAAAAATTAGTTGGGCATGGTGGTGCGCTCCTGTAGTCCCAGCTACTCAGAAGGTTTAGGCCGGAGAATCACTTGAACCTGGAGGGCAGAGTTTGCAGTGAGCTAAGATTGCTCGACTGCATACACCCTGGTGGTAGAGTGAGACTGTCTTTTTAAAAAAGTAAAAAAAAAAAGAAGAATAAATCTGTGCTGTTTCAAGCTTACTAAGTTTGTGGAGATTTGTCATAGTGGTAATAGAAAACTAAGAAAGAGTTTAACCACCCTTTAATATTATTTGAAATTAATAAAGAATTATCACTCAGATAACAAAGTTTAGAGCTGCTGAAGTTGTTTGTTTTGAGTTTCTCACCCTGCCTCCATTCTGTGATTCTAGTAGTTGAAAACACTCTTGAGCACTTAGAGCTTTCTACCTTCCTCAGGTATGCCAAGGAGACCATATAGATTTTAGGCCATATATTTTAGGGCAGACATTTTTCATATTTTTTAAAAAAATTTCTTTTATAAAAATTTGAGAGTTAGGTACCCTGTCTCTGAAGGGATCTTGCACTGTTGCCTAGGCTCTAGTGCAGTGGCAAAGTCATAGCTCACTGCAGTTCCAAACTCCTGGGTACAACTGATTCTACTAACTCAGTCTCCTGAGTGTCTGGGACTACAGGATGAGACTATCTTGAGGTTCAGAGAAGAAGCATGTTTACATTTCTGCAAATTAGAAAAACTAGTGGCAGATTTTTTAGTTTATTTTTTGAAATAGAATTTTGCTTTTATTGCCTGGGCTGAAGTGCAATGGTGCGATCTCGGCTTACAGAAATGTCTGCCTCCCAAGTTTAAGTGATTCTCCTGCCTCAGCCTCCCGAGTAGCTGGGATTACAGGCATGTGCCACCACACACAGTTAATTTTTGTATTTTTAGTAGAGATGGGGTTTCACAATGTTGGTCAGGCTGGTCTTGAACTCCTGACCTCAGGTGCTTTGCAAAAAAACAATGAAGAAAAAATCCCTATTAGATTTGTGTCACAATTTTCAGCAACCATGACTGGTTAATTTTTTTTTTTTATAATAGACAATTTTTTGAATTTATATTTTTTATAACAGTACAAATAGAGGGTGTATAATTTTTATAACACAGTACAGATAGGGGGTGTATATTTTTTACAACAGAGTACAAATAGTGAGTTTACATTTTTTATAAAAGACAAATTTTTGAGTGTTTATATTTTTATAACAGGCGCGGTGGCGCGTGCCTGTAGTCTCAGCTACTTGGGAGGCTGAGGTGGGAGGATCGCTTGAGCCCAGGAGTTCTGGGCTGTAGTGTGCTATGCCGATCGGGTGTCCGCACTAAGTTCGGCATCAATATGGTGACCTCCCCGGGAGCGGGGGACCACCAGGTTGCCTAAGGAGGGGGTGAACCGGCCAGGTCGGAACGGAGCAGGTCAAAACTCCCGTGCTCATGAGTAATTTTTAAACTTTTTAAAGAGTTGGAGCTTTCCCATGTTGCCCAAGCTGGTCTGGAACTCCTACCTTCAAGTGATTGTCTCATCTAGACTCCAGCGTTCTGGCATTACAGGCATGAACTAACATGCCCATTGACAGTTTGCAAATTTGACATTTTGCATCATGTTAATAGCCCATGGCAAATTGTCTTAAATGGCATATTAAAAAGACAGAAAGTTTTGACACGGGGAAATAATAAAGGTCATTTAATTTTTTTCAGGCAGCTGTAACAGATTATCAGAGTAGATTGCTTTGAATGACATATAACAAAATATTCAAATTATTCTGTCTCCATTACTTCTTTATAGTTTTACTTGTGATGGCAGCTGCAGCTTTACATGTGTTATTTCCCACTTACAAACACTGCTCTCAAAATCCTCTGGCTTCCTTCCAGCTACAGTTTAAGCTGTGAGTCTCCTCTGACCTTTTCAAGGTACAACTTGTTTACTCCCTCCCCCACCAAAACTTGTTTGCTGGAGTTTGAATGCTTTACCCCATAGCAGATCAGTCATTATGGGCAAGTGACTCAGCTTGCATGGGCCACAGTGTCCTTGTGTCTAAAATAGAGGTGGCTCAGAGGTTTAAGGTTTTAATCTATATAAAGTGCTCAGTAGTCAGCACATACAAGCACCCTATAATCTGATGTTAGTGCAACATCATTAATAATAGAAGAGAGAACCTGAAAATTTTAGAGAAATTGCATTTGCAGAGTGGGTCTAGAATGTGTATTAATCCAGGAATAATAAATGTTGATCGTCTCTGACATAACTATTCATTGCAGTACTTAGGGGAAAGCTTAAGAAATAAGACAGCATCTCATCATTTCTGGCAGTTTCTATTATGGTTTTCACAGAACAGAATTTTGTAAGGAATAACATTTTAAAAATGAGCCAGCTATTATCATTCTGCTTTATTCCTAACTTTAGTCTTTTTTGAGCCCCAGTTGTCATATGGATTTTGAGCATATGTGAAATTAGATAAATTAATCACAAGGAAAGAATTAGAATGACTTTTTGGAAAAGTTTCTTAAACCATCAAATGGCAATAACAGTACTCGTGTGTGAGAATAAATATAAATTAATTTTGTTTCTCTTGTTATCTAGACACACAAAGTCCAATTGTACATATATAGTCACAAAATCTACCTGATAAATGAAAACTATGTTAACACAGTGAGACAGATGTTTTAACCAATCATCATCAATAGGACAACCAGGTGAACAAAATTAAATATCTCATTTTTTTCTGTCAATTGGTTGTTTACTGTTGTGTAGACATAACTTATCACTAAAGATAATTATGAAAGATTATTAAATAAAAGACTCCTCCCACACGGATTAATTGCAAAATATTTAGTATTTTTTGTAAGCAGAGTTAAACAATGGTGAATTTCTGAGAGCATGTTTCTCTCCCCCAGCTCAAAAAACTTTCAGTAATTTGAATGCCCAATAATAATCTTATCGAGGTTTTAGAAATTACACATTTGGAATAATAATACTTGGTAGTATGAATTATGCCTGTTTGAGTAATTAAGAAATAGCTTTTCCTAACGAAGAACATTTTCCATTACATACATAAATGCAGTGCATGGATTTTAATTCAATTCAATTTGCAATTTAGATTACTGTCATAATTTGAACAAAACAGATTACCTAGAATATATGAAAAATCAAATTTTCATAGTGTGTATCACAAGAAATTTTTTTTTTGAGAAATTGTCGGAGATAGGTAGAAATTTTAGGTACACCTAGTCCACTGGAATATTTGGCCATTTAAAACAATTAGCTCTATTTATCTGGGAGTCTTGTTCTTAAAATGTTGTAGTCTTTTATTTTATTTTTTATTTTTTCAGATAATTTATTTATTTTACTTTAGGTGCATACTATATCTGGCATTTCTCCCCATGTTATCACTCCCCAGACCCCACTGTCTCTCCCCTACCCCCACAACTGTCCCCTGTGTGTGATGCTCCTCTTCCTGAGTCCACATGTTCTCATTGTTCAACACCCACCTATGAGTGATAACATACAGTGCTTGGCTTTCTGTTCATGGGTCAGTTTGCTGAGAATGGTGCTTTCCAGATTCAAACAAGTCCCTACAAAGGACACAAACTCATTCCTATTTTTATGGCTGCGTAGTATTCCATGGTGTATATGTACCACATTTCTTTGTCCAGTCTATTACTGATGGGCATTTGGGTTGGTTCCAGGTCTTTGCTATTGTACACAGGGCTGCAATGAACATACGTGTGCATGTGTCTTTATAGTACAACGATTTATATTTCTTTGGGTATATACCCAATAGTGAGATTGCTGGGTCAAATGGAATTTCTATTTCTAGGTCCTGGAGAAGTCGCCACACTGTCTTCCACAATGGTGGAACTAATTTACACTCCCACCAACTGTGTAAAAGTGTCCCATTTCTCCACATCCTCTCCAGCATCTGTTGTCTCCAGATTTTTTAATGATCACCATTCTAGCTGCCGTGAGATGATATCTCAGTGTGGTTTTGATTTGCATTTCTCTTAATGGCCAGTGATGATGAACATTTTTTCATATGTTTGTTGGCCTCACTTATGTCCACTTTTGAAAAGTGGCTGTTCATATCCTTCACTCACTTTTGAATGGGGTTGTTTGTTTTTTTCTTGTATATTTGTTTTAGTTCTTTGCAGATTCTCGGATATTAGCCCTTTGTCAGATGGGTATATTGCAAAAATTTTTTTGCCAGTCTGTGTCTTTTGATTGGGGCATTTAGGTCATTTACATTCAATGTTAATATTGCTATGTGTGAATTTGATCCTGCCTTTTTGTCTACTGGTTGGTTTTCTTTCCCATTAAGTTCACTCATTTTCTTCATTGCATTTTTGGTCTTTACCAACTGGTTTGCTTTTGCAGTGATTGGTACTTCTTACCTTTCCATGCTTATCTTTTACTTTCAGGAGCTCTTGTAGGGCAGGTCTGGTGGTGTCAGAGTCTCTCAGTAATTACTTGTCCATAAAGGATTTTATTTCTCCTTCTCTTATGGAGCTGAGTTTGGCTGGATATGAGATACTGGCTTGAAAGTTCTTTTCTTTAAGGATGTTGAATATTGGCCCCCACCTGTTTTCTGGCTTGTAGGGTTTCTGCCGAGAGATCTGCTGTGAGTCTGGTTGGCTTCCCTCTGGTTGACCTGACCTTCTCTCTCGGCTGCCCTTAGCATTTTTTCTTCATTTCCACCCTGGTGAATCCTACAATTATGTGCCTGGATAATATCCTGGATTGTGTTTTCTGGCTTGGATTTATTCTCCCCGTCATACTCAGGTACACTGATCAAGCATAGATTAGGTTTTTTCACATAATCCCATATTTCTTGGAGGCTTTGTTCATTTCTTTTCACTCTTTTTTCTCTTGTCTTGCCTTTTCTTTTTATTTCATTGAGCTGATCTTCAATCTCTGATATCTTTCCTCTGCTTGATTGATTCAGCTATTAAAACTTGTGTTTGCTTCATGTAGTCTTGTGCTGTGTTCTTCAACTCCATCAAGTCGTTTATGTTCTTCTCTAAGCTGGTTATTCTAGTTAGCATTTCATCTAACCTTTTTTCAAGGTTTTTGGTTTCTTTGCATTGAGTTAAAATGGGTTTTTCACCTCTGAAAGTTTGTTATTATCCACCTTCTGAATCCTGTTTCCGTCAATTCTTCCAACTTCTTCTAGGTCAAGTTGTGATCCTGTGTTTTGAGGAGTTGTGATCCCTTGAAGGAGAAGAGGTGTTCTGGTCTTTGATGTTTTCACCTTTTTTGCACTGGTTTTTTCCTGTCTTTGTGGATTTACCTGGCTGTGTTATCAGGGAGCTGCTTGATGAGGTCGCTTGTCTGCCCTCGGGGCGCTACTGGGTTTCTAGGGTCTCCTTCAGGTTACTAAGGAAGCTTCCTGTGTCTTTTTTGTTTATGCTGGGAGATTAGGCCTGCCTCTTCCACTGACCTGTAGGCACTGCTAGGTTGTCCAGAACACAGTCCTGTGGCTACGTTGGCCTTCCCGTATTTTTTGTTAAAACATCTAGCCCAGTCCCACCCCTTGTAGTGGTGGGTCGTGTCCTACCTCCACTGGGCTGGATCACTCAGGGTTCCTCTCAGACTGCGGCACTGGGCTACACAACCCGCTAGAGTCAGAGCTTCAGCCCTCTTGGGGGTTTGTCGGGGAGGGGAGGGGACCCACCCAGCTGCACCAGGCAGTCTCCCCTTTCAGCTTTCTCTCTTTGTGTTCATGGGTTAGGGCCGCCCAGCTGCTCCCACTTCCAGGTCCCTCTCTCTGGGTGGGGAGAGGGGCAATAACTCAGTCTGCAGACTCTTATTCAACTCCACACTTGTAATTCCCGGCACTTGACTGGCAAAGATCCCCTGTTGTGTGTGTTGCTGAGGCTTTGGGGAAGCGTGTATCTGGACCAGAGTGCCAGAGGTGGAGATCTGACTCGCCAATGAGATGCACCTTCTGGGTGAAGCAGCACCCCCCTCCCCCACCTCAGTTTGCCCCTGAGTTGGGCTTTGCTCACCCTCGGACCAGACCCGTTGAAATGCACCTGGTACCTCAGTTGGAGCTAGGAGATCTCTGGGTTTTTGTGTCTCTTTCACTGGTTGTTGTGCACTGGAGTTGTGTCTAATCCACCATCTGGGATCCTCTCATTGTAGCCTTATTTGTTATTCGTTAAATAGCTGGAATTTGAACACTGACTGCTTATTTTCCATAGGATTTAGCCAAATTATTTATTTATTTATTTAATGTTTTTATTTATTTTATTTTAGGTGCATACTATAACTGACATTTCCCCCCCATGTTATCCCCTCCCCACCCTTCCCTCCTTCCCCACCCCCATTTTTCTCTCCCCTACCCACACAACTGTCCCCTGTGTGTGATGCTCCTCTCCCCTGGGTCCACGTGTTCTCGTTGTTCAACACCCACCTATGAGTGAGAACATACGGTGTTTGGCTTTCTGTTCTTGGTTCAGTTTGCTGAGAATGATGGTTTCCAGATTCATTCAAGTCCCTACAAAGGACACGAACTCATCGTCTTTTATGGCTGTGTAGTATTCCATGGTGTATATGTACCACATTTTCTTTGTCCAGTCTATCATTGATAGGCATTTGGGTTGGTTCCAGGTCTTTGCTATTGTACACAGGGCTGCAATGAACATACGTGCCCATGTGTCTTTATAGTAGAACGATTTATAGTTCTTTGGGTATATACCCAGTAGTGGGATTGCTGGGTCAAATGGAACTTCTATTTCTAGATCCCTGAGAAATCGCCACGCTGTCTTCCTCAATGGTTGAACTAATTTACATTCACACCAACTGTGTAAGAGTGTTCCCATTTCTCCACATCCTCTCCAGCATCTGTTGTCTCCAGATTTTTTAATCATTGCCATACTAACTGGAGTGAGATGATATCTCAATATGGTTTTGATTTGCATTTCGCTAATGACCCAGTGATGACAAGCATTTTTTCATATGTTTGTTGGCCTCATATATGTCTTCTTTTTTGAAAAGTGTCTGTTCATATCCTTCACCAACTTTTGAATGGGGTTGTTTGTTTTTTTCTTGTGTATCTGTTTTTTGTTCTAAGTAGATTCTGAGTATTAGTCCTATATCAGATGAGTAGATTGCAAAAATTTTTTCCTATTCTCTTGGTTGCTCATTCACTCTAATGATGGCTTCTTTTGCTGTACAGAAGTTCTGGAGTTTAATTAAATCCCCTTTGTCTATCTTGGCTTTTACTGCCATCGCTTTTGGTGTTTTAATCATGAAGTTCTTGCCTATGCCTGTGTCCTGGATGGTTTTGCTTACGTTTTCTTCGGTGTTTTTATGGTGTTAGGTTTTATGTTTAAATCTTTGATCCATCTCGGAGTTAATTTTAGTGTAAGGGAGTCAGGAGGGGTCCAGTTTCTGCTTTCTGCACATAGCTAGCCAGTTTCCCCCAACACCATTTAGTAAATATGGAGTCCTTTCCCCATAGCTGGTTTTTGCTGGGTTTGTCAAAGATCAGATGGTTGTAGATGTGTGGTGTTTCTTCTGGGCTCTCTGTTCTGTTCCATTGGTCTATGTCTCTGTTTTGGGTACCACCACCATGCTCTTTAAGTTACTGTAACCTTGTAGTATAGTTTGAACTCCAGCAGTATGATGCCTCTGGCTTTGTTCTTTTTGCTTAGGATTGTCTTGGCTATGTGGGGTCTTTTGTAATTCCATATGAGGTTTAAAGTGTTTTTTTCCAGTTCTGTGAAGTAGGTCATTGGTAGCTTGATGGGGATAGCATTGAATTTATAGATTACTTTGGGCAGTGTGGCTATTTTCATGATACTGATTCTTACCAACCATGAGCATGGAATGTTTTTCCATCTGTTTATGTCCCTCTTTTATTCCTTAAGCAGTTTTTTGTAGTAATCCTTGAAGAGGTCCTTTACATCCTTTTTTACTCTGTATTTCTAGGTATTTTATTCTCTTTGTAGCAATTGTGAATGGGAGTTCACTTTTGATTGGCTCTCTGTCTGTGTGTTATTGGTATATAGGAATGCTTGTGATATGTGCACATTGACTTTTTATCCTGAGACTTTGCTGAAGTTGCTTATCAGTTTGAGAAGATTTTGAGCTGAGATGATGGGGTCTTGTAGATATATAATCATGTCATCGGCAAATAGAGACAGTTTGACTTTCTCATTTCCTAATTGAATATCATTCATTTCTTTTTCTTGCCTGATTGCTCTGGCTAGACTCCAATAATATGTTGAATGGGAATGGTAAGAGAAGGGAAGCCTTATCTGATGCCTGATTTTAAAGGGAATTCTTCCAGCTGTTGCCCGTTCAGTATGATAATGGCTGCAGGTTTGTCATATATAGCTTTTATCATTTTATGATATGTTCCATCAATACCTAGTTTATTGAGAGTTTTTAGCATGAAGAGCTGTTGAAGTTTATTGAAGGCCTTCTTGTATCTACTAAGATAATCATGTGGTTTTTTGTCTTTTGTTCCATTTATGTGATGGATTACATTTATGGATTTGCATACATTGAACCAGCCTTGCATCATCAGGATGAAGCCAACTTGGTCATGATGGATAAGTTTCTTGATGTGCTGCTGCAATCTGTTTGCCAGTATTTTATTGAAGATTTTTGCATCAATATTCATCATGGATATTGGCCTGAAGTTTTCTTTTTAAGTTGTCTCTGCCTGGTTTTAGTATCAGGATGATGTTGATCTCATAAAATGGTTAGGGTGGATTCCCTCCTTTGTATTGTTTGATACAGTTTCAGAAGGAATGGAACCAGCTCCTGTTTGTATGTATAGTAGAATTTGGCTGTGAACCCATCTGGACCTGGACATTTTTTTGGTTGGTAGGCTATTGATTGCTGCCTCTGCTTCAGCCCTTTTTAATGGTCTATTCAGGATTTCAACTTCTTCCTGGTTTAGGCTTGGTAGTATACAAGTATCTAGGAATTTACCCATTTCTTCCTGGTTTACTGGTTTATTTTAGTAGAGCTGTTTGTAGTAAGCTCTGATGGTAGTTTGTATTTCTGTGGGATCAGTGGTAGTATACCCTTTACCATTTTTTATTGCATCTGATTCTTTTCCCTTTTCTTCTTTTATTAGTCTGGCTAGCAGTCTATTTTGTTGATCTTTTCAAAAAAACCTCCTAGATTTATTGATTTTTTGAAGAGATTTTTGTGTCTCTATCTCCTTCAGTTCTGCTCTGATCTTAGTTATTTCTTGTCTTTTGCTAGCTTTTGAATTTTTATGATCTTGCTCCTCTAGCTCTTTCAAATTTTATGATAGTGTCAATTTTAAATCTTTCCTCTCTGTTCTTGTGGGCTTTTATTTCTCTAAATTTCCACTTGACACTGCTTTAAAGGTGTCCCAGAGTTTCTGATAAGTTATTTCTTCATTCTGATTGGTTTTGAAGAACATCTGTATTTTTGCCTTCATTTCATTGCTTATCCAGTCGACACTCAGAAGCAAGTTGTTCAGTTTCCAAGTGTTTGTTTGGGTTTGAGTATGTTTCTTAATCCTGAGTTCTAGTCTAATTGCGCTGTGGTCTGATAGATGGTTCATTATGATTTCCTTTCTTTTGCATTTGCTGAGGAGTAATTTGCTTCCAATGATATGGTCAATTTTACAGTAAATGCAATGTGGTGCTCAGAAATGTGTATATTATGTGGATTAGGTGTGGTGTGTTTTTGTATATGTGTATTAGGTCTGCTTGGTCCAGCTGTGCATTCAAGTCCTGGCATTTTGTTAATTTTCTCTCTCATTAATCGTGTATAATATTGTCAATGGAGTGTTAAAGTCTTCTACTATTATTGTGTGGGAGTCTAAAACTCATTTTAGATAGTTAAGAACTTGCTTTATGTCTGTGAGTGCTCCTGTGTTGGAGACATACGTATTTAGGATAGTTAACTGTTCCTGTAGATTGATCATTTTACCATTATGTAGTGTCCTTCTTTGTCTGTTTTGATTTTGTTGATTTGAAGTACATTTTATCAGAAACTAGGATTGTGACCCTTGCTTTTCTTTGTTCTCCATTTGCTTGGTAAATCTTCTTCCAAGTCTTCGTTTTGAGTCTATGTGGGTCTTTGTATATGAGGTGGGTTTCCTGAGTGTAGCACACTGATGGGTTTTGACGTTTTATCCAGTTTGCCAGTCTGTGCCTTTGATTGGAGCATTTAGGCCATTCGCATTTAGATGTTAATATTGTTGTGTGTGAGTTTGATCCTGCCACTTCACTACTGACTGGTTTTCTTTCCCATTAGTTGACTCATTTTCTTCATTGCATTTTTGGTCTTTGCTAACTGGTTTGCTTTTCGTGACTGGTACTTGTTCCTTTCCATGCTTAGTGTTTCTTGCAGGAGCTCTTGTAGCAGTCTGGAGGTGACAAAATCTCCCAATAATTGCTTGTCCATAAATGATGTTATTTCTCCTTCACTTATGAAGCTTAGTTTGGCTGGATATGAGATTCTGGGTTGAAAGTTATTTTCTTAAGGATGTGAATATTGGCCCCCACTGTCTTCTGGCTTGTAGGTTTGTGCTGAGAAATCTGCTGTGAGTCTGATTGGCTTCCCTCTGTGGGTGACCTGAGCTTCTCTCTGGCTGCCTTAGCATTTTTTCCTTAATTTTGACCCTGGTGAATCTGTGAGTTATGTGCCTTGGGGTTGCTCACTTTGAGGAATATCTTTGTGGAGTTGTGTGTATTTCTTGAGTTGGAATTTGGACTGCCTTGCTAAGCTTGGGAAGTTATCCTGGGTAATATCCTGGAGTGTGTTTCCAGCTTAGATTAATTCCTCCCATCATATTCAGGTACACCAATAGAGCATAGGTTAGGTTTTTCACATAATCCCATATTTCTTGGAGGCTTTGTTCCTTTCTTTTCACTCTTTTTTCTCTTGTCTTGCCTTCCCTTTTTATTTCATTGAGTTGATATTCAATATCTGATATCCTTCTTCTGCTTGATTATTTCGGCTATTGCCTATGCAAGAATCTTCAGTGTTCTTCACATGTACCCCAGAACCTAAAATGCAATTAAAAAAAAAAAAACTTGTATTTTCTTCACTTAGTTCTTGTGCTTTCAGACTCCATCAAGTTGTTTATGTTATTTTCTAAGCTGGTTATTCTAGTTAGCATTTTGTCTAGCCTTTCAAGGTTTTGTTTCTTTGCATTGAGTAGAACGTGTTCCTTTAGCTCAGAAAAGTTTGTTATTATCCACCTTCTGAAGCCTATTTCTGTAAATTCGTCACACGCCTTGGTAGAGTAGTGATCCTGTGTTGTTGAGGAGTTGTGATCCCTTGAAGGAGAAGTGGTTTTGTGGTCTCTGATGGTTTCATCTTTTTTGTGCCATTTTCTTCCCATCTTTGTGGATTTACCTGGCTATGTTGTCAGGGAGCTGCTTGATGAGGTGACTTGTCTGCCTGTGGGAGGTGCTACTGGGTTTATTAGGGACTCCTTCAGGTTATTAGGGAAGCTTCCTTTGTCTTTTTTATTTATTCTGGGAGGATTAGGCCCTCCTCTTCCGCTGACCTGTAGGCACTGCTGTGTTGTCAAGTACGCCATCCTGTTACTACATAGGCTTCCTGTGTTTTTGGTTAAAACATGTAGCCCAGTCCCACCCCTCTAGTGGTGGGTTGTGCCCTCCTCCACTGGGCTTGATCATTCAGGGTTCATCTCACACTGGCACTGGCTGTGCAACCCACTACAGTCAGAGCTCAGCCCTCTGGGGTTTGTCGGGGAGGGTAGGGACCTGCTCAGCTGCACTTGGCCATCTCCCCTTCAGCTTCCTCTCTCTCTGGTCATGGGGTAGGGCCCACTCGACTCCTCCTACTTACACCTCCCTCTCTCTTAGGCAGGGGCAGGGGGTGATAGCTGAGTCTGCAGGCTCTTATTCAACTCTGTGCTTGTTATGCCCAGCTCTTGACTGGCAAAGATCTCCTGTTCTGTGTATTGCTGAGGCTTTGGGGGAAAGTGCTGTATCTGGACTGGATTGCCAGTGAGAGTGCCTCCAACTCACTGGTCAGATGCACTTTCTGGGTGAAGCAGCACCCCTCCCTGCCTCGGTCTGCCCTGAGTGGGCTTTGCTCACCATTGAACCAGACTCATTGAAATGCACCTGGTACCTCAGTTGGTGCTAGGAGATCTCTGGATTTCTGCATCTCTCTCACTGGGTGTTGTGCACTGGAGTTGTGTCTAATTGGCCATTTTGGATCTCTCTCTATTTGCTGTTTTTTGAGACAGAGTCTCACACTGTTACCCAGGCTGCAGTGCAGTGGTGCAGTGTTCACTCACTGCAATGTTCGCCTCCCAGGTTCAAGAGACTCTCTTGCCTCAATCTCTCGTGTAGCTGAGACTACAGGTATCCACACCACTCCTGGTAAATTTTTGTACCTTTAGTAGAGATGGAGTTTCACTATGTTGACCAGCTTTGACTTGAACTCTTGACCTCAGGTGATCTGCCTGCCTTGGCCTCCCAAAGTGCTGGGATTACAGATGTGAGCCACCATGCCTGGCCTAGCCAAGCCATTTAACCTTTTAAATATTTAATGTCCTCACCTAGTAAAAATAAGAGCAATATGGTTATATATCCTCTGATTTATTTTTAGCATTATAGTGATTTGGGAGGAAACAATTATAAGAAATAATTATAAAATAGATAAGATTAGTGCATTCTTGGAACTAATGTCAAGTTAATTCAATATCAGTAACTTTGTCTTTCACTGGAAGATTCTTTGCCTGAATGAGGTACTGGAGGCTATTGTTGAGAGTAGGTCCTGTCTTCCTAGTTTCCTTTTTGGTTCTCCTAAACCATAATGACTCCTTTTAACATTCTCTGTTATGTTGAAAAATCCTTTTCCTTGATGCAATAACAGTCAAACTGCAGTGAAAATTAACAGAAATTTGGAAGTTGTGAGTTCCGTATTTGAGAGTGACAGAAAGTTTGTGGATCAAAAACATCCGCTCTCAACAAATATATCAGATCTGGCTAAATGACACAATCAGCTTAAAGACAAAGGAACAGTAGAAAAACATGCCAAGTAATCTATTCATGGAATCGCTACCAGTAAAATAAAACAAAGACAAGATAGTGTAGTCCACTTTATTATTTCAGTCTAATATTATGTATTGAGGTTCAGAGTAGCAGGTAGAGCTTTCTAGAAATTAAAAAGTGGTAGCTGCCTCTGTAATCCTAGTACTTTGGGATCTAAGTGAGTGGATAGCTTGATCCAGGAGTTTAGACTAGCCTGGGCAACATGACAAAACCTGTCCCTAACAGAAAAAAAAACAGCTGGGCATAGTGGTGCTAGCCTGTAGTCCCAGCTATTTTGGGGACTAAGGCAGAAGATTGCTTGAGCTGGAGAGATCAAGGCAGCCAGCAGTGAGCCAAGATCACAGCAGTGTACTCCAGCCTGGGTGTACAGTCAGACCCTTTATCTAAAAAAGGAAGAAAAGAAAAACATTTCCCTGTTACATTTACATATCTGATAATAACTTTTAATGGTGAATGTATGCATTGTATGTGGTCTGTGGTGTGTGTGTGTGAATGGTGCTGAAGGAAGCACATAGGGAAAGTATCCATAATTCAGTTAAAATCAAATATGTTACAGTTTTCTTTGAATTGCAAAGTTACAAAACACCTAAACTACTATACAGCCTCTTCCTCCCTGAAACTGGAAACATCTTAAAGTCTCCTTCAAGCCAGACATCCTCTTGGTCTGCTGTGCAGGTTGTGGGCACAATGCTCAGGTTTGTCTCTGAGAAATCCCTGTTGCCATCAGAAAGAAAAAATACAGCATGTACTGATTTGTCTCAGGCAAAGGAGCTCTTCTTGTGGGTTTGAGACAGATATGAAAATTGTAGGTTCCTTTTTTCTTCCTTAAAGTGGTTATCTTTAGCTACATTCTACTCCCCTCTCTGTCTTTATGACATAAACGTTCACTCAACAAGGAACTATCTAATTTTCACCTAACATCCTGTCTCTCTGTCACATATGGACTTTAGCTCCAGTCAGGCCAATGATGATATTCATTTCCTAATTTCAGTTACACTCTGGATATATTTGTCTCTTTTCCATTGTTTGTAATGTTCACAGACATTTCACATAGCTCATTTAAAAAGAATTATTAAAAAATACATTATTGTTTTCAATTAGCATATACAAGGCCTTAGGTGAGTGTAAGTGGGTATGTAGAATGATCTAACCCAACTGCTGGAAAACTAAGTGGGAAAGCCCATTGATATGTGACCCAACTAAACCAACCTTCATAAAAAGCATAAAGTCTTCAGTAGACTACTTTAGGGTTTGGGGAAAGGAAGATGAACGTGAATCTGAAAGTAGATGTTTTCTATGGAGGACCCTTGATAGAAAGGTTTTCATCCGGTCTTGAGATAAATACACAGAACGTAAACATATAGTTGAGCAGTGAGTGAATGCTCTCTATGGTTCCTAAAACTGAAGCCCCTTGTTTATTGCTTCTTTAGCTGCACAGAGACATGAAAAGATGCAAAACTGGGAGAGGAGGAGATAAAATTATGAAAAAACTGGAGAAGAGTGCAATGATGTTGTAATTTAACATGCAAAGCTACTCACTTGGGTATTGTTTACATTGTTATGTTGCAACATTAGGAGGTTCATAAATAGAATTCCATGCAAACCAATTCTAATAACTTACTTTTTTCTTCTTAGCAGACTATACAATAGAGTAAATCAAAAAATCTGAAGTTTTGCTCTTTACCAAATTCAAATATACGTTTTATTACCTGGCATTTAAATCATTAACACAAAAGCTTTAAGGCTCTGCCAAATTTCTAAGAGTAGTAAAATACATTCATAATTTTATATTGGAAATATATTAACTTACATAACTAGTATGAAATCAATGAAATCGAGTTATGTTTTGTGTGTTTATAAAATGTTTAAATTTAAAAATAGTAAACCTTAGAAAACTACCGCTTTCTCGAAGAATATTAAAATGTTAACAAATTATTTAATTTTGAGCTAAAACCAGATAATAATAGGAACAGATTTCACAACTGCACATTTTATAAGGATCTTTGCATTTTATATTTTGTTTGTTTTATAGGAGGAGACATTTGGTGTATTGAATATAATACTAGAAATTTACCTGGGCAAAAGTAATAGGATCAACTTAGACTTTAACCACAGAATAACATCTTCCAAGGAAAAGGAGCTTTTGGGGTAATTTAACCAAAACTCTTTCCCATACAGTATTTCCCTCTTTGTTAAGCTTTGGTACTGAGAGCAGAGGTGAAGTATCCTTCCCTGAGATCCTAGAAGTTGAATATAATTTTGGTTTTTCAAATCTGCCCCTCTCCAGTATATGGCAAACTTTTTGAAGACCCAGAGCATTTTAGAGATAAAAGAATGAGTCATGTACTTCCTTGCATGAAGCAAATGAATGAACCATCAGTGCCTGACCACTAGATATTTTTTTGAACCTAACAAATAAAAATGTTTGCAGGTTTTTCACTTAATTATTAGAAAGGGAAGGGGTTGGTGATGTTTACCTGAGCAGTCTCGCAATGGTGCAGTTTTGAATTTTTCCTTTCTCACCTAATACATAGCTTTGGAAAGCTTAGAAAATATGTTATCATGTTCCTTCTAGGTAGTCTTTTGCAAGCATCCTCTTGAGTGTCAAGCATTGATTCTCATGCATCACATGACACGTTATGAATACACCCAGAGGTTTAGGTGAGTTTTTTTTTTTGTTTTTTGTTTTTGGCAAATGCATTAAACACTTGGCTTCAATTTATTAAGCCAGAAGCACGTATTTTTATTTTAAAAGTAACCGTTTGTAATATGCTTAAAAATTAAAAGAAAATAGGATACCTCTACTTCTTCTGACAAACTGTCAGCATACAAGACAGTAAAACCATTTGTTGCTGAAGCTCAGTTTTTCCCACTATGCTGAATCCACATTTACCAGCCAGTCCAGGATCCTGTTTACTGCAAGTTTTCCTGAAACACTGGGCCTGTTAGGTGTTAAAAGGAGGGAAGGCAGCATACAAGTGTGATAGAATGACCAATAAACTAACTGGTTTATAGTTTTGAGAAAGCAGATGGTTGTCTATTTTTAAATGCAGTTAGCTATAATTTGAATACAGAAGGTATCAATTTCCAAAAAATTGAATGCAGGATTCATTTCCAAGAAAAATGCATAGGCTGAAAATAACTGAGCTCATCATTTGGAATGCTTATTTTAAGACTTAGGTTAAAATGAGCTTCATCTTGCATTTTATTCAACTTAAGGTTTTGTACTTATTATTATAATGATGATGATCATCATCATCATATTAAGAACATCATCCAAATCATCACCATCATGATTATCTAAATTTAAGTAGCTATGAGAAGGTATGTGAGATCCTAACTTGAGAGGAATCAATTTCTTTGAGATTTCCTATTTTTATTTTAGACTGTAGAGCATGGGTGAACGTGTGTTTTTTGTTTGTTTGTTCCAGCTTTTCTTCTTGTTGTTCTTTTTTTTAAATCTTTAAGTTCTGGGTTCATGTGCAGGAAGTGTAGTTTTGTTGTACAGGTATATACATGCCATGGTGGTTTGCTTCAACCATCTACCTATCATCTACATTAGGTATTTCTCCTAATACCATCTCTCCCTATCTTGCCATCCCCCAACAGGCTCCAGTGTGTAATGTTCCCTCCCTTTGTCCATGCATTCTTATTGTTCAGCTCCCACATATGAATGACAATATGTGGTGTCTGGTTTTCTGTTCCTGTGTTAGATTCTGAGAATGATTGTTTCCAGCTTCATCCATTTTCCTGTAAAGGACATGAACTCATCCTTTTTTATTGTTGCATAATATTTCCATGGTAATATCTGACATATTTTCTTCATCCAATCTTAGACTACATCATAGATAGTAAAGTTTTCTCTTAACATGGGTTTTGAGTTGACTTGTATATAGTTGAATTGTGTTCTCCAAGAAATTTATGTTGCTATCTTAACTCCTGTGCCTAGGAATTTTACCTTATTTTGAAACAGCATTTCTGCAAATGCAGTCAAGGTAAGATGAGTTTATATTGTGTTAGAGAAGATCCTAAACCCAATATGATTGGAAACCACCAGGAACTCAGAACAACTCAATCAAAGGCAGAAACATGAAACAGATTTTCCTTCAGAGCTTCTAGAAAGAATCATCTTAATTTTGGACTCTGCCCTAGAACAGTGAGACAAAAATTTATTGTTGTTTCAAGTAACCCAATTTTTGGAAATTAGTTACAAAGCCCCAGAAATGAAAGCAGCTTGATTTAGGTATATTTTGCATACATACACTGTCTAACGATATCAGAAGCCAGAAGCATTTCTGGTTCCTAAAATCCTCTCTCACTACCCACTGCTCTCTCTGTGGCAAAGCTCTACTGATACATTTTTAGTTTGTAGGCTGCTAAGGAAGTAGGTCTTGGATTCGCAGTCTCCCAAGGCTGGCATTTTCCAAGTGAAAGACAATGACTTTGTTTAACTCCCTCCGCTTTCATAAAGATAATGGAACACCACATCAGTGATTATGTTACATGTGAATTGTGTTTTACTAGTATACGCTCTTTGTTGCATTCTTGGTTTTCATGCTTTGATGAAAGGAGCAACCATGTTGAACTGTTGCACATGGTAAGAAGCTCAGAGCTGCCTCTGAACAAGAACCAACAAGGAACAGAGGTGTTCAGTACAGCAGCCCACAGGGCATTGAACCCTGCCAACAACCACGTACATTTGGAAGTGAATCTTCCTCTTTCAGGTGTAAAGTGAGACCCCAGTTCAGGCCAAGACATTCATCATTGAGAGAAGTCAAAGCAGTGACGCAGCTGAGCTAGTGTCTCGATTCCTAATAAGCAAAAACTGTGACAAAATAGATACATTGTTTGAAGATGTAAAATTTGTGGGGTTTTGTTACATAGCAGCCAATAATTAATGTGGTCTAATATGCAAAAAATGGATTTCAGCTGAGCACAGTAGCTGGCACCTATAATCACAGCTATTCCAGAGGTTGATGTGGGAGGATTGTTTGAGGCCAATAGGTACAGGGAGCAGTGAGCTATGATAGTGCCACTGCAAATCATTTCTCACTGCCGCCTGTCTGGGAAACAGAGCAAGATCTTGTCTCTAAAAAAAAAAAAAAAGACATGGATTTCAAAAGTTGGCCAGATTGTAATCCAACTTCTACAAACATATGTCTCCATTGGAGGATATATATTTTGAGACTTTGCAGTCTTTACTTAGGAACAATTAGTTGTCAAGTGAAATAAATTCAGGTTAAGTTCATGTAATGGAAAAGAAGTGATTTTCAGTCTCCATTTACTAGCAATACGTGTAGTTTCAAATTGGTGTCCTCAGGTCTAATCATTGCCATTAGTAACCTGGCACTTTGGTGCCATGTTTCTTCTTTTGCTTTCTAGAGAGAAAGGCACCAAAGCTGTCTTTTTGTGATGGTAGGCAGTCAGTTGCATTTCCTAGTATGTCGTCTTTTTCTCAGAGAAGCACGCTGGCTTAGCAGCTATGCTTATTGACCTAATTTTAGTTGCATGCCAACCAATGTGTAAATCCAGTGGGAAAGAGACACTTGGGTTGATATGGCCTACATAGGTTATGTGCACTCTCCAGGATTAGGAAGAGATTAAGTCAAGTAGGCTTAGAGTAGAGGCAAGATAGTGCTCCCTAGAGAAAAATTGAATGTGATGTAAGGAAAACTCATTTATGTGCATTATCATTGCTCATATCACAAATAGTACCAAAGAAGAAAGAATGGCATGGCTGCTTTATGGAAGAGGAGATGAACTTAGAGGCAAAACCTTACCTAGGATATTTCTCTTTTTTTTTCAGCTAAAAAGAAGAACTTGGACATTCAGAAATCAGAAAACTTGTGTATTAGTTACTGTTGTTGGTTTGTAAGCAGTGACATGTAAAGTGACAGAAACAGATGAAGATATTTCTGTTAGGAAGTTATCCAGGCAGTTCTATGTTGGGAGTCAACCTCCTGGGTCATTTCTGGGTCTGGAAGCTGTCAGCTGGTGGCAAATCAGAGACAGCCTGAAATTTAATGCCAGATGGGAGATGTGACTGTAAATGAGTTGGGCTGTTTAGGACTGGGTGTAACATGCTGTGCCTGTCATCTCTTTAAGAGTTCTCAGTGAAAGATTAGGTTTACTGAAGGATAAGCCAATCTGGGGAGGTGATCTGGTGAACATCAAAATGAATTTTGAAAAATTTTAACCTAAGCCTTTAACGGGGTGAAAGTTTGAGAAGTTTTCTTGTAGAACATTAGGCAAATTGCTGACAAAAAAGCTTCCAGTTGTTTCTCAAGGAATTCTTCAAAAAGCAAAGGAGGTCCTACTTGGTCAGCCCACTCTTTCTGCTCACTGGATGTATCTGGGAAACTGTGCTGTGAATGAGTTCTGAGGTTGGTGATAAAACCTGGTCTTCAATTCTGTGCAGTTCTGTAAGTCCAAGTAGGCACCACTCTATATCCTTATGACATTATGTGTCATCGGATTGTTTGTTAGTGTTTGCTTCCATAGGTGCTCCAAGCATTACCAAACATGTAGTTTATTCATTTATTTATTAACTGAGTGAATATTTATTGAACCTGTTTTAAATAGATCTCAGGCCACACTGCTAAATGTAATCTCATCACTTTCCTTGCGGACCATACAGGAGAAAATGCACAAGTAACAGGAATCATCATTTAATGTAATCATTGCAATGATGGAGCAAGTTTGAGAAATACAAGAACATCTGGGAGGAGTATGCCCACATTGAGACTGAAAATGCAGTAAGGAGAAATTTGATTAGTGTAGTCTTATAGTATACTTTGAACTCAGGTAGCATGATGCCTCCAGCTTTTTTCTCCCCACCCACTTAGGATTGTCTTGGTTATGTGGGGTCTTTTTTAGTTCTGTATGAAGTGTAATGTGCTTTTCTCTAATTCTGTGAGGAAAGTGAGTGGGAGCTTGATAAGGACAGCATTGAATCAATTCATTACTTTGGGCAATATGACCTTTTCACTATGTTGATTCTTCCTAACCATGAGCATGGAATGTTATTCCATCTGTTTGTGTCCTCTCTTATTTCCTTTAGCAGTGGTTTGTACGTCTCCTTGAAGAAGTACTTCACATCCTTGTTAGTTGTATTCCTAGATATTTTATTCAGTTTTGTAACAATTGTGAATGGGAATTCACTCATGATTTGGCTCTCTGTCTGTTATTGGTATATAGGAATGCTTGCAACTTTTGCACATTAGTTTTATATCCTGAGACTTTGCCAAAGTTGCTTATTAGGTTAAGGAGATTTTGGTCTGAGATGATGGGGTCTCCTAAATATACAATCACGTCATCTAGAAATAGAGACAACTTGACTCTCTTTTCCTAATTGAATACATTTTATTTCCTTTTCTTGCCTGATTGCCGTGGCTAGAACTTCCAATACTATGTTCAATGGGAGTGGTGAGACAGGGCATTCTTATCTTGTGCAAGTTTTCAAAGAGAAATGCTTCCATTTTTTGTCCATTCAGTATGAGAATGACTGTGGGTTTGTTGAAAATAGCTTTTATTATTTTAAGATACATTCCATCAATACCTAGTTTACTCAGATTTTTTAGCATAAAGCGCTGTTGGATTTTGTTGAAGTCCTTCTGTGCATCTATTGAGATAATCATGTGGTTTGTCATTGGTTCTGTTTATGTGATGGATTACATTTATTGATTTGTGTATGTTGAACCAGACTTGCATCCCAGGGATGAAGCCAATTTGATTGTGATGGATAAGATTTTTGATGTGCTGTTGGATTCTATGTATTTCCTAAATTTGAATGTTGGCCTGCCTTGCTAGGTTGGAAAATACCCTGAAGAGTATTTTCCAACCAAGGCTACAGTAATCAAAACAGCATGGTACTGGTACCAAAGCAGAGATATAGACCATGGAACAGAACAGAGGCCTCAGAAGTAATGCCACACATCTACAACTATCTGATCTTTGGCAAACCTAACAAAAAAAGCAATGGGGAAAGGAATCCCTATTTAATAAATGATGTTGGCTCAACTGGATAGCCATATGCAGAAAGCTGAAACTGCATCCCTTCCTTATAGCTTATACAAAAATTAACTCCAGATGGGTGAAAAATTTAAACATAAGACCTAACACCATAAAACCCTAGAAGAAAACATAGGAAATACATTCCGGGCATAGATATAGGCAAGAACTTCATGACTATAGCACCAAAAACAATGGCAAGAAAAGCCAAAATAGACAAATGGAATCTAATTTAACTTAAGAGCATCTGCAAAGCAAGAGAACTATCATTAGAGTTGACCAGGAACCAACAAAATGGAAAAACTGTTTTGCTATCTACCCAGCTGACAAGGGCTAATATCCAGAATACACAAATAACTTAAACAAATTTACAAGAAATAACCCCATCAAAATAGGCAAAAGATATGAACAGACACTACTCAAAAACAGACAATTATGCAGTCAACAAACATATGAAAAAAAATGAACAACTCATCATCACAGTCATTTGACAATACAAATCAAAACCACATTGATATATTATCTCATGCTAGTTAGAATGCCGATCACTAAAAAATCAGGAGACAATTGATACTGGAGAGGATGTGAATAAATTGTAATGCTTTTACAATGTTGGTGGGAGTGTAAATTAGTTTAAGCGTTGTGAAAGATAGTGTGGCGATTCCTCAAGGATCTACAAATAGAAATACCATTTGAACCAGCAATCCTATTGCTGGGTATACACCCAAAGGAGTGCAAATCATTCTCGTATAAAGACACATGCACATATATGTTTATTGCAGTGCCTTTCACAATAGCAAAGACGTGGAACCAACCCAAATACCCATGAATGATAGACTGGATAAAGAAAATGTGGCACATAGACACCATGGAATGCAGCCATAAAAAAGGATGAGTTCATGTCCTTTGTTCATGTCCTTTGCAGGGACATGGATGAAGCTGGGAACCATCATTTTCAGTAAACTGACACAAGAATAGAAAACCAACCACTGCACATTCTCACTTATAAGTGGTGGTAGAACAAGAAGAAAACATGGACACAAGGAGAAGGCCATCTCACACCAGGATCTGTCAGGGGATGGGCACCTAAGGGAGGCAAAGCTGGGGGTGAGGGTATAGGGGAGGGCTAACATTAGGAGAATATCTAATGTAGGTGACAGGTGATGGAAACAGCTAACCACCAATGCACGTGTTTACCTATGAAACATACCTGCATATTCTTCACACCTACCTCAGAACTTAAAGTATAATGAAAAAAAGCAGTAGATGCAAGAGGTTAAAAAAAAGAGAAGAAATATGATGTGAGTAAATGATGAAATTGCTCAAGGAGGGTCATTTCATGTAGAAAGAGGCACATACTCAAGGCTGAAGTCTAGAGCCTGACATTAATATCAATTCTGTTAGTTAAGTGTTGTTGAAGAATCCAAATGACAGTGAGTTTGAAGCCTGAAGAATCCTAGGTATAGTCACTCTGTGGTCATAATAATTGCAGGGCACATACTTCAGTCATCAGTTTAGCCAGAGAAAATATTAACATATGTGCTATAATGAAAGCTGAGAAACTCAACCAGGACAAGTATTTAGCTAAAAGAGGGTGTGACCTATTTTTAGAGATATGAAGCAAAAGTGAACAGCATAACTCGTAGACTAAATCTGTAACACTTCTGTTTGTTTTTGCCAAAGAGTTTAATGGGACACAAATACACCCATTTATTTACATGTTGTCTGCATCTGCTTTCACACTACAAAAGTTGAGTAGTTGCAAGAGTTCACGTGACCTGCAAAGTCTACAATATATACTATCGTACCCTTTATCTAAAAAATTTTTCTGTCCTATAATGTAAAGGAATACCTTCATGATGTCAACTTGGGGGATCTTCTAGTTATCATATAGACGTGAATGGAATAGTATAGAATTTACATGTTATACAGCAACTGGAAGTTAGCCATGAACATTTTTGCAGTTTTCTGGGATCTATCCAGGCTCCCAGTGACTCACAAAATTTGTGTTTTAGTGACCTTAGAGGTAATATTGAGGGGCAAAAATTTGTATAAGTATATAGGCATGGTGGCTCATGTCTGTTAACTCAGCACTAAGGTCAGGAGTTCAAGTCCAGCCTGACCAACATGGTGAAACCCTGTCTCTATTGAAAATATAAAAATCAGCTGGATGTGGTGGCATGTGCCTCTAAGTCCAGCTACTTGGGAGGCCAAGGCAGCACAATTGTCTGAATCCTGTGGGAGGCAGGTTACAATGAGTCATGATTGGGCCACTGCATCCCAGCCTGTGTGGCAGAGTAATACTCTCTCTCAAAAACAAAAACAAAAAAGTCCACCTCTCAATTTAATCCCTCTGGGTAAATTGGAGGAAAAAGAGGGTCCCTCTGTGAAGAGTCCTTGAAACTCCAGTTCTAGATTCTGAACCAGTAACTTTATATTCTTTCTCCCCTCCTTATCACTTTTACCCACTGGCTGACTCTTATCTGAAAACTGTCATGTGCAGTTACAAATACTCAACACTTAGGGAAAAGGAAGTAATGCTGAGAGATTTCACCAGCCTGGTTATTTTCATGGAAATAAAATTCCACATTTAGTGGAAAACCACACCTCCACTGCATACCGGAAATCTCTGAATGTGGCTTTCCTAGCTTTGCACCATGACCTTCTTTATTTGAAATAACAAACATGGGAAAAGTTTTGATCCACCAAGGCATTCAGAAGAGAAGAGGAATACCTAGGTGGAAAGCTGTATCTCCCTTGACTGTCCTGTGAAATGCACTTGAGTCTCAGATAACTCCTAGTAGTGTTGACATCTCTCTTTTCCTTTTTGTTTTTAAATGTAATTCAGGAAACCAATGTGAAAAGTAAGGAATCATGGCAGACACTGAAGTAAGAATTCAACAAATCTTTGGCAGCATCAGTTTCAAATGTGTTTAGATACAACTGCAGTGCAGTTCTAAACAATTTAATTAAGTCCTTTATCAAATCCTCTTTTTACTTGAATAAGTTAACTGGTATCTAAATAAACTGTTTTTCAGATAATTATTTTTATAATTAATGTTTAAATCCTATGACACTTCTCTTGCTTCATTTACAGAATGTTATTCGCTTCATCATTTTATTGTAACTTTTAAGCTTCAACTTTTATTTGATACAGAAGGTACATGTGCAGTTTTTTTAAATGGAAATACTGCCTGATGCTGTGATTTCCACGAAGGATTTTGTCACCCAGGTGGGTCACCATAACATCCAAGAGGTAACTTTGTAACCACTCCAACCAACACCCTCTAGTAGTTCACAGTGTCTTGTTCTTTTGCCCAGGTTAAATTAGAACCACCAGAGGCTCCAACTCCTGGACTCAAGTGATCTTCCTGTTCCAGTCTCCCAAGTAAATTGGACTACAGATGCCACAATAGTCACCTAATATTTTAAGTTCATTTTTATAGAGATGGAGTATTACTATATTGCCCAGGCTGGTCATCAACTCCTGGTGTCAAGTGATCCTCCTGGCTAAGCCTCCCAAAATGCCAGGATTAGAAGTTTGAGCCATCTCACCCAGCTTCACTGCTTGATCTTTAAGAGCTTCACGTAATGGAAAGGTTCTATCTGCCTCCCACAGCCTTCAATCATTTTGGCATATGTTTGCCTGAGACAGCTGAGTAGGTGGCAAACTGAACTATAGTTGCTGGCAACTGGAAAGTAGTAGATTGTTCTGTACTTCTCCCAACAGAGATACAGAAACCCAGGCATTGTTGTCTGGCACAGAATTACTCTAGAGAGCCAAATTAAAATTTTAATTTCTCTTTGGCTTAAAAAATAACAAGGTCTTGCTCTGTCTGTCAGATTGGAGTGGTATGATTGTAGCCCACTGCAATCTTGAAATCCTGAGGCCAAGTGATCCTTCCACCTCAGCTTCCCAAGTAGCTGGGATGACAAGCGTACACCACAACACCTAGCTAATTTTTATATTTTTATTTTTGTAGAAACAGCATCTCACTATGCTGCCAAGTTTGTTCTTGAATTGTTGGCCTCAAGCAATCCTCCCATCTAGTTCTCCCAAAATCTTGGGATTATGGGTATGATCACGCCCAACCATTTCATTGCTGTTTTTTAAATTTATAAGTTTATTTTCATCCTAAATAGGAATTCTGATGGTATTATTGGTAGAATAGGGTCAACTGGAACACAGGTTTTTGTTCTATAGGTAAAGATGATTAAACTTAAAATGTAGCTAATATTATTCCTGCAACAAATATGTGAATTTGTAGTTTAGGAACAAATTTTTTTTTAAATGTTGCATGTCTTAAACACCCTCCTGGCTAAGTAGAGATTCTTAACTAATGCTAACAGTGAATTCGAGGTATTGATTTTTAGCAGCCACTGTGCTTTCATGATTGCAGATAATTTCTTTTTACAAACTCTATTTGATGACAAAGCCAACTCTATTACAAAGTAATGTTAAAACACTAGCATTTCAAGTGAAATGTGCGACATACATGATGATCCATGGTGACTGCAGTGATTATTTCCTGATGTTCTTTTTAATAGCCATGAAAGCATCCGAATGAAGTGGGATATTTCTACCTTGAATGGTTTAGTTAGCTCAACATTTTTGAAAGCTCTCTCTTCCCCCTCATTTATGTGATGATTGTGTACCATCTGAACGGTAAGAAACCCATTGGCCATCATCCACTTGTGTGTGGCTGGAGGTGCTTGCCACAGCTCTGTGATGCCCTGAGCCAGCACACTCGTGGAGTTCCAGTCTGCTGCATGAGCAACAAGTGGAGAAACACGATCTTCCAAAACTGCTTACAAGCTGCTAAATGAATGATTTGTGTTCCCTTTGAATTCATGCTGTAAATGGAAATGCTTGCTCCTTCCCGGGTTATTACTCTGTGTACATACCTTCTGAGGATGCAGATAATTGTTTCATCTTTACTGAGGCATCCCATCCTAGTCCAGATTTCCCTTTTGACAGACCAAAAGGGCAAAGTCAGAATTGGCAGACAGTGCAGCTTCAGTCTCATGGGGGGGATTTCTTTTTCTTATCAACCTCAGTCTTGGGCTTTCCAGGCATTATAATTTCACATGTAATATGGCAGGTGTCCATCTGAGCAAGTGTGGTGCCTCAGTAGGGTTGGGGGGAGGCACTTGGAGCTGATGTAGAGAAAGGACAGTGAATTAAAAGTGGAAGTATGCAACAATCTTTCATGTTCTTCACATGTACCCCCAAACCTAAAATGCAATAAAAAAAAAGTGGAAGTAGGCAAATTAAAAGAATTAAGGAAAGGTTTTTTTTCACACCACAGAAAGGTTTTCAAAACACCAGGGAATCCTCAGAACCAATCCAGGTACTGGGTTTACTTCTGAACTATGTTATAATTTGTGATGTCAGAAGCTTCTATGAAATCTATGGATACATGCAGAAATGATTTGCTCCTGTGCCCATTCTGCATTATACATTTAGAAGCAGTTGCTATATCATGGAATATACAATGTTCTTTAATCACGACAGGGGCTTCAGTTCTAAATATAACAAAAAGAACAATTGCAAAAGGCACACATCTACAGGTTGGTCCCTAGAGATGAAGGTGGCCAATGTGGTGTGCTTTGTACAGATAGGGATGCTTTCCTTGTACTGCCATAACACTGCAGGACAGCTGACAGGTAGCCCAAATGCCCATATAGACTGCTGGACTCCAGATGACTTGCTGGTGCTGGCTGGCACACCATCAAGTCCTGCTTTTCCTGGGTCCCTAATAGAATTCACATTACCTGAAATTTTTGGGAATTTGTGGGGCTGGCTAAACAGATTCCTTACATAACTGGGAAATATGCAGTGACAGAGAGACTACACAAAGAGGAATGCAGTGGCTGCCTGTGTATATTAGTTTTCTATTGCTGCATATTGGATTACTGCAAACTCAGTGGCTTAAAATGACACACGTTTATTATCTCACAATTTTTGTGGATTACAGCGTGTCTGAGCTGGGTTTTGTGCTCAGTGCCATACAGAGTTTCAGTCAATTTGTTGGCTGGGCTGCATGATTCTCAGGAGGCTCATGTTCCTCTTCCAAGCTCTCTCAGATATTGGCAAAATTTAGTTTATTTCTGCTGTAGGATGGAGGTCCCCTCTTCTTTCTGGGTGTCAGCAGGCATTGTGTCAACTCCTAGAAGTCCCGCAGGTAAATTGTTGCCATACAGCCTTCTCAGGGACCATTACCCAATATGTTCATGAATGTGTACATATATTCTTCAAGTCCAGCAGGAGAATCTCTTGCTCCAGGCTGCTAAGAAAAATATCTTAGATAACATAAGCTAGTCAAGGCAATAGCACCCCCATCCCATTTCCTAGGTAATGTAGCAATGGGATGACTTCTATCAACCTCAGTATAGTTCCAGCTCATATTCAACCTCTTGGAATTATAGGAGGGCCTGGTCTATCAGGTTCTTCCAATTTATAAATGCTCTAATGTATAAATTTCCCAGGCCTTCTATGACATATTACCATAAACTTGGTGGCTTACAACAAAATAAATTTATTCCCTCCAGTTCTGAGGGCAGAAAACCAAAATCAAGAGTTGTATTTTTCTGGAGCCTCTGAGAAGAATCTGTACCCTGCCTCTCTCCTACTTTTTGGGACCTGTGGTAATTTTTAGCTTTACTTGGAAATGTCACTTCAATGTCTGTCTTCATCTTTACAAGGTCTTCTTCTCTGCATGTTTCTGGATTCTCTCCTCTATTTATAAGGACACCAGTCATTGGATCTAGGGACCATTGCAAATCTGTGATGATTTTATCTCCGAGGAAATGACATCACATCTTCAAAGACCCTGCGGTAGTTCCTCCTTATCCACGGTTTTGTCCTCCAGGGTTTTACTTCCCTGTGATAATTTAATCTCTTGGCTTAATCAGTTAACTCTTGAGAGATTAAGAGTTAATCTCTTCCTGTGCATAAGTTATAAATTAAACTTTATCATAGGCATATATGCATAGGGAGAAATCATAGTATCTATCGAATTTTGGTATTAGCTGCAGTTTCAGGTCTTGGAACATATCCTCATGGATAACAATGTGGGGTGTTATGCATTTCCAGATAGTGTCACAATCTGAGATTCTGATGAATGTGAATTTCTATGATATTATTCAACACAATACACCCTGTCATGCTTTGCCCATGACCTGACACTGCCCAAGTCTCTGGTCTCATGTTGCAGTGTAGTCTCCTTCACCTTTTCTGGAATATTTTGTCACAACTCTCTTTCTGACACCATGACTCCTAATTCACATCATTTCAAATTAGAAGTAATATTCAGGGATTACTTGCTGACTATTAGAGAAGATGAGGTCACTAGGAGATAAGTAGGTAGATAGATAGATAGAATGATATGAATAGATAGATAGAAGTTGATAGAAAGATGATAGGTAGATGGATGATATATATCTATGAATAGACATAGAGATGGATGGATGGATGCATGGACAGATGGATAGATTAGATAGATAGATAGATAGATAGATAGATAGATAGATGTGAATAGATAGATGGAAATTGATAGAAAGATGATAGGTGGATGATATATATCTATGACTAGACATGGATGGATGGATGGATGGATGGATGGATGGATGGGCATAGGCAGACATAGACATACAGATGTACAGATGGATGGATGGATAGATGATAGATAGATAGATAGATATGCAGCTAGGTAAACGGATAGATAGTAAATAAATGATAGATTGGAGAGATGGACAGCTAGAACTCTTAATTTTTAAATGCTGATCCATCTCTCTAAAGCTATCTATAATCATACAGGTGTGTGGTTACAGGTCCATTGATAACATATTCACAGTAGGAATTCAGTGATTTAATGATTACTGAATTAATTATTGCATGAGGCTTCTTGAGGGCAAACACCAGTTCTTTTTCTTCACTGTCTTCAGTGCTATCATTTACAGTAAATGGTGAGAAGAAACATACCTTCCTACCAAAAGGACTCTGTGGCTCTGAAACAAGAGAAAGTGAGATTTTTATGCCACCTTTCCCAAACACGTATCCTGGCTCCAACATGAGGATTTACATGGTACTTAAAGAATTCATTCTGCTGGATTATTTGTATTCATGCATGAGTATTATATGAGCATCTCTGAGAAAGACAACAGTTCCTATACTGTATGATGTGGAGTATATGATTACTCCTCATTACAGCACAGGAAGTAATGACAATGATAATAACACATCCTGAATTCTACTCAGAACTATTTTTTAAATTAAGAAAATTTATTTGGCATCAGTTTCTTCAGTTGAGTAGCTTGTTTAAGGTACTCTTTGACCTCTTATTTTATTTTTCCTTTGGTAGAGAATGTACAATTTTACTTTCACCTTCTTAGGGCTTTTCTGTTGGTTTTGATGATTAAATGGACAAAGGAAAGCTCAGCAGGAGAAAAACCTAAAAAATCATGTAATTTAAGATATCTGTGACATTAGAAACAAAGACTCAGAGAAGTGTCAGCATGTAAATGCTTTTTAGAGAAGGTTGATCAAAGAGTAGTGATGGTGGAAATGTAACTAACCTATGTGGAGATTAAAGAAAGGTGGGGATTATTTTAACTCTGTTTATTAGTACACAATCCTCTTAATCTCAGCTTTCCCTTCTCACTGACCAAATGCTCCTTTCCTTCTGGTATAGTGAAGGCCCAATCCATATAGGACTTCATCTGTTGGCTTCAGAAAGGAAAACAAAATCTGAGCAACTTTTTTCACCTATTGTTTTTCCTTTTTCTTTCCTTTTCTTCAACTGCCTGAAGCTTAAATAACCACACATAGCATTTTTGGGTAGTAGATTCTGACACCTTTTATTTTACATTCTCCTGTTACCACCTGAATTTATTTTTATATGTATATATATGTATGTATGTATGTATGTATTTTTGAGACAGAGTCTTGCTCTGTCACCAAGGCTGGAGTGCAGTGGCAGGATCTTGGCTCACTGCAACATCTGCCTCCCCAGTTCAAGCAATTCTCTTGTCTCAGCCTCTGGAGTAGCTAGGACTACAGGCATGTGCCACCATGCCCAGCTAATTTTTGTATTTTTAATAGAGACTGGGATTCACCATGTTGGTCAGTCTGGTCTCAAACTCCTGAATTCAGGTGATCCACTCATCTCTGCTTCTTGAAGTGCTGGGATTGCAGTTGTGAGCCACTGTGTCCAGTCTACCACCTAAATTTTTCTAAATATCACCCAAAGTTATTGTACATACTTTCTTAATACGTAACAAATACCTATATGCAAAAAAAAGTCTTTTGGCATATTCATATCTTTTAAAAATTTTTTGTTTTATTTTAAGTTACACAATACATATGCAGGATGTACAAGTTTGTTACATCGGTAAAAATGCATCATGGTGGTTTGCTATGTGTTTCAACCCATCACCCACATATTAAGCACCACATACATTAGCTAATTATCCTAGTGTCTCCCTCCCCCACCACCACAGACTCTAGTGTGTTTTGCCCTTCCCTGTGTCCATCTATTGTCGTTGTTCAGCTGCCACTTACAATTGAGAACATGCAGCATTTGGTTTTTGTTCCTGCATTAATTTGCTGAGGATAATGGCTTCAGCTCCAACCAAGTCCCTGCAGAGGACATGATGTTGTTTCATTTTATGGCTGTATAGCATTCCATGGTGTGTATGTACCACATTTTCTTTATCCAGTCTATCATTGATGGGTATTTGGTTTTAATCCATGTCTTTGCTATTGTGAATAGTTCTGTGTAGAACACATCTGTGCATCTATCTTTATAATCATGATGAGATAACATATCACACCAGTCAAATGGCTATTATTAAAAAACTCCCATTCCTTAATAAGGTATTTGGAACGGGGATTCTTCAGTCAAGAATTATCAGTGCTTCCAGGCCATACCTTCCCCATTCTTAAGTTGAATGCTACTTTATTCCTTAGCTTATTTGTGCTGCCCTGAGTTTGATTTCTAGAGTGAATTATCCTGTAATTTTTACTCTATGCATAAGGCAGATACACTTTCTTATTATGCTAATCTCTAAAAACACTTTTTCAAAGGAAAGATTTGGCAAAGGTTTTCTACTGAAACATGGTAGATCTTGTTTCATTATCATCTGCATTTCTTGTCAGAGTATTCTAAGGTAGATGGAATTTTTGCATGTTTGTAATGTGGTCATAACACACGGACATTTTGTGGAGTTAATCACAAATAAATCAACAGAGCACAGACAGCTTGAGAGCAGTGGCAGCTCGTGGAAGCACAGCCCGGGGGTGCAGGAGGAATTTCATGGGACTGAGAACCAGGAACAGAGCTCACCACCTAGAAGGCTGCTTTCCTTTCCCAGGGTCCCAGGCTGTTTCAGCGCAGCCTTTACCTGCATGTCACTTTGAGCATGTTTGGCTTCTCTGAGAAAATGAGCCACCCAAGAGGCCTACACCCCTGAGTCACTTGCACTCAGATCCCAGTGAAGAGTATGCTGGGCCTACATGGGGTGGAGTGGTACACATCGTCACCATTTTAGATACAGGGACCACCTTATTTCAGATGGAGTGGGTTAGATAATCTGTCCAGAAACCTCCGAAGATGTCATCTATTGCAGACACAACTTTCTTCTACTTTGATAATGGACAATTTATTTGCTTTCCTTTACTTCACTAATTTTAAAATAAATTGCCAGGATATGTTTCCATGTCTAGCTCTTTTTGTGGATTATTCTTGAAATAACAGGCTCTGCAAGACTATTGAAGTGAGATTTTTTTCAATCTCATCTGAATCCTTTCTTATATTTACATCTTCCTACTCCATCATCTATCTCTTTTTTTTAAAAATTTTGTTTAGTTTTTGTGATAAGGCTTTGCCCTGTCACCCAGGTTGGAATGCAGTGGCATGATTATAGCTCACTCAGCCTTGGCCCCTGGCTCAGATGATCCTCCCACCTCAGTGTGCCCAAGTAGCTAGGAGTATGTGTTAGTCTGTTCTCTTCTTAATGTCTGTGTAATAAAGAAACTGCATATTATTCTACTTTATGAAAATCGCAGATCGTTATCCAAATGTTTCTTTAGAGTGTTCCGAGAGAGGGCTGTAGTTGTCTTTATCCTACGTATGTGTCTTTTTTAAAACTTTATGTATTAGAGCAGTTTTAGGTTCACAATAAAATTGAAGAGACTGTAGAGACTTTCATATATCCCCTTCCCCTTACATGCATCTTCTTCTCTATTAACAACATCCTCACCAGAGGAGTGTGTTTGTTGCAATTCATAGAAGTTACACTGACATCCTCATCACCCAAAGTTCATAATTTACAGTAGGTACAGTCTTGTGGGTGGTGTACATTCTTTGGGTTTGGAGAAATGTATCATGACATAAATCCACCATTACAGTATCTCACAGAATACTTATTCAACAGTAAGTCTCCATACTCTTCCTTTTAATTGATCTCCCACAGCCCTTAACAAGTATGATCTTTTACTGCCTCCATACTTTGTCATTTGCAGAATGTCATATAGTAGAAGTTGTGTAGTATGCACCTTTTCATCTTGGCTTTTTTAATTTAATAATATGCATTTAAGTTTCCTTCACATGTTTTCATGACTGCATAATTCATTTATGTTATTCTTCAGAGGAAAGCATGCTGTGGTTTTGTTGTTTGTTTTTGTGTTTTTTTTTGGTTGATTTTTTTTGTTTGTTTCATTTGATTTCTTGCTTCAACTTTCAGCAAGTCTAGCTACACCCAGACAATGACCTTGCTAACAGGTGGGATTTGCAGTTTGCAAGCTATCCCTTCCTTTGCTATATGTCCAGCAATTTCTCATCACACATGGGTGGTTCCAGACGACCAGCACACATACCTGGAGGTTTCCTTATAAGTTCAGACATTCAGTCCCCATGCAGACATTGCATGGATTTAGCAATGCAGAATTTGCATTTTGACAGATCTTAGGATGGCCAGGCTGTTTGGCTCATGCCTACAATATTAGCATTTTGGGAGGCGAAAGGCAAGAAGATCACTTGAGTTCAAGAATTTAGAGCAACGCTAGGGAACATTGTAAGTCCCTGCTCTCTACAAAAATATTAAAACAATCTTAAGGTGATTCCTATGTGAGGTAAGATTGAGATTAAGATATGCATTCCTTCACACTCAGATGCAAATATTCCATGAACAATTTACTTCCAGGTTTGAATCCCAAAACCCCAATGGCTTGATCTCATTTACCAAGTTTACTTTACAGTTGTGGCAACTGCAACATAGAGTCTGTGCCTTGCATGTGTTAAGCAAATATTGCAGTTTAATTATTAGTATTCACATTATTAAATACCCATTGCCACAGGAAAATCACTGAAATGGGATTAAAAAGGAACTACACTGTAGAGCTTATTGTATAAAAACCAGCAGGTCACTAATTAGTTCTAGAATGTTCTAGGCAAGCTTATTCTTAGTTTCTCTTCTTCAGATTCTTAACCTATAAAATGAAGGTATCAAGTAAAATGAACTAAGGCTCGTTGGAGAAATGGCTGATTCAAGACCTGGGGGTAGGAAATATAAAAGATAAGCTTGGAGTGTGTGTTTTAGTGTCAGGAAAGGAGAAGAATGCTGAACACACACACACACACACACACACACACACACACACACAATGACAGAGTCATGTTATTGGATATAAGGGCCAACTTAAAGAGCTTTTCATGGCTCATGATAGAACAATTTGAGCAAAAAAATAAATAAAGTAGTTAGTACTTTGGGGTTATAACTCGGAGTGTAGAATATCCACAATCTAATATTTGATGTAGATGACTGAATAAATAAGCATGAAATATACATTTCCTAATGCTGCTTTAGAAAACTCCATTACTTTTTGGCATAAAACAGCACAGAGATATCTCACCATTTTCTTTCATTAGACATGTACATTTATAAGTTAAAAATTCCACATGACTCTCCCCAGGCAGAAATCAAAATATCCATAGAATTGCTTGCCTTTGAGAGCTGCTTGAGGAAATCCATTTCCTTGGTTTCCATTCATAGAGGCCACCTGCATTTCTTGGCTCATGGTTTTTTCTTTGATGTGCAAAGAGAGCAGTGCAGTGTCTTCCATTCTTTCTCTGACTGCACTTCTGCTTCCTTCTTGCTCTTTAGGGAACTGCTATGATTATATTGGGGCCACATGGATAATCCACAATAATCTTATTTTAAGATTGGGCAATTCACAACTTTAATTCCATCTGCAAATTCATAACAGATTGACAGATTCTGGGAATTAGGATGTGGATGTCCTGGGGGGAGTACCATTATTTTCCTTACCACTAGAGATATGAAAAGAATTTCCCATACTGAAGCATTAAAAATAATTTATACATGTATTCCTCCCCTTAAGAAGTTGGAATGTAAATCTTTATTTTATTATTTCATCATTTTGAATTTATTTTTATATTTTGGAGTTGAAGTCATTCAATGTTGCCTAGACTGGTCTCAAACTCCTGGTGTCTAACAATCCTCTTATATCAGCGTCCCCATGTTTTGGGAATATAGGTCTTGTAAGCCACTGCACCTGGTCATAAATCTTTTTGTAGGCTTAACTGTACATGATGCCTTCATTCCAAAGAGTGCATGGTATTGAAAGGGTACACAAAGATTTCCTGCAAATCAATAACAGATGCTCAGTTAATCAGAAATTGGTTTACTATTGAAACAAGGGAATTTAGAATGAACAAGACAGCAAATATAGAAATGTACGTGTGCACTAGTTTTAAGGAATATGCAAACTGAAATATAAACTGTTAATATTTTATACCCATTAAAGTGACAAATATATTGTCTCGATAATATCAAGTGTTGACAAAAGGGTAAGGGTCGGGAAATTTTCTTACCTGCTAGTGAGTGTATAGCATAATACAAGTTGTTTGGAAAGAAATATGCCAGCTGTACTGAAGATAAAAATTAGTATTACCCTATGTATCTGTTAGCTACTGCTACATAGCAAAGCACTCTAAAATTCAGCACCTTAAAACAATAAGCACTTACTACTGCTTATCAGTCTATGCATCTTTTTAGCTGGAAATTTATTTTGGTCTTGGCTTACTCAGTCATGTGTATGCATTGTTGATTTGAAGTTAGCTCTACTCAGGTAATTGGGGGTTTGTTGAAGGTAATTTTGCCCAGGTTGGGGCCAAAGGGGTTCTTCTCTATGGGATCTCTTTTTCTCCAATATGCTAGTCTGCAATTTTTTTACAGGGCAATGGCAGCATTTCAAGAGATTAAGAATATGTACACAGAGGATTTGGGTTCCAGTCTTCAAAATAGCATATCATTACATTTTTTCTTTTGAAAAACATGGTCATAAAGCCACTCATGATTCAAGAGTTGAAAATACAAACTCTTTTTCTCTATGTATGAGAAATAGAAAATTCATGGGAAGGATTGTAGAACTTGGGAGACCTCTTTGTCTTTCAATCCACTACAGCCTGTGATTCAATATTGTCTCTATAGTAGTTATACGCCCTGAAGCAGGGGCCTTCAAACTGGCAGAGCCATTTAAAAAATGTTTCAAATATGACCCAGCTAGATGATTTTATTTTTAAAAAATTTTTTCAAAGTCCTAGTTTACTTATTTATTTATTTATTTATTTATTTATTTATTTATTTTACCTTAAGTTCTGTGGTACATGCGCAGATCATGCAGGATTGTTACATAGGTATACATGTGTCATGCAGGTTTGCTGCCTCCATTGTCCCATCATCTACATTAGGTATTTCTCCTAATGATATTCTCCATAATCCCCCACCCTCTACTATTCCTCCCCTATCCTGCTCATCCCCAAGGCCCCAGTGCGTGATGTTCCCCTCCCCTGTGTTCATGTGTTCTCATTGTTCTTATGAGTGAGAACACGTACTTATGAGTGAGAACATGCAGTGTTTGGTTTTCTGTTATTGTGTCCATTTGCTGGGAATGACGGTTTCCAGGTTTATCCATGTGCTTGCAGAGGGACATGAACTCATCTTTTCTAATGGCTGTGTAGTATTCCATGGTGTATATGTGCCATATTTTCTTTATTAAGTCTATCCTCGATGAGCATTTGGGTTGGTCCAAATCTTTGCTGTTGTGAACAGTGCCGCAATGAACATAAGTATGCATGTGTCTCTATAATAGAAGGATTTATAATCCTTTGGGTATATACCCAGTAATGGGATTGCTAGGTCAAACAGTATTTCTATTTCTACAACCTTAAGGAATGCCACACTGTCTTACACAATGGTTGAATTAATTTACAAGTCCCACCAACAGTGTAAAAACATTCCTAAATGTCCACATCCTCTTCAGCATCTGTCTTGTGATTTTTTAATCATTGCCATTCTAACTGGCATGAGGTTGTATCTCAATGTGGTTTTAATTTGCATTTCTCTAATGACCAGTGATGAAGAGCTTTTTATTCATATGCTTGTTGGCTGCATAAATGTGTTCCTTTGAAAAGTGTCTGTTCATATCCTTTGTCCACTTTTTGATGGGGTTGTTTGTTTTTGTCTTGTAAATTTGTTTAAGTTCTCTGTAGATTCTGGATATTAGTTCTTTGTCAGAACGGTAGATTGCAAAATTTTTCTTTCTGTTCTGTTGTTTGCCAGTTCACTGTACTGATAGTTTCATTTGCTGTGCAGAAGCTCTTAAGTTTAATAAATCTCATTTGTCTCTTTTGGCTTTTGTTGCCATTACTTTTGGTGTTTTAGTCATGAAATCTTTGCCTATGCGTATGCCCTGAATGGTACTGCCTGGGTTTTCTTCCAGAGTTTTGATGGTGTTAGGGCTCATGTTTAAATTTTATTCCATCTAAAGTTAATTTTTTTATTAGGTGTAAGAAAGGGATCCAGTTTCTGTTTTTCTGAATATAGCTATCCAGTTTTCCCAACACTATTTATTAAACAGGGAATCCTTTCCCCATTGCTTGTTTTTGTAAGGTTTGTCAAAGATCAGATGATTGTAGGTGTGTGACATTCTTTCTGTCGACTGTGTTCTGTTCTATTTTGTCTATATTTTCTGCTTTTGTACCAGTAACATGCTGTTTTGGGTATTGTAGCCTTGTAATACAATTGAAGTCAGATGATGTGATGCCTCCAGCTTTTCTTTTTTTTTTTCCTTAGGATTGTCTTGGCTGTGAGAGATCTTTTTTGTTTCCACATGTAATTTTAGGTGTTTTTTTTTTTCCATTTCTGTGAAGAAAGTCAATGGTAACTTGATGGGGATAGCATTGAATCTATAAATTACTTTGGGCAGTATGGCCATTTTAGCACGATATTGATTCTTCCTAACCATGAGCATGGAGTGTTTCTCTATCTGTTTGTGTCCTCTCTTGTTTGCTTGAGCAGTGGTTTGTAGCTCTCCTTGAAGAGGTCCTTCACATCCCTTTTAGTTGTATTCCTAGGTATTTTATTCTCTTTGTAGCAATTGTGAATGGGAAGTCACTCATGATTTGACTCTTCTATTGTTGTATAGGAATGCTTGTTGTTTTTGTACATTGATTTTGTATCCTGAGACTTTGTTGAAGTTGCTTATCAGCTTATGGAGATTTTGGTCTGAGACAATGGGGTTTTCTAAAATATATAATCATGTCATCTGCAAACAGGGACAATGTGATGTCCTCTTTTCCTGTTTCAATATATTTTGTTTCTTTTTCTTGCCTGATGGCCCTGGCCAGTACTTCCAATACTATGTTTAATAGAAGTGGTGAGAGAGGTCATCCTTGTCTTGTGCTGGTTTTCAAAGGGAATACTTCCGGTTTTTGCCCATTCAGTATGATATTGGCTGTAGGTTTGTCATAAATAGCTCTTATTATATTGAGATATGATCCATTCTAGTTTTATGAGTTTTTAGCATAAAGTGCGCTATTAAATTTTGTTGAAGGTCTTCCTTATATCTGTTGAGATAATCATTCAAGTATGACCCAGATGAAGATTTTAAAGAAACCAATTTTTAGTTAGTTTGCCTGCAGTGTTATCTTTTCTAAGCCTTCCTTGTCACCAAAACCTCTTTCCATATCCCAAAATGATGACCTTCGATACAACTGATGTGTTGCTACTCACGTCATCTGTCAAGGCTTATAATACAAGAAATACCCTTCTGAATGGTGATTTGTGGCCCGTTTGCTGAAGGCTCCATAAAATAAACCTCCCAACTGGGTCAGGTGGTTCGTGCCTGAAATCCCAGCACTTTTGGAGGCTGAGACAGGGTAGAATATCTGAGGTTAGGAATTTGAGTCCAGGCTTGCCAACATGGCAAAAACCCTTCTCTACTAATAATACAAAAATTAGCCAGGTATGGTGGTTGGTGCCTGTAATCACAGCTATATTTTGGAGCTGGAGATTGAGGCAGGTGAATCACTTGGACTTTGGAAGTGGAGGTTGCAGGGAGCTGAGAATGTGCCATTACACTCCAGCCTGGGTAGAGAACAAAATGCCATCTAAAAAATAAAATAAAATAAAAAGCTTCCCATCTTATATGTATTACTATTAATAGTGAAGCTTGGTCCTGTTCTGATGTTCTTATTTTCAGAAAAAGAAAAGAAGCCATTGCTCATGCAAGGCAATTTTTTCAAATGCAGAAATTGTACAGTCCTGTCACTAACCACTTTTAAAAATGTACATACATTGGGTGAAGCTCATCAGTAAATGAGCCAATCTGAACATCTTTTAAAAGTCATCTTTCAGATTCATTGTGTTAATACTATTTAAGTGGAGGTTTAGATAGATTTCAAAATGTATACATGTAATATTTTCTCCAGTTAGATTCTGTCTTCTAGGTGTACAGAGGAAAGATGAGGTGTCTAGGTTGTGTACCTCTTCTCATCTTTCTGGGGCTGCTCCTCTTTCTTTTATATATATATACCGTGTATGTATATATATACACACACACACATATATATATTTATATATACATATATATTTATATATAAATGTATGTATATATTTATATGTAAATGCATATATATTTACAAATATATGTATTTATAAATAAATGTAATAAAGAAATATAATACGTATTTATATGTAAATAAATATATACACATGTATATATAAATATATATATTTATACATATATATACATATAGGTATTTTATTACACTTTAGGTTCTGGGGTACATGTGCAGAACATGCAGGATTGTTGCATAGGTACATACATGGCACTGTGGTTTGCAGCCTCCATCCCCATCACCTATATCTGGCATTTCCCCCATGTTATCCCTTCCCAAGTCCCCACCACCCGCTGTCCCCCTGCTATTTCCCCACCACAGACCCCAGTGTGTGATACTCCCTCCCTGTGTCTATTTGTTCTCACTGTTCAACAACCACCTATGATTGAGAACATGCAATGTTTGATTTTCTGTTCTTGTGTCAGTTTGCTGAGAATAATGGTTCCAGATTCATCCATGTCCCCTACAAAGGACACAAACTCATCCTTTTTTATGGCTGCATAGTATTCCAAGGTGTATATGCCACATTTTCCCTGTCCAGTCTATCATAGAAGGGCATTTGTGTTGGTTCCAGGTCTTTGCTATTGTAAACAGTGCCCAAATGAACATACTTCTGCATGTGTGTTTATAATAGAATGATTTATCATCCTTTGAATATATACCCAGTAATGGGATTGCTGGGTCAAATGGAATTTCTATTTCTAGGTCCTTGAGGAATTGCCACACTGTCTTTCACAATGGTTGAACTAATTTACACTCCTAACAACAGTGTAAAAGTGTTCCTATTTCTCCACATCCTCTCCGGCATCTGTTGTCTACAGATTTTTTAAGGATCACCTTTCTAACTGGTGTGAGATGGTATCTTCATTTGGTTTTGATTTGCATTTCTCTAATGACCAGTTATGACGAACATTTTTTCATATGTTTGTTGGCCTCATATATGTCTTCCTTTGAAAAATGTCTGTTCATATCCTTTACCCACTCTTACGCCTTCTGTGTCCTCCCCTCCAACCCATGCTTCTGCTCAGAGCAGCCTGTCTTCTTTACTCTCATAAATGTTTCCCTGGCCTTAGCTCTTCTGTGTATATTTGAAGCCCTAACCCCCTTCCTCACTAGCCATAGACTCTCCTCCCAGGAAAAGCAAGGATCGTAAATTCATGCATGCATTCTCCTGCTGCTTTGGAATGATCTGTGTGCATGTCTGCCTCTGATGTTCATCTCCTTCTTCATTATGGTTATGTATTTAACTCTTTTAGTCAGGACTGCCTGGTATTACCTCTCTTAGACAGTTATAAGTTTCATTACATATTTGTGGAAGGAATGGGCTTATAAGCAAATAAACCCATGCATTATTGGTAGTCTGTGAGTACATACCAGTCACCTCCTGGCTGCAGAGAGGTGGGAATATTGCAAATTCTCCCCCATTCGCCTTTCTGCCTTGGCTTACAAGATTAAGCCCATGTTCTTCTGTGGCCAAGTGACAAAACAGTTAATCATCCATATCTATGTTGGCCAAGAAAACATTTATTTCCCCCCTCCTCCTATAGGTAATGTTCCCTGTATGGAAACTATTGCAGTTAGGTAATAAAAACCTCTTTCTCTACTTAAGATAACAACACTAAGTAGAAACTTAACCTTGCCTTCTTAAAATACAGGAAATATATAGTAAAATATGAATTACTAAATACAGTTCAATACAATGTCTCATGAAAAGCAATTATGCTAAAGTTTTTTTGTGTGTGTTCATATTTGTTATCTGATGACTTTCTATGATGATGTAGATATGTAAGTGGCAATAAAATTAATATATATTAAAAAATCTTTGGCTTGGCAGAGTGGCTCAGGCTTGTAATCCCAGATCTTTGGGAGGCCAAGACAGGAGGATCACAAGGCCAGAGATCGAGACCATCCTGGCCAACATGGTGAAACCCCATCTCCACTAAAAATACAAAAATTAGCTGGGCATGGTGGCATACGCCTGTAGTCCCAGCTACTCAGGAGGCTGAGGCAGGAGAATTGCTTGAACCTGGGAGGCAGAAGTTACAGTGAGCCTAGATGGCACCACTGCACTCCAGTCTGTCACCTGGAGACAGAGCAAGATTCTGTCTCAAAAAAAAAAAAAAAAAAAATTAAATTATTTTCTTACCCGTAATGTTAACAGCAGTATATGCAACTGTGAGGTTCTCCTTTGATGTTAATTTTACTTTTACAATAGTCCTTATTTTTCTATTTTTTTTTTTCTTTTTGTTATAAGGCTCGGCTATTTCACTGACGCTGGACTGCAGTTGTGTGATCTCAAACTCACTGCAACCAAGTCCATGTGATCCTCCCACTTCAGTCTCTGGAATAGCTGGGACTAAGAGATGTGCACCATTATTTCTGGTTAATTTTTTGTAATTTTTGTAGAGACCAGGTTTCACCATGTTGCTCAAGATGGTCTGAAACTTCTGAGCCCGCCTCAAGCTACCAAAGTGTTGAGATTACAGGAATGAGCCACCACACTTATGTTATTTTTCAAATTCTATACAAGGCATTTCTCTTACATTCATAACATAAAGTGCTATTTTAAATAGACTATTTTGAAAATAACATAAATAAAGTACTAAATGTTAACATCAGAAGAACAGGTTAAAAAATGCTTAGAATATTCTTCAGGATTAGGGACATTGATTTTATTTATAAAACATAAAAACTTTAATAATAGAATGGCTGTACTTTTGTTTGAAGTATTTAAAAAATTATCTTCAATGTTTAAAATCAGTTCTGAACAGAGGTTTTACAGAGATACTAAGTGTTTTATGACAAGGAATATTATTCTGACATTTTGAGGAAGGGTAGACATAGAGAAGAAAAACTGAACTCACAGCCTACCTAGGTTTTGTTTGGGCTTTTTGTGTGTGTGTGCTCCAGGCACAAGCTGGGTTTATTCTTGAATAAACTCTAGCCAAATTGTTTTTCCTGAATCTCTAATACCTGCATTTACATAGCCCATGGTTGTGTTTAAATGGAGATATTCAAGATAACTTGTTTTGTTTTAAAGACAATTAGTTATATTTACATGGATAAAGAGCAGCAGTTTACCAAAAATAAATGAAAGGGTTAAAAAATTAAATGTACAAAGAACAAGGAAAGGCAGTATCTAATTATGTTTCTGGGTCAGGCTCTGCTATATAAAATTAATTAAAAATTGGAGTTTGGCAAGTAATTTCTATCAAAATCTTAGCAGGAGTTTTTGCTGCAATTAACAAGCTGATTTGCAACACAGCACATCTACAACCACCTGATCTTTGACAAACCTGACAAAAACAAACAATGTGGAAGCGAGTCCTTGTTTAATAAATGGTGTTGGGAAAACTGGCTAGTCATGTGCAGAAAGCAGAAGCTGGACCCCTTCCTGACACCTTACACTAAAATTAACTCCAGATGGATTAAAGACTTAAACATAAGACCTAACACCATAAAAACCCTAGAAGAAAATCTAGGCAAAACCATTCAGGACATAGGCGTAGGCAAGGACTTCATGACCAAAACGCCAAAAGCAGTGGCAACAAAAGCCAAAATAGACAAATGGGACCTAATCAAACTCCATAGCTTCTGCACAGCAAAAGAAACAGTCATTAGAGTGAATCGGCAACCAACAGAATGGGAAAAAATGTTTGCAGTCTACCCATCTGACAAAGGGCTGATAACCAGAATCTACAAAGAACTGAAACACATTTACAAGAAAAAAACAAACAAGCCCATTCAAATGTGGGCGAAGGATATGAACAGACACTTGACAAAAGAAGACATACATGAAGCCAACAAACATATGAAAAAATGCTCATCATCACTGGTCATTAGAGAAATGCAAATCAAAACTACATTGAGATACCATCTCACGCCAGTTGAGAATGGCGATCATTAAAAAATCTGAAGACAACAGATGCTGGAGAGGATGTGGAGAAATAGGAACGCTTTTACACTGTTGGTGGGAGTGTAAATTAGTTCAACCATTGTGGAAGACGGTGTGGTGATTTCTCAAGGACCTAGAAATAGAAACTCCATTTGATCCAGCAATCCCATTACTGGGTATATATCCAAAAGACTATAAATCGTTCTACTATAAGGACACATGCACACGAATGTTCATTGCAGCACAGTTTATAATAGCAAAGACCTGGAACCAACCCAAATGCCCATCGATGATAGACTGGACAGGGAAAATGTGGCACATATACACCATGGAATATTATGCAGCCATCAAAAACGATGAGTTCGTGTCCTTTGTAGGGACATGGATGAACCTGGAAACCATCATTCTCAGCAAACTGACACAAGAACAGAAAATCAAACACCGCATGTTCTCACTCATAGGCAGGTGTTGAACAATGGGAACACATGGACACAGGGAGGGGAGTATCACACACTGGGGTTGTCGGGGGAAAAAGGGGAGGGATAGTGGGGGGGTGGGGAGTTGGGGAGGGATAGCATGGGGAGAAATGCCAGATATAGGTGATGGGGAGGAAGGCAGCAAATCACACTGCCATGTGTGTACCTATGCAACAATCTTCCATGTTCTTCACATGTACCCCCAAACCTAAAATGCAATAAAAAATAAAAAATAAAAAATAAAATAAAATAAAATAAAAAAAATAAAAAAACAAGCTGATTTGGAAATTTGCATGGAAAGCCAGTGGATAGAACAACCGAAAAGACCTAAAAAATGGGGAAGAAAGTTGGAATGTTTCTGTTTCTCTATTTTAATAGGTACTGTAAAGCTATAATAATCATGATAGTAGGGAACTCACATGGGTATAAATTTAGACCAACGAAATATAAATAATTTACAGTTGTCCCATGAACAACACAAGGGTTAGAACCCCTGAACAATAGAAAATTCACTTGTAACTTTTTACTTAACAACTAATAGCCTACTGTTAACTGAAGCCTTATCAATGACATAAACAGCTAATTAACACATCCTTTGTATGTTATATACACACTAACTATATTCTCACAATAAGAGAAAAGAAAATGCTATTAAGAAAATCATAAGGAAGACAAAATGTATTTGCTACTCATTAAACGAAAGTGAATCTTCTTGTAGGTTTTCATCCTCATATATCATGTTGAGTAGGCTAAGGAGGAGGAGGAAGAGGAGTGTTTCATCTTTCTGTCTGAGGGATGTAAAGGAGGAAGAAATCAACATATAAGTGGATATCCACAGTTCAGACCTGTGTGGTTCAGGGATCATTTATGAAGTGTTTAGAAATAAATCTTTCAATTTATGGTCAATAAATTTTTAACAATGCTGTCAAAAGAATTAAATAAGGCAGGGATAGTTTTTTCAATAAATAGTCAAGAGACAATTGGTTAGTCATATGTAAAAAGATGAATTTCAACTTTTACCTGTTATTATATCCAAAAATTTACTCAAAATGAATGACAGATGCAAACGAAAAAATTAAAATTGTTAAACTTTTAGAGAATATCAACAACACAAGAGAAGTGTTCAGGGCCATGGATTGGGAAAGATTTCTTAAGTACGACCTCAAAAGTACAATCCCTAAAAGAAAATAATTGATTAGTTGAACCTCAAAAGTACAATCCTTTAAAGTAAAAAATCGATCAATTGAAAGTCATCGGCCGGACGCAGTGGCTCATGCCTGTAATCCCAGCACTTTGGAGGGCTGAGACATGTGGATCACAAGGTCAAGAGATCAAGACCATCTTGACCAACTTAACGAAACCCCGTCTCTACTAAAAAAAAAAAAAGAGCCAACCAAGTGGCTGGGCGCTGACAATCCCAGCTGCTTGAGAGGCTGAGGCAGGAGAATCACTCGAACTCGGGATGTGAAGGTTTCAGTGAGCTGAGAACATGTTGCTACACTCCAGCCTGGGCAACAGAGTGAAATTCAGTCTCAAAGGAAAAAAATAGAAAATCATAAAAACTAAAAACATTTACACTTTGAAAGGCACCATCGAGAAAACCAAAAGACAAGCCATAAACTGGGAGAGGAGATTGGCTAAGTATATTCCTGATTAAAGACTTTTATGTAGAAATATGTTTCTTTTAAAAAAAAAAAAAAGGCTTGGCACAGTGGCTCAACACCTGTCATCTCAGTATTTTGGGAGGGCCGTGGTGGGCGGATCATGAGATCAGGAGTTGGAGATCAGCCTGACCAAATACGATTAAAACCTGTCTGTAGTGAAAATACAAAAATAATTACCTGGGTGTGGCGCTTTTCACCTGTAGTCCCAGCTACTTGGGAGACTGAGACAGGAAAAATTCCTTAAATGCCTAAGTGGAGGTTGCAGTAAGCCAAGATCCCGACACTGTACCCCTGGGAGACAGAGGAAGATTCTTGTCTCAAAAATAAATAAATAAATAGAAATAAAAATGAAAAAAATCCATAAAAAATAAAACAGAATTCTATTCAGTAAAAATATGCAAAGAAATCATTTTTTAATGGGAAAAAAATAAGTTACTAGGCATTTCACCAAAGAGAATGTACAGGAGAAGATATTTATATCATTAGTTATTAGACATTAGGTTAATGCAAATTAAAACTAAATGAGGTAAGGTGCAATGCCTCATGCCTGTATGGTGAGTGGATTGTTTGAGACCAGAAGTTCAAGATGAGCCTGGCCAACAGGGTAAGACCCATGTCTACTAAAAATATAAAAATCAGCCAAGGATAGTAGTTCAGGCCTATAATCACCAACTTGATGAGATGAGGCACGAGAATTGTTTAAACTTAGGAGGTGGAGGTTATAGTGAGCCGAGACTGTACCACTGTACTCCAGCCTGGGCAACAGAGCAAGACCCTGTCTCAAAAAACAAGCAGAAAAAAACCTACAATGAGGCATTATTTTACATGCATTAGTATGGCTGTAACAACAATAACAACAAAAAGATCTTGGAAGTGTTAGCTAGGTAATAGAGAAAATAGAGACCCTTTATCTCACCATTGATAAGAATGCCAAGTATTATAGTTGATTTAGAAAATAGTCTGTCAGTTTCTTAAAACATTAAACATAAATTTGCCTTCTGAAACAGCAAATTTCCCCCTAGATATGTATGCAATAGTGATGAAAATAAGTTCATGCAAAAAATATTACACAAATAAATGTTCATAGCAGCATTATTAATAATATAATCAAGTAGAAACAGACCAAATTTCATGCAACAAATAAATGGATTTAAAAGATGTAATATACCCATACAATGGAAAATAGCCACAAAAAGTAATGAAGTATTGATGCGTGCTACAATATGGATGGACCTTGAAAACATTATACTAATTAAAAGAAGCTAGACACAAGAGACAACATATTATATGAGTTCATTTATATGAAATGCCTAGAAAAGGCAAATCTTACAAAGACAGTAAGTGGATCAGCAAGGCTATCACACCTGCTCACCCACCCAAGTCTGGTTTTAAAGGGTTTTAAGCTCCATGGAGTCAACATTACTTAACTTTTGTTTAAGTATGGAAGAGCAATATCAAGTCTCAGTTTCAAAATATTTTTAAACCTCTTCTGATTTATGTAGAAGGAAATAATGTTTTTCATTTGCAAGTGTTAGACATGACAATATTTTCCCTCTGTTTTAATCCACTTATCCTAGAACCCTATAGGAAGACAAAGACAGTTTTAATTGATTGACACAGCTAAAGTTAGTGATAGCTGAATATGCACACATGGGACACATGTGTCTATAAAAATACACAATTTTTTATAAGTAAATAACCAATTTAATAAGTAAATAACCAATTTAATAAGTAAATAACCAATTTTTATAAGTAACCAATTTAATAAATAATTTTTATAAGTAATAACCAATTTAATAAGTAATTCAAGCAAAATTAAATTTTTACACTTCTTAAATCTGAAAGCTGTAAAAACCAAAATGGTGCTCTGCACAAAGAGCATAAGCTAGTTTTTGCTATCCTTAGGGGCCTCTTCTGAATATTGCCTATATTAAAATTTCTATTTCAGATCTTATTGAAGTAATCGAGGTAGGTGGCTTCAATTTTTATTTTCTTCTAACCAATTCAAGTATAAATAAGTTTCAAATGATATTTAATAACTATTTTAAGTGCAGAGGACATGGTCAGTTTTTGTCCTGCCTTAAATACTTCTTCCAAGTAGTAGATTTTAATAGAAGAAAACAGGAGTCAATACTGGGTAGCGGTTCTCTAAACACAACAGTAGAGGTAAATCTTAGTGATTTAAATTAATCACATTTCTGACTTTTAGAGATTGTGAATTTTTAAGTTTTTAATGCATGAAGTTAATGTCAATATTAAGGCACTTTGATTAAAGTCTCCCCGTGTTTACTTAGAGTGTTTTTCTCTGCCTTATAAAAATTTCTAACTGTGGTATATCAGTAACATTTCAAAAATTTATTTAAATTATAATATGTTAAAATCAGAAGAATTGTCAAATAGATCATATGCATTTCTTTTGAGAATGTGAGAAATAACTTAATAACTTTAATAATTTGATTTTCTCTTTTTAAAAGCAAACTAACATTAGCTTTTATTTTCCAATAGCATAATTTTAACTCCCCAACTGCAAATTCACAGGATATCTAATATTTTTTACAAGTAATATTTTGAATTTGTTCTTCTTGACATCTTTATGTTTACATACATTTTGCATTTCCCTATCTCATTTTTTTTAATATCCAAATGTAACCAATTTCAAGTTTTTGTGTTACATTCTTTTTTTTCTTCTCTTTTACTAGGCAGCATTTCTCTCTTCTGGAATTTTTTGCAAACCTGTTGTTTTTGAAATCTCTTTTATACATTTATGTTCCTTTTCAATATGACCCTAGGAGACAACAGAAAGAAAAACACAGAATGATATAACCAGTAATGACCGTGGTGAAGATGAAGGTACTTTTTGTTTTTTCAAAGCTAACCGTGATGCATGATTTATATCTCTCTTTCTCTTTTTTGCATTTCAGTCTGTTTTTCCTCCATTTATTTAAAAACTAGTACACAATGATGTGTTTCTTTGTTTTTCTTCTTGTATAAAAACCACTGTCATTTTTAACCCCTGTTACCATGGGAGATAAATCACTCTGTGAAGCACAAACATTGCTTCTACACATGAAAAGGGTAATGAACTACTGTTTACAAGAATCCCCCCCCTTGTTTGTTTTTTTTGACTTGGTCACAAGAAAACACAATGGAATTTTAAAACGTGCATGTATAGTCTCTTCTTCCATTCCAGTGTTATTTTGTAAGTTAATGTACTACTTTGGAGTTTTGGTTTCTTAATTATTTTTGTAAACTAGGAAAACTTTGCAGCACCTTAGAAGAATTTTTTAGTGGGACTAAAATTTTAGTTTAGTTTGGCTTTGTCTTGTTTTCTTTGCAAGCATACTGATTCCAACATAGGTTCCTAGTAATTTGCTCATAGTGTAGTACATCAGTAAAAGTTTTAATGTGATCCTGTTGTTAAACCCTGATGCTTTTCAGGATTGCCTTTCACAGCATTTAAAGAAAAATAAAGATAAGAGTATCTGAGAACTGAAAAAGAACAAAAAGCTAGCTAGGCGCATCTTTCTTTCACACCACAGCAATTTTGAAAACAAATTTTTCTCCTTAACATGTTTTCTTGCTGTGGTTTCTCTTAAGGCTACAGAATTGCTCAGTAGATTACATACCAGAAGTGGAAGGACTTTTCATAGAGATGGAGTGTCTGAGGCAATCATGCAGAAAACTCATACACTGTTTTTCTGCCCCTTTTATGGAAGAAATACTTGTTTTTTGAAAGAGAAAGAACAAGAAAGTACTAAGCAAGCCTTTTCTCATTGCTATGGCTTTATAGGATTAAGCTAAAAGCAAATTTTCTGTTTGCAATTTGGGTAGCAAAATGCATGGAACTCCATTTATTTTTCCTAAACAATAAGGCCATGGGTAGACCATTCGGTCTCTGTCTGAAAGGTAACTTAAGGCCCAAAAGTGAGTGCTGAATTATCCTTCCCTGGTCAAGCCCTACTTCTCTGAAAGGATCTTTTACCAGTCCTTGTAAGTTGCTCCCCTCCTTGCTTATCTTCATAAATCAACTGTTCTCCAAGAAAAGAAGTCTTGCTGACACCCTTTCCATGCCTGGTCTCCCTTAACATTTTTATTATTAGATTTTTACTGAAGCCATAGGGCTGCCATTGCCTCAAGTAGCTCTCCAAGAGATCCCGATTCTGATGGACACAGATCAGAATCTATACCTGAGCAGGGTACCCCCTTCTGTGGTAAGGGATTCCCAAATGCCTGACATTTTATCAGTATGAGCAGATACATAAAAATGAAATAAACTTTTGTTGTCTTATACCTTATACTGCTCTAATTGGTATCCTGTTGTGCCTTTTCCAGTGTACTTTTCTTTTAATAATTAACATCTGTTTTTACAGTGTTCCCAGTTAATGTTTATTATCATTAAACTGCCATCTAATTTTTATTTAACATTGGTAAGTTGTGATTTGTTGAATTTGCTTTGATATAACAACGGGTTATTATTCCCCAAGTTCAAGAGAATCTTGCTGTATGTTTCCTGAAAGATAAGACACGTTAAAGAGATGTTTAAACCAGCCCTTTAAAATCTCTACTTATTCTTTTTTCCGTAATTCACTACCCAATGGCTGGTAATGGTAAAATAAATGAGGCCAAAAACAGCAAATTTGGGACCAGAAAGAATCAGTGGATCATGAGAAAAGAAATTTTTTATTCATAGAGCAGAAGACATTTCCCATAGTGTATAATGAATAAATTATTAATAGAAGATTTGTAGTTTATATTAGAATTTTATATGAGAAAAATAGAAGACACTTTTCTGCTGTGGATTAAGTATTTGCAAATAAATACTTGGGGTAACTTGACACTGTTTTGTATGCTTTACTGTGACCAATGGGTATGTCAGAAAAATTGCTAATGATAATTGACTCAAACTGGAGCCACTTTCTAAATAAGTGGTAATTCATATCCTCAGAATGCCTTTCTGGTATTTCAGAAGTGTCCCTGTGAGTTATGAGGGGGAAAAATTACTTGAGGATAGAAGTGAAAATAAATATGCAGTAAGATGCATGGATTTTATTAGTAACAAAGATATTTAAATTATTCGTACACATACACACACATACAGAGGGAGAGATGTGTATCCAGAAATGTTTATAATTGAGGTCACTCTTCTGAAGATTGAATGCAGTACTAATGGAGAATTAACATTATTAAAAGGGTGTTATAATCACAACTTTTAAAAAGCAGACTCTGCAGATTGTCTCCACCTTTCTACCATAACAAATCACTATTTTTACATCATTGTTAATTTAAATTAAACTATGAAGAGGAATCACTGGTTGCAAGTCACAATGGAAGTTTATAGTCCTTGTAAAATATACAACATTTAAATAATTTAAGAGTATTTGGCCATTTTTCATTGCATATCTTAAATTTGTTAGGATGTTACTGCAATTACTAGAACAAAGTCATTTGCTTGGACATCTTCTCTTTTCCCAATTTCTGTTCTGTTAATAACTTTTAACTATTGCTTTTGCTTTTTTTGTCATTATCCATCCCTTACTTGATCATCTGTAGTTTCACTACGATTTTTATGATTTTATTGTTAAATTGAAGATGAAGCTGTACAGTCACCTGCAAATTAAGTACAGCTAAATTAAAACCAATTATAATTTTGAAGTTTATTTTATGCTTAACTGGATCGTAAATATATATTTGTCAGGTTTCCCATGTGCTTCTTCAATTTAAATGAAATTTAAGGTTTGAGCAAAATTTAGAAAATATGTGCTTTACTTGAAAACCTTTTCTTTTAGTGCTTTAGATATATGCAGAACCTTACACGAGTAGAGTTATGCTAAATGTCCAGAAGCCTCTCAAAATACCATTTCCAGAAATGTAAAACATAATAGCATTGGCCATTTTGTTTAGAATCTTGTATCAAGGGTCATATCATCCATAAAAATAAATGTAAAAATAGGAAAATCAGTCAATCTCCTTTTTTCTTAATTCAGCATCGGTGAGTCAGTGTGATTCCTTACTGTGTTTTTCTTACTGGGCTTTTTTTCCAGATATTCATGATCAGAATAGTAGAAGCCGGTTATGGTCTATATCCATGGGGGATCTTACATGGAGGGCACTGGCAACATGATTGATGGCAGTATTTGGCCAGCTATGGAAACGTGATTGTGATCACCATTAACTACCGTTGTGGGAATACTAGGTATGTGATCTCATCGTGCAAATGACTGTTCAAGAGGAAAACTTAAAGGTCCACTTCTTATTTTGATGGGGCTCATGGATTTGAATCCTGTTATTCCAATACTTGAATAATTCCACTTTACGGTGTTTATGTGATTGAATATGTTTATTCCTTTTATTACCTTAAAGTAGCATGGCCATTTCATTTTTTTTAATAATTTATTTATTTTACTTTAGGTGCATACTGTATCTGGCATTTCTCCCCATGTTATTTCTCCCCCACTCTCCCCTCCTTCCCCCCCCATCCCCCATTGTCTCTCCCCTACCCCCGCAACTATCCCTGTGTGTATGCTCCTCTCCCTGAGTCCACGTGTTCTCACTGTTGTTCAACACCACCTATGAGCAACAACATATGGTGCTTGGCTTTCTGTTGGGTAAGTTTTACTGAGAATGATGGTTTCCAGATTCATCCCAAGTCCCTACAAAGGACACGAACTCTTTTTTTTTTTATGGCTGTGTAGTATTCCCATGGTGTATATGTACCACATTTTCTTTGTCCAGTCTATCACTGATGGGCATTTGGGTTGGTTCTGGGTCTTTGCTATTGTACACAGGGCTGCAAATGAACATACGTGTGCATGTGTCTTTATAATACAACGATTTATAGTTCTTTGGGTATATACCCAATAGTGGGATTGTTGTGTAAAATGGAATCTCTATTTCTAGATCCTTGAGAAATTGCCACAGTGTTTTCCACAATGGTTGAACTCGATTTACACTCCCACTAACTGTGTAAGAGTGTTCTATTTCTCCACATACTTCTAGAGCATCTGTTGTCTCCAGATTTTTTAATGATTGCCATTCTAACTGGCATGAGATGAATATTTCAGTGTGGTTTTGATTTGCATTTCTGCTAATGACCAGTGATGATGAGTATTTTTTCAATATGTTTGTTGGCCTCATATCTGTCCTCTTTTGAAAAGTGTCTGTTCATATCCTTCACCCACTTTTGAATGGGGTTGCTTGTTTTTCTTGTATATCTGTTTTTGTCTTCATAGATTCTGGATATTAGCCCTTTTGTCATACGGGTAGACTGCAAAAATTTTTTTGCCAGTCTGTGTCTTTTGATCGCGGCATTTAGGCCATTTAGATTCAATGTTAGATTGTTATGTGTGAATTTGATCCTGCCATTTTGTTATGGGCTGGTCTTCCTTCCCATTAGTTGACCATTTTCTTCACTGCACTTCCGGTCTTTGCCAACTGGTTTGCTTTTGCAGTGACTGGTACTTGTTCCTTTCCATGCTTAGTGTTTCTTTTCAGGAGCTCTTGTAGGGCAGGTGTGGTGGTGATCCAAAACTCTCTCAATCAACTGCTTGTCCATAAGCGACTGATCTCTTCTTCACTTATGAACTTAGGTTGGCTGGATATGCAGATTCTAGGTTGAAAGTTCTTTTCTAAGGATGCCGATATTGGCCCCCAACTCTGCTTCTGGCTTGTAGAGTTTCTGCTCGAGAGATCTCTGCTGTGAGTCTGACTCGGTTTCCCTCTGTGCAGTGACCTGAAGCTTTCTCTTTGGTCTGTCCTTAGCATTTTTCCCTTCAACTTCCACCCTGGTGAATCTCGATGATTATATGCCTTGGGTCTGCTTTTCTTGGCGGGGTATATCTTTGTGGAGTTCTCTGTATTTCTTGATTTGAAATTTGGACTTGCACTTGCTAGCACTGGCGAAGTTTCCTGGATAGATATGCAGTGGAATGTGCTTTTCCAGCTTCAATTAACTCTCTCCATCATAATCTTAAGCACACTTGATCCAAGCACTAGATTAGGTTTTTTACATAATCCCATATTCTGGAGGTCTTGTCGTTACTTTACATCTTTTTCTCTTGTATAGCCTTCTCTTCCCTTTACCTCACTGAGTTGATCCTCAGTTCTCGATATCACTCTCTTTGCTTGATCCGATTCAGCTATTAGAAATTTACTTGTCTTTGCTTCACGTAGTTTCTCGTGCTTGTGCTTCTTCCAACTTCATCAAGTCATTTATGTTTATTCTTAAGCGTTGGTCTAATTAGTTAGCATTTCGTCTAACTCTTCTTAAGTCTTTTGGGTTCTTTTGCATTGAGTTAGAATGTGTTCCTTTTAGCTCTTGAGAAGTTGTTATTATCCCACCCTTCTGATCCTGTTCTTCTGTCATTCTTCGCACTCCTCCTTCAAGTTGTGATCCTGTGCTGTTGAGGAGTTGTGGTCCCTTGAAGGAGAAGAGGTGTTCTGGCTTTGGTGGCTTCACCTTTTTTCATCCACTGCTACATAGGTTTCCTGTGTCTTTGGCTAAAACAGGTAGCAAGTCACTACCCTCTAGTTGTGGATCGTGTCCTTCCTCCACTGGGCTGGCATTATTCAGGGTTTCTCTTAGGACTTGTGCCACTGGCTACGTACAAACCACTACAGTCAGAGCTTCAGCCCTCTGGGGTTTGTGGGGCAGGTTAGGGACCTGCCCTATGCCGCACCTGCGGCAGTGTCCCCTTTTTTCAGTCTTTCTCTCTCTCTCTGGTCATGGGGTAGGGGTCAACCAGCTGCTTCGGCTTGTCTCCCACACTCCCTCTCAGGGTGGGTGGAGGACGATCTTAGCTAAAAGTCTGCAGGCTCTACTCAGCTTCGCCCACTTGCAATTTCCTGGCATTCAACTGGCAAAGATCCCCTGTTCTGTGTATTGCTGAGGCTTTGGGGAGGCGTCATACTGGACCAGAGTGCCCAAAGGTGGAAGCCTCCCACTCACTGGTCAGATGCCCACTTTCTGGGTGAAGCTAGCACCTCTCTTGCCTCAAGCTGCCCTGAGTGGGCTTTCCGCCACCTCTTGCACCAGACCCGTTGAAATGCAGCTGTAACTCCTTAGTTGGAGCTAGAAATCTCTGCGATTTGTGTCTCTTCGCTGTGTGTTGTGCCACTAGAGTTGTGTCCAAATCCACATACTGCAATTGCCTAAACACTTGGATTCACTTTTCAAACCAATGTCCACTCTCAGATCCATCAAGATGAAATGAAATCTCACTTAAAGCATGTTTTCTTCCTTGGAGTTAAAAGAATGTGTGTTTTCTCACACATACCCATATAATGAACACATATTTGCTGACATCAATAATTGGAAATGGCCATAGATCCAGTCTTTATTTTCTGGTGGTGGTCACTGTATAAATCAGTATATTGTGTGTGTGTAGAAAAAATATTTTATCCAATTTTCTAACTGATTATGTTCCATCTTTTAGTATATCTTGCTATATTCAGGTTCCATTTTGCATTTGGTCATGCAAGGAAATTTACCCTGTTAGTTGCACTTCCTTCTCATTCCTGACAAATATATTATTAAAGGCTAAGTACACAGAAATTGTCAAGTTTAGTTCCTGTTGTTCATGTGTTTCATTTATTTTCTTGTAATGGTAGTGTACGAGAAAATCACATCTTCAGAGTAAGATTTGAGTTACTTCCTGAGAAGGCCCGTTCTGCTGTTGGTTAGTTTTCTGAATAATATATCCCTAGACCTATGTAAAAGCACTTGTTTTATTGCGCAAAAATCCATTAAAATGATGTAAAAAAGTAAAATTTTTAAGAAGTTAGACATGAGAGAGATGTGTATATTGCTCTGCAGTGTTACTATGATTCGATATGAAATACAAATAAAATGAAGGCTGGGTAGTGATAGCTTTCTTTCCTATAACTCTAGTCATGACAGTTGGGAAGCTTCAAGGTGAACCAGGCTCCACTTCAGAAGTCCAGGAATTTAAGACCAGTACCTACGGCCAAGTGGAATGAAGTAAAAGTATTAAAGATTATAGGCAATGGTGCTCACTGGTTGTAATCCCGAACTTATCTGGAGAGTTAAGTCAGGTGAATCTCTGGAAATCAGGGAGGCTTAATGCACAGTGAACTGAAACTGGGCCTCTATCTGTTTAGGCTGGGCAACAAAGTGAAACTAGTTTCTTCATAAATAAATAAAATAAATAGGGACTAAAGGAGTTCTGTCAAACAAGAACTAGGGCTCAAAATGTTTTATTCAAATAGGTAAAATATTATAAAGAATATTTCATTTTCAATCAAATATGACTTCCTTTTATTTGAAGCGAGATTCTTTTTATTCTATGTGAATATGGCATTAACCTGCTAATATACTCTAAACAGTGGTGAATTGCTAAGAAACCTAAGAGAAATGCACTTCTTGCTTTGAATCTGAAGTATCTCATATGTCGTGATAAATTATATCTTTTGAAATTATTAATTAAATAATTAAAGATTCCAGTTGTTTAAATAAAACAACCCCACAAAAACCTTTTTGTGTACTAAAAATTATTATATCAATGGTTTATATTTATCTTTCTGTTTTATTATTTAAGGAGTAGTTTGGTAGGTGAGATGTGTCCTGAATTTTTGTGTAGCAATGATTTCACCTTTCACTAAAGAAATATTTTCAGAGGTTACTAGCTAGCTTGCTTTGGCTACTAGTGTTAAAAACCAGGAAATTGAGCTTTTACTGCCTTACAGAAGATTCATTTTGACAAAGAGGTGGAAGGAGGAAAGTAAATGTGAGGGCACTGCACAGGCCCTCTTTGAAAGGAAGCGGTATTGCACTGCCTGCAGCAAGGCTACCTGGAAGAAAACTTGAGTATCCTTTTCTGAAGGAAGAAAACCTGAGCATCCTTTTCTAAAGGAAGTAGTGGTCATGCAGCAAATTCTTGTTAGCTGGAATCACAAAAATTCTGTTACATGTGTGATGGATTGATGGGTCTAGTAGACTTGAGTTTCAAACGAAATTGATCTCCTTTTCCCCTAATGCCCAGATTGTATTCAAAGCAACTCTACTCTAGGATTTTCTTACCAATTTTTTTTCCTTCCTGAGTCAATTTATAAATCTTACAAAGCAGCCTGGGAATTATACACATTTTTTTTTTAAAGGATGAAAGTAACTGATTCCAAAAAATTGAAGGTAAGTCCAGTTTTGCTATAGAAAGTATTTAAAAGTACTAAGACAACAGAGAGCTATAAAATTGGTGGGGAGGAAATAAAGGAAGCAAATTACATCTCTATGAACAACTCATTTACATTCCTCCAATGAGCTAGTGTGGAACTAAGCCAAACACACTACAGACCCCCTTTCATTTGATGGAATGAAATGTGCCAAGTTTGTTGATTATACCAGATGGAATAGAGACTTTAAAAATGTGACTATATTGATTCTTGTGTGGATCTTGTATTCACCTATTATCCTGTTGAAACAGCTAGGAGGCATTTGCTTTTTTGCTTGCAGGAAACTACAATTATTGGCTCTTGAAAAAATGTTCTTAAACATGTGTCATTCACATATTTAAAGAGATGATCAAATGAATATACATCAAGATGCCACAAATTACCATCTTAATGAGTGCCTTTTGTAAGCAAGTAGCATTCAACAAAAATTAGAAGTTTTTTTGAGTTTTGTTTCAGTAAAAGTCATAAATACATAAATGTTATCTTCTTAACCTAAGGAATGGAAAAATTATTGTTTAGCAGTTAGATATTTTGATGAAGTAATAAGTACTATTTTAAGTTACCCAAAGAATGGGTTGAAAGATGAAATACTAGGCTTGAGCAGTGGCTCATGCCTGTAATCCTAGTAGTTTGTGAGGGCCAAGGTTGGCAGATCACCTGAGGTCAAGTTTGAGACAAACCTTGCAAACATGGTGAAACTCCATCTCTACTAAAAATCCAAAAACTAGCTGGGATGCCTGTACATACTTGTAATCCAGGCTGGGGCTTGCAGGCGAGAATTGCTTGAACCCGGGAGGTGAATTGCAGTGAAGCGAGATCACATCACTGCACTCCAGCCTGGGTGATAGTGCAAGACTAATCTCAAAAAAAAAAAAAAAGAGATGAAATATGCCATAGAAAAAAGCAAAATGCTGGCATTAGAAGAGACATGAATTACAGCTTAAACCAACAGGAGGCAACATCTCCTTCTACCTCTACTGTGAG